>OW028580.1:35137135-35565135 GCA_932294295.1 Alitta virens
CAGTCACACACCGAAAACGAGGCACAATTGCAGACTGTTCGTCCCCTAGCAACGGCATTGTGAGGGCCCTGTTGCATCACGGGATATCTCTATTGCACACCTTTCCTCGTGAAACGCGAGATTATTGTGTGAAATAAAGTAAATTCTTATCTGAAAGATTTAAATTACCAAAAAAAGGAAGACATGAAGATGATTGCCCTAAAAAAGCAGCACTTGTAAATAGCCCTTCATGCCATTGCTGTTGTTATCTCAAATTAAAACTCCTCTGCTATTTATTATATGGCTACATGCATTGAAATCACCACAGAGCTACATTGCACCTTGGATGATCCCAAAGTTGAACATACGAACTCTTTATTATGTTTATGGCGTTTGGGCAGTAACAGTACCCTATTATGGGGTACTGTTATGGGGTCCTGGTTTGGGTGATGAGACCATGACAATATGTTTGTTATAAAAGGGTTTTGTTATGTGAGGGCTGCAAATATACCCCCATTGTTATGACCAAAGTGTCAAATTAGACCTTGGACTACTTTAGCGTGTTAAGCATTGTTATAAATCAGTGATTTAGACTGTACCAGCTAGTAGGTTATCAATAACATTAAGCATGGTAATTATTAATTTCAAACACATAATCATTAAATCATAACAGCCAATTATTGATTAAGTACTGTTGTGAACCCTGCCATCTCATATCAACCAAAAGACCTTTGTCAGAAAATTGGGAATTACGATCCAGATGGCTCATAAATTATTTCTATAAATAGCGCAACATTTAAAAGGAAAAAAGCAGCAAACCATAAAAATGCCAAAGATTCACTAAACAAAGAGTGAAATGCATGAAAACAATTGATGTGACGCCATTGTTTAACACATGCACACCTGACAATGGTCAATCTATGAACCCAATCGGGGTGCAGTGTCTACCATGGCAGGCCATATTGACTAAATACTATAAATACTATTAATAGGATAGTTGCATGTAAAAATAAGAAAGGGGATTTCCCCACTGCATTTTTTCCAATTAGCAGCTAATAAATGACCAGCATAGAAGTTGATAATATCATGCAACCTGCAGGGAGCCATTAAAATAGTCGATAATATCAACAAATACAATACAATGTACAAAGAAAGTGACGTGGCTCTCGCATGAGTCAATTGACACTACTTTTGGACAGTTATTACCCCTATTGCATAACAACTTTCTAGGATGCCATTGCAGACACAATTTCTAACAAACGTTATCTTGAATCATTACCTGTGATGTCATCAATTATATAATGGGAATAATTAGCAGTTAAATATTGCTAAACAAAGACTAAACACACACCCCCCTCCCCCCACCTTTTCCTTCAATATTTTTTTCTTTTCAGTGCCCCTCCCACATTTTTTCTCCAATAATAGTATCCTGTTTACCTGGAAAATTTCCATTTTTTTTTCAGATTCGGTGTTTTACAAAGCAGCCATTACCAGTTTATTTACACCTTGTTCATGTTAATAAATGTAGAGCATCTGGAAACTGATTAACACGAACCAAACGATATCGAATCACACTAACCACAACCATACAGTATACTAATTGTTTTGTTTCTCACAAGCAACTGATAAGTTATGCTAAAGAGCAATGAGAATTTTCTGCACTTTCGTGCATTTCTCTCTAAATACTGCATTTTCCCATGCCCTGCATGTTTTGTACTTGAATATTTCCTTTCCTTTTTTAAAAATATTTTTTGCTTTCCTTTTTAAGCATTTGACAATTTCTGCTCCTGGGCCAAAAAGCTCTTGAAGAGCCGCAGTATAGTAAAGTGCATTCCCTCCAGGAATAGAAAACGTTTTGCGGGTCCGCTTTTTCGTTTGATAAACAAGAAGAGCTTTTTTCGAACTGCCTAAATTTGTCAAAGAAAGTGTTTCACAAAAAACATATCTTCGAAGTCAGACAAGAAAAACAATGTTTCAAAGAATGGTTCACAGGTGGACACTAGAATTGTTAAATCCAGGTACAAACAAGGGTTAGAAAACAAATACTTCAAGGTAATATTTAGGAAAATACTAACAAGGTAATATTTGTTTTGGAGTAGTTTCCTTGTAGTTTTGTTACCAATTAGTTGGACTTCATGAAATGTACAAAAACAAGTCACATGGTGCACATGATGTGTGTGAAGACAGGTGACAGTTTTTGATTTATCAGAAAACCCTGAAGACCTCAAATTAACAATACAAATTTCAAGAGTCAGACTTGAAGAAACTTCCAACTTCCCAAGGGGCTTTTTAAAAAACAAACTCTCAAGAAAAGTTGGCATTTAAAAAAAAAATTGTAAAAATATACAAAAAAATCTTTTAAGTATCAGGTTTCCTACTTTGAATACTGGAGCAATTTAACTGCAGGGGCTAAAATAAACAACGTTTAACTTAAGTTGAAGATTCTTGAATCTTTGGACAACTTCAATGACATGATGGCGCAAGGTTATTGCTTCATTTATGGTGAAATTCAATGCTCACACTTAACCATGGACGTTTTGAGTTCAGGTTTGCAAAAATGTGCAAAATACTTTTGCCTTGTATATGTAGTGCAGTACATGTTCTTGGCTAAAATGCAAGAGCTGCCCCAACACAGAGAAAAAGTTATATGTAGACAAAACAAGTCTGAACAAGCCCTGAAAAACAATGTACATAACTGCCCTTTCAAAGTATCCTGTGTTGTGTCAAAATGATATAGCGAGGATAATGCTATTTATAACATTAGGTCTATTCATTCTATCAAATAAGCCCTGTTTCAAATTCCTGAGACATAATTGTATAAGTTTTCAGCTTGCGAATAATAAAGGGTTGAAAATAAGCCCAGAGACCAATACAAGAAAAGATCACTAATGAGCAAAATACCTGAATCCCATACTAAGCCCTCATGCTTACTAACCATCCAAATATGTGCTCTAAAATCTCGCCTTTAAGAACACTTTAATTGAATTGGTATATATTGTATACAGAGGGACAGTACTTTCGAGAGATGCTTCACCATGTACACCAAATAGGAGCAAATTTTGTTGTCTGAATTGACAGGTGCTCTTATTAGTGAGGTGGTATTGTTGAGGTGGTCTTGTTAGTGAGGTGGTCTTAAAGTGAGGCTCAATTGCATTAATATGAACTATCAACTGAACTCACAATTAGCAAGCACAAATTGCAGGTTCACATGGGGTATTTTGGTCAGTCTAAAATTGATCTCCTAATTTCCCATACACTCCAAATGGCCTGATTTACCTTTGACAATTCTCTAAAAGACACCATCGACCATAAATGGCCAGCTATAATCCTGGATTTTGGGCAAGAATTGATTTTCCACACAATGGAGTGAACAATGAGGGGTCACGTGACAACATTCCATTGTGGGGAGCACCCTCAGGCAATCCATGCACTTAGGTATAAATAAATCCCCTCCCTCCCCCCATTCCTTGCACCTTGCTTCAATTTATTTCTTATAAGTTTGTGAAATAAATTGCAATAGGCCTGCTTCTCCAATTTCTCAAATAACATTTTCAGAAAACTCGAAACCTAACTTGTCAGAAAGTCGCGATTTATTGCCATGGTGATTACAGACCAGCCTCGTTCTCTTTTTATTTCAGCGCCATTTTCCCATTCATCACCAGTGATGTAACCCAGCAGAAAAAAGTCGTAAAACCACAAGAAACAAATAGAACGGATTGGAATGCAATAGAAGAAATGTAATAGAAGAAATAGAACCCATGCAGGGAGGACTTTTTCTCTGTTTAATAGGTTCAGCCTAGGTGTGGTGGGGCAGGTGCACTGACTTATAGCTTATGGGGCCAACGTCATGAGGAGTGAATAGAATAGAACAGAATAGATTAGAATAGATGACTGAAATTATTAGTCCTCGATAAACATTTTAAATATTTTTTTTAATTCCTTGAGGCAACTCTATATGTTAATATTTTATTTTTGATCATTCCAACATACTACAGACAGACGTATACTTACTGCACAAAAAACATGAATACTTATTACACAAGCCGTAAATATATGCAAAAGCCTAATAATTACATCACATGTAGGCAACAAGAAAATAATCTTCTGATGTAGAAAATTGTGACAACCAAATGAAACAAGATATAACCTGTGATAACTGTTCCATTTTTAACCCTTTTCTTACATTATTGAAGTTCACCTTAAGGGCTCTTGTCGAGGGCACAGGAAGCCCTTGAACAACTACAGAAAGGGTTTTTGTGGGGGTTTCTAAGGGTTTGTGTTGGGGTTTTAGTCAGGTTTTTGTGGCTATTGTAAAATCATTAGGTCTGTGGAATGTGCAGGGGTAACTTTATGAAACCAATTAAGGGGCTATGGACCACATACAGGGCCTATGCATGGCCTATGCAATATCATACACTGCAACCTCAATATAAGGGTTCCCACAGAAATCATGAAATTAAATTAAATGACTTTTCCATGACCATTCACAGAATTTCCCTGTATCTCTTTCGATAAAATCTGCAAAACAAAGTGAACGATTGCAAATTATAACAGCCTCCACACACCCCTTACAGCCGTTTTATTGCAGACAATGCTTTCTTCTCCCCTCCCCTCTAAAATTCCATGACCTTTTTAAAATTTCTATAATTCTATGACTTTTCCATGACATTTAATTTGTCCAAGATTTTCCAGGATTTTCCATGACTGTGGGAATCCTGATAAGACAACTTCAATAACAGGGCCACTCCTCAAAGAAGGCCACAAAATTTCCACTCATGTTTATTAACCTCATTAAAATGGTTTTCCCCACATATAATACACTGCAATTTGGCCCAGAACCAAGAGTGATAAGTGTTCATATAAGAGAAATTCAGCTGTAGTATCTCAACACAGGCCCAACATTCACCTTGCCTGCATTCAAATTCAACATGGAAATTCCTAAAGCTATTCAACCCATGCATAAATATTGTCATAAGGTTTTATGAGCTTGGTCTGCTGTAATAAACATGGCCATTGAATACAGCCAATGACACGTTCAAATTAGGAAAATGGTCAAGCTATTTGAGCCTATTTCCATTATTTTGTCACCTGCACATATCCCAAAATATTGGCTCACATAATAAGGAAGTTTAATTTTAACCAACTAAATCAAACATTGTCATAATGTTGTAGTTCTTGTCAAAATATTGTTTTCCAAATATAACCACATGAGATGTATCATAATCCATAGTCCAGACCCACACTAGATACAGGAACACTGATTATTGGACCAGATTATCAAAAACACAATTTAAACATTGATATTGGGCTGGACAATCAAGCAATTCATCATTGAATGATGTACACTAGAACATCCAACACTGAGCACAATTGTAGAAGTTTGTAGAAGTAATACATTGCCTTAAAGGGTCAATGCTCCTGATACAATTCTGTTTCAAATTTCATTAAACTTTTATTAAAAGTAGCAAATCCTACATGCCACTGGACCATGGAATCCATGATAAGACCATGTAAAACCTGACAAAATGGATTCTGCTTGTGATCAACACATTTCTATTGGTATTTTTGAAAGAAATATGACATATAAACACAACAGACATAGAACCAGAGTGGAGCCAGCAGTGTCGGATCTTGGATGAACTTTAGTTCATCCAAGGTCAGATCAGTGACCACCACTGACCATATTGTCAAATTGCACTCGTTTTACCACTGTTTACAGACTTAAGCAATCAAAATTCTGAGAATTTGTGACATAAATACACAGGTTGTCAACTGGCCACATGTCTGTAAAATCTTATAAATATAGGATTAGCATGTGTTCCTGTCTACACTTGACCTGGAATTCAATATCCGAATCCACCGAAAACTGCAAATTGACTGACTGACTTGTCTGAATTACTGTAATAAGAACTTTATTCCGACTGGCTAACTGACAGACTAACTGACAGACTAACAGGCTAACTGACTGGCTAACTGACAAGACGTTGGCCACCTTCAGTTGGTACCAAACAATCTGTCCATTATGCTGGCTTGATTGATTCATTCATTGGCTGAGATCCACTCAAATCAACTTTTTCCAGCAATCAGTGCTGTATCCAAATAAACAGGCTTAAATATTACATAATTCCTTCAGGGTTATTGAGCAATTCTTAAAGTCCATAAACCATCTTATTATAATTATAACAAATTACATTCCCCCTAGTTAGCATCTGGGTTTCCCCCTCCACCTCTCCAGGTAATTGGGGTACCTGTAATAACCCCCGAGGGCAAAGGGCAATTACCCCTTTTGAACATCCCTTACGTGAGAACAGATAGTACCCCTTGAGCACAACATTGAGCGCCATCTGGTTGATGAAACTGTCACGAATAAAAGCCAAGAAATTACAACCAATCAAAAAACATAATTGCACCAGAAGGGGTTAAGTAAAATTGGTTTATTGGCTGGGTCCTTAAAGAAATTGCTGATTATACATACAGCCCTTGCTTTTTCCAGACAATTTACTTTAGTAGAAACATTGAATTATTGTTTACTAAGTGCTTACTGAGTGCACATCATTGACATAATTTGCAAATGTCACACATATAGATATATCATAAATAATGAGTATGTATACAATTGGTAATTATATATAAAAGTATTTGATGAATTGCTGAGCATATTGCTGCAGGCTTGCAGTTAATTGCATAAAGTGTGTTAACATAACTTTTTCTTGGAGTTTTTTTGCAGATTTTCAGTACATTTGCTGCTCAAGAGCTGTCTTAACCATTACAAAATAAATTAAAATAGGTTTTTTAATTTTACAATTTTTCCCATAACTTTCAAGGTGTACAAGGATATCAGTTTTGCAGTAGAAGTTTTGAAGAAATTTTAGCAGTATCTACTATTCTACTTGTGGAAATAAGATATTTTTGATACGTTGAAATATGCAAAATAATTCCAGAGCTACAATTGTTGCCATCAGGCAGGCATCTCAATTGATCTTCAGAGATTTCATTCCTCCTTTTTATGCATTTTGTAAGCCTTTCATCAATTGTTAAGCAACTGGGTGGTCCCATTCTTCTGAATTTCTTTTTTTCTTCAATACAAGTTGAGAAGAGCATTCACCATGTTCACAACACACCCAGCTATTCACACTACATAGACAGACAGAGGGTGTTCTGCAGAATACTCCTACTTTGCCCCACACAATCCCTCCATGCCCCCAGGCTAAGATAACACCCTCCTAATCTGCCCTCACAGAAATGGCAAATCTCACAAAAAAGGGGGAAAAAATAAGTAAAAAATAAGACCTTTCAGCCTACACCCATTTCATCAGATTTAATCCCCATTTCTCTGAATTGTCGACATTTTTTCCTTCATTTTGAAAAGTTCTTTTTCCATAAGACTCCTTAGCAACGAAGATATCTGATAGCCTAAAGGCTAGTTTAAAAGCACGGTCCGATTTAATGTAGCAAAATATATTACAGGCGCCAACTAAATGCTTCAAAGCGGTTGCTAAGTAAATCTTCAAAAAAAAAGTACGAACATGTATAGAGAAAATGTAACATATTCAATACTCTATGTTTTCCACAAATATTGCACTTTCGCAAGTCAATAGTTGATACAGGTCAAATTAAAAACTCAAAAACAATTTCATAATGTTTTATCATTATTGTGGCAATTAAGATTATAACTTTTTCAATATAATTTGTGTCAACAGATTTTAATACAATGAACATCTAACCAGCAGATACATTGCTTACAGAACAGATCAAGGTAATGATGTCATCACTAATATGATGATGATGTCATCACTAATATGATGATGATGTCATCACTAATATGATGATGATGTCATCAACACAACCCACACAAGCTGAGTATAGAGAGTCACAAACCTGGCAGGGCTTTACTACCCAGACCTCATCACCTCTAAATAATACAATTGAGTATATTTAGTGTGAAAGCCAAGTATACTAGTAGTTAAACAACTATGTTAATATCCCTCTTAAATGGTCATTTAGGAGTTGGACTTTTAGGAGTAGCCTTTGAAATGCCTCCAAATTGCCCGCGGGTGCAATTTAATAACAGCCCTTGGCTCCTCTAATCTGCCAGTAGCCTGCAAAATGGCCCACGACCCGGACATTTTTTAACACTTTTCGGCCTTTGACTTTCTCAGAAAATTGCACAGATGGTCATAAAAATGCCTAAAGACTGTCAATTAACAATTGTTAAGGTAGGCCTAAAAGTTTGTCTATACCCTGAAGGTAAACTAAATTCACTTCTACTACAAAGTGCACATTGCTTTATTCTGTATATCAAAAGGCAAACTAAATTCCATATAAAATGCATATTGCTTAATTTTGCAAAGATACTTCTAATGCAATTGCTTTATTCTATAAAGGTGAACTCAATTCACTTCTAATACAAAATTCATAATGCTTTATTTTATTAATTCAGCGCTATAAATAGGCCAACAAAAGCAGATGGCATCACATGCAAAATACCATGCAAAAATGTCATGCAAAATATCATGTAAAGTGCATGTGCAACAAAGGGTACATGCAACAATAGCCACAGTATCTCGTGCCCTGAATGAGAAATTCACTTTTCACAATAAACAACCTTGTGCACTCCCACAAATAGGCATACCTCTATGAGTTGCATAGTCAAGGACATGAAACAGGAATGCAGCAAAATATCATGTAATGAAATTGTCACTCATCGTATTTTTAACCATCTAAACTTAATCTAAACCAAATACATTGTGTAGACTAGTCTAAATTTGCTCTATCTGAAATAAAATGTCTATCGTAAAGTTTCATGAAACTCAATAACCCTTCAGAACATGTTACAGCGGTACATGCAAATTGCATATGTGCTTTATCTATGAGATCAATTCAATTACAAAATTCGTAATTATTGAATCCCTGCTCGGTTGATTCTTTCCACAGAATTATTTTGCAGATTTCACCGAAACCCAGGCATTATAATGTATGCCACAGTAACAGAAAATAAGTGTACTCAAAATGTGAAGATACATACTTCACCCAATAAATGGCTGTAATTATAAAAACAAAGATGTTTTGTTAGCAACAATTTTCTGCATTGCTTAACATGCAAACTACCTCATAGAATTTTGTGGTGAAAAAGTTGCAAAAACATTTTTTTGAAATAGGTGCATTCCTGGCATGTCAACTGTACCGTTTATGTACAATGAATACATTACAAAATGTAAAACATCAAGTTTAATACTCAACTTTAAAAAAAAAATAGTTATATAGCTTTAGAGCTCTTTAGCATCAAAATACTAATCAAAGCACTGTGAATACTAATCAAAGCAATGTGGAATGTTTTTTTTTTTTTGAGGGGGGGGGGGGTATTTGTCACTTTGTATTAACTCCACCTTGTTACCCATAGAGTAGCCACACCCCCCCCCCCCCTTCTTCCACAAAATTGAGAACTTGATTATGGCTACATAAACCCCTGGGACTTATTAAATACCCCTAGAGCATGAGTGTGGCTAGTCAACCCTCTACTACCCCATGTGTACTATGTGATCCGCTAAACAACCCCTGGCATTCCTATTCTTCAAGGTATAATATCCTATATCAAATATCACAAGCTCTACATCAAACCTTTTATAAACTGAAAATTGGTGAGCTAGAAAGAAATGCACCCAAATATGTTGTTCATTGGCCACAGTGAAACTTTGAAGGTTGTAAAATAGTTAAATGCTTTCATGTTACATGTATTCCGTCACCACTAACACCAGTCCATCACTTAGAATGACTTCAAAAAGTTCAAAGAATAAAATAAGCCCTTATAAGTTGTCACTACCCTTCAGAGTAATCCCCAGTTTCCTCACCAACAGACCAACTGTATGTCTATTTACATCTGAATCTCAAACAGTATCAATATACCTTTTGGCACAATATTAATTTTATATATATTTTTAAAACATCCTGTCAACAGCTTCAGTGCAGGACCCGATAATTGGTAATTACTTTTTAGAATTATACCTCACTAGAGAAGACGGAATAATATGAGCCAACAAAATGCAAACAAATGCACTTATTTGAAAGATCCTTTAAGATTTGACAACTTGGTGCACACACAGTGACACAGGTACAAGCTGGGAGGACTGGTAGGCAAGCAAGCGTGAAGTGCCTCCCTCAACCCAAGTTGTACACAACAAATCTTCGCATCTTTAGAACTAAGTTTTCTCCAAATCTATGAACTAACTTTCTTCAGAAACACACCAGACAGGTTGTCCTTATATTCACATTTCTAATTAAATAGATTTCTTACCTGCATGCACTGTTAAAACTGTGCAAAACAGCCAGCAAAGTATCACAACTTTCGTATCCATTCTGAAGCCATGTTTCAATGAGCAATGAGTGATCTGGAGCTGCTCATGCAGATGTCGCTGCTGCATGCTCAGCGATCGCACCTCCCCCAGGCGGACCGTTCCTAAACATCCAGTTTCGTCTGCTATAATCTTTATATGTCCTGCGACAGTTAATAGTCTTTTCTTTTAGGACATAATGAAACACGCTGGAATTTAACGACACACAATTTCTACTTTTCACGAAAAGTAATGCCACCTGCCGCTTTTGTGCTTCAACAATGATGACGTCACAAACGAACATTTGAGAGTGCCATGGCTGATCGTGATTCGATTTCTGTGATAATGTCTAGTCGAATGACTTTAGTTTTATTGATTTTGTTTGTTGCCACACCTTTACTACCTGCCCAAAAAGGTGAGTTATCTGGTTAATGAAAAGTAGAATCTGATAAAGCTGTATTTTAATGGTCTTGCCACACTCATGAAGTCCTGTAAGTGTAAAAATACTAAATTTTTTAGTAAAAATTTATGTCGGACTCGGGAGTCGGGAGAAGTTTGTTGTTGAAAACACAATGACAATGTGAATGTCAATGATAATTGCCTGCTTGGCTTTACTTAAGTTTAAGTTTCCTCATAAATAACAAATTCCACAACTTGTGGCAATTGACTGAATTGTGTTTCTTTTTGTAATGGCAACGCAGTCTCCATCATCATGACCAAGGAACAAGGACTATTCATGACTAACACTGGCAACAGGCAACACTGCAACAGGGATGATATCCCTGATACTGTAGTCAGTGATGACCAATAACATAGTTGATATTTTGTCATCATAGTAATTTTCAGAAGTAGATTGTTTGAGTCAACATTTGCACACAGGGTTCCTGCGGGTTATTACAAAGTCTGAGTCTTACTTTATTAAAAATTAATTTTTGTAAAAGGTAAGGCCCGTATAAAGTCTTAACTTTGTCGACTAAGTTTTAAAGTCTAAGTCTTACATGGTCTTATTTTGATGCATATGTAATTGTACTTGGAAAACAAACACAGGCGATTCTGGTCTGTGTTGGCCAAAGGAAGTACCATATATCTGCCCTCTCATGGACATGGACTTCGAGCTGCATTATGAACTTTTTTTAAAATTAAATATACAAGATCTGCGTTATTTCATTATTTAATAACCAATATCTGTGCGCATGGTATTATAATGTCTTATAAAGGTCTTACTTCCTATGAGGGTAAACCTGCAGGAACCCTGTGCACAGTGTAGTCATTAAAATCCTTAAACTCATTCATTGTCTAACATGCATGCTGTTTAATAAATAATTATTATCATACAAAAATAATGTTCTGAAGTTTCTAAATTGTTGCACTGACTAGAATTATGCCATTTATGGTTTCAGTCAAAATGTATTATACTATAATTTCGCAAGCAAACGATCTGAAAATGGCTTGTGTTTTCTTCAATGCTATATCTTGATTATGTTCTAGAAAAGCTTGAGCTTAGGGACTATTTCAGTTAGCTTCATAATAATATTGTTCACCTGACAGGCATCTCAATTGTATTTTTTTCTTTCTGCAGGCAATGCTTGTATTTATTGTAATAAGACCCTGGAAAAGGCGTGTACACTGAAAGTGCTGTGCCATGAAGAATTTGGGGACAGCTGCTATGTAAGTTTTAGCTAGGTTTTAATAGTTAATCTGTAGTGTGGCGGTTAATAAGCAAAGCGTTAAGTGGTATTTGATTGATGACTGACTGAGTAATTGTAATAATTAAATTCTCGAGCATCATACAGCTTCTTTTATTTTTTCACAATAATTTTGATATTGCTTTGAAATTTTGATGACATTATGTTTCAACGTAATGTTCTTCGGAGTTAAAATGTTAAAAATACTTTTTCTTGTTCTAGTTTTACAGGGAGGGTGACTATGTTTGGAAGGGCTGTGGTGGATGTGACAGACTGGGGAAGAAAGGAACACAGTGTTGCAGGGGAAGATTTTGTAACCTTCATCCGAGCTATGAAAGTAAAGAAAATGTAAGACAAAGTGCACCATTGAACAAAGATGAGGCAGAAGTAGGGAAAAATGAACCGTCTCGATCCAAACGGAGAAGTATAGAAGCTGATATTAATGATACTGACTTGAGAAATTTGGATGATGAACGAGGAAAATCTTTAAGGCCAGAACCCACAAGTACAGGAATGAGACAAATAGACACTCAGAAGAAGACACACTCGTTTCTTAATGAAACCCCTTACAATGGTAGTAATTAACATTTTCCCACTGTACATGCAGTAATTGATGATTTACCATTTCAATTGCTTGAATTTATGAACCCCTTCTCTCTTTTTCCTTTTATAGAACTTGGTAACTATTGCATGCATTGCAGTAAGCAGTTGATAGCCGAGTGTACAATGAAATTGCACTGCTACAAACACTTCGGTGACAGCTGTTATGTAAGTACCATTTATGTCTATAAATGAAGACTTATAGAGAAATTGTACCAGTCAATCAGTTGTGGGTGCATCGGCTCAAGTCTAATATAAACCCAAATAATCCATTAAGCCTCATCGCAGATTATTGTGCCGATATCTAAGAAAGAAACTGCAGTCTTGTAGTCAAGTAGACAGATTGACAGGTAGACAGTTGACAGATCAACAGGTAGACAGTTGACAGGTTGACAAATAGGACAAAAAAAATATGTCATTTATTATATTTGATGGACATCAGATATTTTGAATGGCATTACATTAGTTGTAAGTATTTTTGTATCAGAATCTCAATCCATAACATATGATACTTACTAAGATTGGTTTTACAAATAATCTTCTGAGCCTTGTGAAGATTGCCAGTGACATCACTGATGTTTGGGTACATTTAAGCTGTGGTCAGATCACTGATCTTCACATCCCTGAAAATGGCTTAAATAACCTAACCATGGCACATTTTTCTTCCTTGAATAAAATGAAGCAACTTTGAATTGAGGACCATGGGTCAAAAGTGCCTGGTTTTATTTTACCAAGGTATTTATTAAATCTTAACAGTTCCCCCTCAACTTCAATGGACTCATCCATGTTAGTCTGATTTCCCAGAGAATTGGCATGGTTCATTTTGGTCTTAGGGGTGAAAGCTTGTGAAGGTTTTCAACAAATATCTGTTGGAGGCCCATCATGTAAAATGCCTAGCAACTCAACAAAAGCTCAATATCTACTTACATTATTTCATTCCTATGAAAACTAACGTGAATGGTAACTATGGTGCTTCGGCTATTCACAAAAATCCATCAAGAATTTGTGCTTGTGATGCCGCTGTTGTATGTCAGTGTGGCAGTGGTCACTCCATTGCAGGCTTGATTGGCCAGTTGAGTGACACACCCACACTCTGACCTATAAAATGAATGAAACTGGCCACACACACTCACTGTTCTCACTCTTTCTTAAGTGAAACAGTGTAATTACACAAATTGAATTTGTCAATTGCTCTTTATGTTTCTGTTAGCTGATTGCATTTGAAACTACACAGTAATTAATTTCAAGTAATTACAAATTGGCCAATGTTGAAATGCAATTATTTCTCAAACTGTTTTAAACAGCAGATATGCAGTAACTCACTGAACCTGTCAATTATGTATGTTAATGTGAAAAAATGAAACATGATTATATTTTTTTAATTTGGATCTGAATTATTCTATTAGATTTGCAAAACATGTCACATTTTTCTGAAAGACTGCAACTTAATAGCAGGAAAGTTTGAAATATATATATATATATATATTTATTTTTTCATAGTATGACTAACAAGCAAAGGTATCTTTTTATAATTACTAATACTTTTAGATGGTGCAAGTGGTCAATTTGCAGACAGTTGTGGGTAGCTAGGCAAGAGTAGCCAGGATCTATGGAAAAGTACATTTTATAGCACATTCGGCAATAAAGACATAAATTTATATGAACTATACTAATTTATTGTAATATTTTGACATGATACCTTGTCAGTATCTGTTACCTGCAACTAATACCCTTTAGTCTGTACAAAATAGTTCAATGCATTTTTTAAAATTTTTGCATGTCTAGACTACGTTAACCAATTCTGATACAGGTCTCTTTTTTAAAGAGAGCTTTTCTTGTTTAAGGTGAGCTTGAAAACTGGAGAGTCATGAAATTGAATATTTTGATGAAATTCAGCAATTCTACTGTTTATGAAATTTTTTCACCAGCAATAGTGTATTTTCCCGGAAGGTTCTCTGTATTTCCACCAGGTGGCTATGACAGAATATTACAATTCTATTGGCTGAAAATGTTCCCAACCTTGACTGTGATTGGCCGAAGCAAAGTGCATCCTAGCAGCAGTATTTTTAGTGCATTTTAATGTATATTTGACATCATATCATTCAATTGATTTGTGTTATGTGCTGAGAAAGTTATATTTATTAAATCTGTGGGTTATGGTTTTCCATGTCTGAAAAGCAAAATGAGTAATAAGAAGAGAGGAAATTAAGACTTATGTCTTCCTGAATTCAGGGCTGCTCATTATGTGATCAGGCATCCGTAAGATGAAGAAATGTTTATTTATTTGATATCTAAAATAGGTTATCTTTATAAAAGATTTCAAATTGTGATTGTTTTTAGATTCCTTGTGTCAGTGTGTTATCAACTTGTACACTGTTGTCTTAGTGAGTAGTGTGAGAATGGCAGTGTCGACCTGTCAGTGTCAACCGGTCAACCATGGCTGTGTCAACCTGTCAACTGTAGACCTGTCAACTGTCGACTCGTTTCAAGAATTCAATAACCAAATCACTACAATTTTACTACCAGGGCTTTGGAGTAGGAGTCGGAGTCGGGAGTCAGGGGGTTTTTGGGTGGAGTCGGAGTCAGAGTCGGAGTCAGAAAATGGTGTGTGGCTGGAGTCGAAGTCAGAGTCGGGAGTCTAATTTTTAAAAGGAGAAGGAGTCGGGGAGTCGGAGTCAGAGTCAATTTTAACCGACTCAGAAGCCCTGGTTACTACACCATTGGCACTATTTAAGTTAATACCAGATAGACTTGACCCGGTGCATTTAGTTAACTGACCCTAGAATGGTCTCTTCTGTAGTTAATAGGTCTGGTAATGTTCCAGCAACTGAGCACCTGCAATTTTCTCTAATTAAAGTTAAAATTAGTAAGCTGTGTTGATGTGAGATGTGTTTTTTTTTTTGTGAACAGACACACAAAGAAGGTGACTATGTTTGGAAGGGCTGTGGATGTCATACTATCGGCAGAGAAGATAAAAGTTCAAAATGCTGCAAGGGAAATTTTTGCAACCAGAATGAAATTGAGGAGTCTTCCAACCCTGCTGAAGGTAACTTTTGGTCTCATTGTCTCATCTTTGTTTAATTGCTGCACTGTGAGTGCCAGGTCCATGCACTTGAATTTGGTTACAGCTTATAATAATTTATTATATGAGTTTTATCATCCTGACTAACACATTTGAATTTCATAGATTGTATCAGACACAAACAAGCTTAGATTTGTGACAGAGCTTAGACTCCTTCACATTTATGTATGAAGCAATGGGGAAGTATTGTACCAACAGATGGAGCCATCAGTAACTGCACCCACAACTATTTAATGACATCATTTAAATGTGACGTCATCAACTGCACTCAATGACCTAATTATATGATTACGTCATTAAACAATGGTGGGTGCAGTTACTGATAGCTCCCTGTAGTGGTACAATAGTTCCCCATTGAAATGAAGTATATAGCAGATTAATAACTTCTTTTTGTGATTTGTATTTATGTGGCCTTATATGCCAAGTTGGCATCTAAATATTGTATACATTCTTTTGGATACAGTAAGCTTGAATTTGAATGAGCTAAACAATTTTCATTGTTTACTTTCCCATCTAAATGATGTCACCATTCTCTTTCAGACTTTGAAAACTTCTGTATGTATTGTAACAAGAAGTATGACAAAGAATGCAACTTGAGGTTGCACTGCTTCAAGCACTTCGGTGACAGCTGTTATGTAAGTAAAGTAGCGTACATCTTGAAATATTGGTAACGATAGATCTTGATAACAATAAGAATTCACTAATGGTTTCCTTTGGTATTTTCATTAGGCATACAAAGAAGGCAACTATGTTTGGAAAGGTTGTGGATGCAGCATGATGGGCAAGAAAGGAACAAAGTGTTGCAAAGGAAAATATTGCAACAACAATTTAATCCTACATGATGCAGCCGAGACGTCAGAAAAAGAAAACACAGGTAAACTTTATTTCAGTACATACAACAAAATTACAAAATGTGTGCTTTTGTCTCAGAAGATATGTCATAATTATGGAGGAAAGAAATAATTAGGATGTATTTACTGGTAATGCCATTTACCAGTCTTGAAACAACTGTTAAGTCCAACACTTTAGACCTCCTATGGCTCTATGCATGTCAGTCTGGCAAATTCATATTGTGTGTGAGCTGTCTCAAGTTTAACAATAATGTCGTAAAAATATGGTAGAAAAGTGTTATTGTGGCTATCATAAGAAGCCTTTGCAGTTTTACTACAGGAAACTATCGTAACAAGATTCCAATCTTTCCTGATGCATGAAATGGCATTACCCTGTTGAAGTGGAAATTTCTTTGTTGTTTTTATATGATGTATGACGCTGTAATTATGATGCGATACATCTTGAACCTGGTTGCATTGTGTTGTTGAAGTGATTTAGAAGCATGGCATTTCCTGCGTTTATTCACATGTGTGCGTTTTAGCTGTGGTCTTTTGTAGGTTTTTCTTTTTTTTTTTTGTGGATTTTCTGCATTCTGCGAACTGCATTAGTAATGATGTAGTGATGGCTGTGTCCCATGACATTTGGTCTGAGCCTACCTGTGAACATTTTAAAAGTCACTTTGGAGGACCAAATTAAGATGTTCGTAACAGACCTAAGCTGGCTTGTTAGCACCTTTTACTTAACTAAAAGGAAGAGAAGCGCTTACAGAATTATTCAATACCTAATAGAGTAACTTGGAAAGTTGAAACGTTGAATGATGCACTAAATAATAGTAGGTCATCACCTTCTTTTTCATAAAAATTCAGTTGTTGTTGTATCACAATGGCTGTTTACAATATGGGCTATACTACTGGGAACCAAACTACAAGGCAAATTCAAATTCTATGCATGCCGAATTGTCATGAAAAATACCAAACATGATTCTTTATATTAAAATATTATTGCAAAATGTACCAAAATCTAATCCCGGACTAAATCAAAAACTATAAACAACGACGACGCTTCTTGAAACCTTTTTCATTTAAATGATAACCGTTTTCGTTTAAGGGTTCGAAAGCACCCCATGCTATGTTTGTGGGAAGACAAGACAATTTCAGTGCCAAACAACCATGAATTGTCACCTGCGTTTTGGCCAGTACTGCTATGTAAGTAAAGATTACAAAATTACTCTTAGGGTGGGTAATGGGGGTGATATAATTAACAATAATTTACTTTAACTAGAATAGTTGTTTTAAATACAATAATTTATGACAAATTATTCTAAAAAATTCAACACTCAATGTAATTTATATCAAAGTTTAGGATTTACCCAATCCAATCACAGAATTAATATTTATTTATGCTTGATTTTATGTAGTCTGCAAATCATCTGACACATAATGTAGGATACATATTACAGGAGTTCTTCTGAAATAAATTTCTTAGTTACAAATATTATTATCCTGATGATTTATGTCTTGAAATTAATTATACTTCTAAAAGACATTCATGAGACCAAGTTTATACGTATTGTAGTTCGACATAACTTAATAAGGTGCTGCACATTACTTTACATTTGCAAGACATACAAGAAAGATGGATATTACTGGTACGGTTGCGGTTGCCCTACATACACAAAATCTTCAGCGTTTCAAAGATGCTGTTCAGGAAAATACTGCAATCATCCTAGGGCAGACATGTTTCCCGAAAAACATGCTTATTCTGAAATAAGAAAACCAGACCACCATCAAGTTAGCAAGTTATTATACCAAGGAGCGGAAGAAGGCAAACCAATTATCCATGAAGTTCACAAACACGTATTTCACGACGCCGAGAAACCGATTCTTCACGAAGTGACCAAGACTGAGACTAGTTATTCACCTCCTAAGCCTAAGTCTCCAAGACGCAGAGAAAGTTCATTAACTTCAATATTAGTTATGGTCTTACTTATATGTTTTGTGGCTTTTGGAGTGTCATTCATAATATTATTAATAAAGTTTAATCGCCAGTACAGTAGTGTTTATTGTTTGATTCTATTTGAACACTGGCATCTTGAACTTTTACCTACACATTCTGCACGCCGCTAGGTTTTGGGTGTGGCCAAAATATTTAATTATAATGCATTAGTTGATGCTCTAGTTGATGCATAAGTTGGATTTGCCTTGATAAGGTTTGGTTCCCTTGTATGCTATTTTAGATATCTGACTTCTTATACCATTTCATTGAAGTCCCAAGTTGTTTCATGCAGATATTCAGTCCCTGCTATTAATGTTTTTCAGAAATGTGGTGTCTGATTTTGTAAGCCTTCATTTGCTTCACATGCACATACAGAGTCATAAATGCGAGAGCTCATTGGTATTGAAGCCAAATAAACAGATGAGGAATTCTCGAAGTCTGCTGGGCCTAGCAAGTTGCGAATGATTTTAAGAAAGGACCAAAATATGATATACTTTGTCTATCAGATCTCTCTAGTCAGCCAGTGTGCTGAAATGAAATTGGCTCCTTGCAGTGTTCATGGTAAGCACAAAGTAGCTGCCGGTCCCAAGCGCCAGCTGTGTGGGAATGCTGCCGGTCCTTGAGCAAACTTGCGGGTCCCTACCAGGCCATAACATTAGCCTTTCATTCAGACCTGCCAGTCCAGGACCGGGAAGTCATCAAACCTGTCGGTCCTGCCTTGAAGTTGCCGGTCAGGACCAACGGACCGGCCCTTATTTCGAACACTGGCTCCTTGTACAAAGTAATACATGCATAAGACCATCAAACCCTGCCGTGGGGGGATGGTATAAGACAAGATCATTAATCAATGTTAGACAATTACTGACAAACTCTGGGGATAATTAAGTTGCCCAATCCTGTTAAACAATATCAGATAGAACTGGAATTACCATAAAAAGCTTGCAGGTCTATGCATATTTAGGAATATCGCACTAACATAGCAAAGCGCCCCTAGTGGCGCAGCATGTCATGGTAAATTAATATTAAATGGCTTCAAATTTAACCTTCCTCATTTTGTGCTTAACAATTATTAGAGTAAGGTCCAAGCTAAACTGTCCAAGCGGGTCATTTACCGTGTTCGGATTTTACAACAGAGGCGTGATACTTAACCCTTGTGGTGCCTTATAAGTCCAACTGTGACGCGTCATGTCTATGGGGGTCTCCCAGGCCCCTTTTCCCTCTTTGGCTATCTTGATCTGATCAGTACACAATGCAGGAAAGACAGCAAGAAAATTTGATGTTAGCATGTTGCAATAATGATGCATAAATTATACTTTAAAGAACTCCTACTATAGGCCTATGTTCATTTTTGGATAACCACAAGAATAACAAATTGCTTTTCTTGCCAGCCTTAAGTTGAATTTATTTTAGCATACAGTAACAAATGTATTGTCTGTGGAGGGATGGGACGGGAGCAACCCTATGGATGCTTTGTTTTAACATAAATTTCACGTATGAAATTATACTTTAAGCTTTCTATTATACTGCAGAGTCAATTGAGATTACAACTGGTGTGGTTTGATAAACTTTTTCATAGCAGAGAGAGAGACAAAAAATAGAAAAACTTGTCGAGGGGACCAGTCAGGCCCCCGTTGACACCACAAGGGTTAATAGCTTATGAATGACGATTGTTCCCATTTCTTTGGATTAGGCAACTTTTGCTTTGCTTGCGAAAAGGACCTAGAGGATAAATGCAGCGTCAAAATGCATTGCCCCGACCACTTCGGCAGTACTTGCTGGGTAAGTAGTCCAAACAAAGAAGGTTTTAAGTTAAACGGTGGTAGTTAGCTTTAAGAAAAAAAAAATAAGGGAAGCTTAGAACTAAACAAAATATTGTAAATGTTTTTGATTAGTCAGCCGTAAGAATGACATAAAAGCTGTTTTATGGCCTATATCTGTTAGTTTAATTGCATTTGTGTATTAATTTTTTTTTATATAAACCAATATAACATACTTAACTGATTATAACTCTCAAATATATAACTTTATCAAATTTTAAACAGTAGAAAAATAAACCTCAATTTTTTTATTTGTTGATGGAAATCTCTATGTTCTGTTCTCAAAGCAATTATCTTATTATCAAGTACAAGGAATCAAAAGTTTTTAGTCGATCTGTGTTATAACAGACGTGTGTCAATATTAATGTGGCAATGGTCAAGCTTTGACATTTTCCCTTTGGGTTTTACCCAGACACGGACTGATGGGAAGTATTTTTGGAAGGGCTGTGGATGTGAACAGTCTTTGAAAGGAGTTAAATGCTGCATAGGAAGCCATTGCAATGGTAAAGAAACACAAGAATTTGAAAAGTCAACTTTAAAGACAAAATCAGCAAAAGGAGCACCTTCGAAACCTCGGTTATCGAGACAACCACAAGCATCTGAACCACGTACACGTAAGTTGAATTTTAATTCAATTTATTTGAGCATCTGGTATAAGAAACAACTGATTTATACATACATATGTAAGCATAATAAACACATAACAGCTGGTTATATTACCATTACCACAATCAAGTACAAGTAATATAAATTTACATAAATAAGCTCCTATATTACAATAACAATTTGACAAGAAAAAATAGAAAAGTAAATAAATAAAAGAAAAACATAAGGAAATTAAAATAATTTTGCAATCACATAATCTTCTCTAACCTCAAGTTTACTTTTGAGTGACTCAAGTTAATATCCAGGACTCCAGGTGTTATTATCATAACCACATAATTTACTAAATAACATGTGTATAATATACAATTATGAAGAATTGAAGATGATTAAATCGTAACTGTAATCATGGTAGTCAGTGGAGCTATATGGTTTAAATTGCTGTGCTTTATTTTCTTGTCTTTTTATAACAATGGTTGCTCCAAAAGCAGGACTTTGTCGAGTTTGTGAACAGCAGAAGGAAGAGGAATGCATAGCTGAACTTGAATGCAAGATTCCTGATGGCAACGTGTGCTATGTAAGTAATAATGAAAGAAAAAAGGAAAATCATAACGAAATGAAGTATTTGATGCCTTGGATTAATTTGAGATTTAATTGCTTTATGCTTTGTATTTGTATTTTACATTGCGGGTGTCAGCGAAGTATTTGACAATAATAGCAATTCCAGGTGTCGATCCAAAACTTTCTGAATAACAGTAACGCTAGATATGTCACTCATTTACTATCTTTTTCCATCAGTATGTTTTGAATCAACAAATATACACCGTCAGTATGGCCTACAACTTTGCTCACAGGTGCTATAAGAAAGTCTGAAAGAATAAAGCATATGTTTAAGGCGATTGGCCATCTCATAACTATCACATGAAGACATCCAACCATATTTTGATGACGTCATCCAAATGTGATGTCATCAACAGCACTCAATGACCTGATAGGGCTGGTCAGTTCTTGTGCGACCTTGTATGCAGAAATATCAATACAATACATGACGTCACCACAGCCAATTGTTGATAAGGGCTATTCCATTTTTTAAAAAAAAGGGGGGGGGATGGACCAGAAACTTTTTGGATCCCCTCCCCCCACCCCGATATCTTGTTTTTGACAGACAAATTCAAACCCCCCCCCCCCCTCTTTTTCTCTTTGGAGAACCCCTCCTCCCCACTTTTTCAAAAATGTCCTCTTTTTTAATAGAACAGCCCTAACGTCATCTAGTATTGTTTAATGGTGACGTAATATATTGTAGTAGTATTCCGGGTACAAGGTCACATGAGAACTGACCAGCCCTATTTGATGATGATGTCATTAAACAATGGTTGGCCCGTCATGCTGTTAGATTCCACAATTAGTAATGATAAGCCCATAGTGCATTACGACTTACAATTTGCTTAGAACTGTTGTTTATATTTTGAAGACTTATAGGAATGGAACCGATGTCACAAAAGGCTGTGGATGTGATAGAAGAACAAGCGGAATAGTATGTTGCAGAGGACCATTATGCAATAGCGTTGTAGGAGAGAATGTTAAAAATGCACCTCTGCCAATTCCAAGCAAAGTGGCAAACTCCAAGCTTGTTAGAAATTTAAATATGTTGATTCATTCTAACAACAGACAGAATTTGCAAGGACAAGCTGCTGATCCGCAGATGCTTACTGGACAAAATGAACCTCGACAGAACCCAAATGAATTAGATAATGTTAGATATAGGGACACTTCGACAAATGCTGATCTTGGAAATAGAGAAACAGTATCAAAGGAACTGCAAAATACTATCCCTATAGATAACACTTATGGACAAAATATGCCGGGATCAAACCCAAATGCATTGGTCAATGCCAAAACCGTCCTGAAAACCCCTATGCAAAATGTAAAAAGTATGACGCAGACCAGGAACCAGCAGATCATTTCAGACCCAACCTCAGAATCGATGAACGCCATAGCTGGCATGAATGCAGCTGAACCAGAGGACAATGCAGACTCTCAAGGTGTTCAGAATTTTCCTTCACAGACCTCCAAGGAATTAGGTTCTGGCCCAAAGCAAACTACACAAGAACTAATTGATGCTAATGGAGGTAGGGGACATGTGTTGAACATGGACCAAATGCCGAGTAGCAAAGCAAGGCATAAAATGACCTCAACAGCCCAAGCAGAATCAGGTGATATGAGACGACAATCATCAGGAGAAACTAATAAGGAATCAGCACATGATGAGGATTTGTCTGCACCAAGGACAGAACCGACTGATACCAACCCAAAACCCAAAAGTAATCGTAGATCAGCAACTCCAGGAAAAGCAAGTAAAAATCAGTCGTCAACTGCACAAAAAAACAGCAAGACCGAGTCTGTTGATTATACTGCACTGACTACACAAGATAGAGCAAATGAAAAGTATGAAAAAACATCCACTAGACAGGATGTAGAGGATACAAACTCAGTAGATAACCTTGGCGATTCGTCCGCCGAGGAATATGGTGATATTGAAACCAAACCAAATTTGCCGGACCAAACTGCAACGGAAACTACTGAAAAAAACTCACAAATTATTGGATACTCACAAGACCCACAAGAATTAAACGAGACCAATTCCCTAAAACCTAACAGACACCATTTACCCAAGAAAATTCAGGAAAAAATTACCGAGACCAACTATCATCAAGGAGTGCCATCAACAGTGAAAGATGCCAGCTTAGAAAATAATGGGCCCACAGAAGGTATCATATATTTTTATATTTATAATCCTGTGAAAGTATTGATTTGTGGAGAGTGACTGGAGACATTCAGAAATTGTTACTATCCATTACTTGAATGAACTTCGTTAATATGGTGTGGCATTGCTCTTGCAACTGTAACTTAATATAAACACATCACACATTTTTCTGAGATGATTCTTACCCAAAGCACATTTCAAGTTAATGTTATTTCACTAATGATATCTACTTTAGTTTCACTTCTGATATTTTCTATACCTAGAGCATGGTATTCATTGTCATTACTGTATCAAGCAACTGGAACAAGATTGTAATGAAAAGCATCACTGCAACTGGAACCAAGGCAACAAATGCTATGTAAGTATTATCTTAAAGTTCCTATGCCTCTAGATTTAGCATAGGCAAATAATTATGTAAACCAATACTACCTTCTTGTCTCATGACATTTTTACCATTACATGCTCATTTGTGCACAGCAATTTAACTTTAAGGTTCAATAAATAACATAAATAGAGTTTTTCATGCCATCAAAAATTCACTATGTACAAAAGCCAAGCGATGACATCACAATACTGTAGTACAATGGATGATGATGCCAAATCCATTGTGTTTCAAATGTTCTGGTTAAGGTATGCTCTTTTTTTTTTTGTAATTAAGCCTGGTAGAATCATTAGCTCACACAAATTTCCTTGATTAAAAAAGAAAATTGTAATTTTGACAGACAGTGCAGCTTTAAGTAATGTTTTGTAAGAGCAGCAGCAGAGTTCAAATAGAGTCTAAAGAAAAAGTCCATTAGTAAAGGTGTGGCTGTCAGGGAGTTGCGGACTTTAATAGTGACATCAGGGCAGTCGCAAAACTATCTGAAAAGGCTGATTGACATATAAAATGGAAGAAGAACTAGGGGGAGTGGGAGCACCTCCACTTTTTGAGTGTTTTATTGATTGAAGTGCCCTTTTGGCTGTATCTTATACTGATTATATTTGAAGTGCCCCCGTCATTGGTGCCGGCCCAGTTCAGATTACATTCTGCCTCACCTGGCTGGTCACTTATCTGCCACTTCCCTCTGGGTTCCTGCCTGTCCTAATTAGCCCATCAGGTGCAGAAATACAGGACGTAAAGCCCTAATCACCCACCACCACCTCCCTCTGTGCTAATGTTTTTGATCCAACCCTGGAATGGCCTGGATTTCACTGTTCAAACCTACAACTTTGATGATGGCCTTTATTTTACTGATGGGTACACACAATACAGAGCCCAAGTGTCATCACAAGTCTACATGTATTTTTTGCAGGATTTTATTCATAATATTGTGTCCATTTGTCATTTTGTCACAGACCTATACAGAGGAAGATTATGTTTGGAAAGGCTGTGGATGTGGTGTATCGGGATACGAAGGTGAAATATGTTGTACAGGAGAATTATGTAATGCAAAGAATATGGCAGCAGAAAAAGAGGGTGAGTATTATATGTTTCTAATCTTGCAAAAATATTAGCGATATTTTGTAGTACTGGGGCTCAGGGAAGGTGTTGAAAGATATATAAATTTTGAATACTTTCTGAATTTTGCAGAATATATAATGCTAATTAACTCATAATGTCTTTAATTTCCAATTGTACACATTTATACCTTCTCGATAAGTGTAATGCAATAAATATGTATATATATATACATATATATGTGATTCTTACTCTCTTCATGCAATTAACTACATTATTTCCACTTAAGATACAATTGCCATAATAATTTATTAGCCATCTGGTTAACTGATAATGGAAGTGTAAGGGTAGGACTTGCTATTAATTTTGACTTTGAAACAGGAAATTATTCACGTGGATTCTTTTCTTCTTCTTTTTCACAGATGTTGCCAACTTCTGCATGTACTGTAGCCACAAAACAGAAAGTGAATGTACAATGAAACTGCATTGTTACAAAAAATTTGGTGACAGCTGCTATGTAAGTGTACAATTTTCTCTTAAATTTGGGGAGGGGGGGGGGGATATTTCGTGGATTTCTAGTGTTAGTAAATCATTGAAGAATTTGTCAGTGTGCTAAACAATATCCAATATTATATTTGTGTATATTTCTGATTCATATTAACGATAACCTGCAATTGCTTTGATTAATTACTCGTTAGTATGTGATATTGTTATCCGCACTTATTTGTAGTGCCACTAGGTTATGTCTATGACCTGTAGCCTGTCAATAAAGAACTTAATTGAACTTGAGCTCCAATACAAGTGTATCAGTCTACATGATTCTTCACCTTAAGAGTGGTCAATGACTGAAATATAAAATTCTTTGCATTTTATTTTGGTCCTCCACAGGCATACAAGGAAGGTGGCCATGTTTGGAAAGGCTGTGGATGCAGCCGGGGAACAAGATGTTGCAGGGGACAATACTGCAATAAGAATTTGAAACTGAATGAAACTAATCTTTCAAGTGGCGAAACTATTTCATCAAGTGGCCATCATGTTCGATCAAGTGATGATACTGTTCAATCAAGTGGCAAAATTGTTCCGTTTAGTGCCAACTCTGGGGACATAAGTGGTGTGAATTCTGCGCAAAATGTGGCGAATGATGCACCAAGTTTGCACCATCCTGGTAAGAATAGTGTTTCTTTGAATGCAATTTGGATGTGTACAATGACAAAAGGGAAAGTATCTACCAAAGGTCAGTGCCACAGAAGCAGACAACCATTGTTTGATGATGTCATTCTTGTGTACACTAAATGATGACATCATCTAATTCTGCTTTATCAGCTCGGGTGACATTGCCCTCTGGTACTTTTTCTCCCCATTGAATGAGCTAAGTAACAGTGTATTGGAGTTGTGTGTATATAGTCAGACAGTACAATAGATAGATACTTAGGTGCATACAAATTAACAACAATTGTATATAACCATAACGGACAAACAGTAATAAATGTTACCTTTTACTTCTCCAGGCACTCAATGTCACGTTTGTGCTAAGTCCAGCCAGTTTGAATGCCAAATCACCATGAATTGCCATCTGAGCTTTGGGCAGTACTGCTATGTAAGTCAAACCATATCTATAGACATTGAGTTCAGAATCAAAATTATTTTAGGTATGAATTTGTGTCAAAAAAATGATTAACCTTAAGGTCTAATTAGTCATATCATTGCTCTATACAATTGTTTTCATAACCGAGAGGTTTTGTTCTTAAGTGTTACTTTTCTTTGTTTTCAAAGACATACAAGAGAGACAAATTATTTTGGTATGGTTGTGGATGTCCGATGCACTCAAAATTTTCACTGCTATTGAAATGCTGCTCTGGCGACTACTGCAATCATCCTCATCAAGATGTTTTTCCTGGAGAAAACAAAGTTGAAAGTAAAACCACAAGTTACTCTGGTGATGAGAAACCTGGGTACCACAAGAATTATGATGAGGGTAACTCGGCAGGACCTTTGTATCATAAGAACTACGAGGGCAATCTTACTGGACCTGACAGCAGCCCTGCAGGACTCCAAAAAGATAACCAGATGTCAGATTTAAACTTACTAATGGCCAAAAAAAGCACTACAACACTCTGGTTCATTGTTATATTAGTGTTAATGGGTGTATTTTTTATTTTTTTAATGGCCTTGCTCGGTTTCAGAAGATGATATGTTGCATATTATCATTGGTTAATAATGTACAGTTTAATTTATATTATACATATTTGAATATATTTATTGTACAATTGTTGGCATGAATAAAGAATTGACCGTGATCATAATCAATGTTTTAATTTTTCAGCCCTTTGCTTTAATGGCAAGGAAAAGTACCACCTGGCAAATTACCTTACTGGCATTCCATTATAACGTTATGATGATCAGTGTCGCCGATTTGCGACTTAAAGAGTCGTTTTATGAAAAATTGAGGTCAGAGAGGTTTAAATTTATGCTACAGCAACACCTACACACAATAAACTTTGAAGTTTGAAAATTGGACAAAAATTTAAGGAGCTGTGTATTAAAATGTATTACGAAGCGACGACGCAAATGATGTTCATGACATTCGTCTATGCCTCATTTTTATATTCTGTAGTATTTTCCAGACAATATGACTGATCGTGATATTTTTCAGTGATATTTGATATTCTAAAATGAAATGGTGCTATTAGTTTATTTGCCGAAAGCACCATTGGATGCAGCAACTGTCACTAAATATGTTAAATGACTTCATCTATATTGTGATGTCATCCATGCAACAATGGTGTAGTGACATCATCTTATTGTCTTTTTATCTGCTACAGTGGTAGTGCCCTCTGTAGACCCTGTTACTTTATTGCAGCTATCACTATTGAATACACCCGTGTGTTTGATATCAATATATATGCGCAATCGGAATTTATTCAATAGCCATTAATGAAAATAAAAATGAAAAATTCATCTGGCAAATTGACACAATCATGTATCTTTAAGTTTGAATAGTTTATTATAAAAACATTTATGTACAATAAAAACAACTGGGGAGTAAGAGTTAATCACAATAAATACTCCCCCTACCTTGGAAATTTACAAAGTGGAGTTTACGTTTGAAACTAGGTACAGAGTGGCTTTGTACAATATTACAACAAAGGCAATTACAGTTATGAACTATTCTGTTTATACAAAGCTATTTTCTTTTCTCAATTCTGCTATAATATTTATTTAAATAATCAAGCAATTGTTCGTACATAGATTGTACAGGTGATTTTGCAAATACACAATAGATTAGATATTTACATTAGTATGTGAAAATTTATGTTTTCATATCATCAAAATCTAAATTTAAAAGTTCTGAGGTGCCTTCCAGGCATTTGGTTAAATCTTTGATTCGTTGTGCTCGGATTTCATCAATTTGTTGTCTTGGTCTTTGTACTGCAAAGCTTCGAAGATGGGCCTCAGAGCAAGACCATTGTTCGCAAATCTTTCTGATGTTGCTGCGTATGATACCTTGTCGAGTCACTGTCAGAATCTTACTTTGTCATTATCAGTTTTTGAATAGATATATAAGTGAATGTTATGACCTCTATAGATAGGAATTTATAGAAGTGTATGAATTTTTTTATATTAATTAACGTTACACCTTTAATCATTTAAAAAAAACTGTGTCAAATCTGATTTTAAGTCTATGTGCTAAACTGGTTTAAACATATTTATTAAATTTTGCCAACGAGCCAAAAGGCTCAAGAACAGGTTGAAGTACCCTTTAATTTCATAACAACTTTGACCATATCTCTCGTACTACAAGAAAAAGTGTTTAAGGTATCATTACAAACTGGATTAAACTCTGGCAAATACATGATTATAATTTACCAAGACTGAAGAGAAATATTTTAAGAATTCAGAAGCTTTGTTACAATCAGTAAGTTCAGGTCAGAGTAGTTGGTTAAGAAAAGTTAAACAAATTATTACTGAATTTGTACAAATTGAGGACTTGAATACAATTGCTAGAACATTTGCAGTAAACATATACACCAAAACGCAAGAAAACCTATTGGCAAAAATATATGACTCTATTCAGCAACCAAAACTTCGAACATATAAACTCATTAAATCAGATTATAGAATTGAACCATACCTTCTGTTAAACTTGGGTAGAAAAACTTATAATAAAATAGCTAGATTCAGAACCAGTTCCTATAACCTTCGTATAGAAACAGGTAGACATGAAAGACCATTAATACCTGTAGAAGAGAGACTATGTACGAAATGTAACTTAAATGAAGTTGAGGATGAGATACACTCATTAATAATATGTCCAAATAACACATCACTTCGCCTACGACTGTTTTATCTAGCTAGAGTTTACATATATGATTTTGACATAATGAATGACGCCAATAAATTTAGATCTATCATGTGCTCAAAGGAATCTGAGCTACTGAGGTGCCTGGGAAAATTCTTAATTGATATTGATATGTGAGTTATATTTTCTCTATCTTCTGACACTGTACAGTATACATACATAGATGTTACTATAAACATTATTTAAAAAAAATTAAGTCTGGGGGCTGGAACCGCGTTACTAGTATAACATATGCTTATCTAGTTTACAAATTTTATTTGAAAATTTCTGTATTTTCTGTATTCCTGTATTTTCTGTTCTTTATTTTATTTATGACATATATATCATGGATGATATTTTACTGTCAATAAAAATTATATATATAGTATTACCAGTTTGACTTTTTTATGCAACCATAAAATTTCCCAACGGTGTTTTGGTTTGTGAACAAATTAATATTTACTATTAAACCACGGTGCATTCCTTATCTTCCGAGTACAAACAATAGGAACAAAATTGTATATTGCAGTACAACGTGTATTGATGATATTTTTAAAAGCTGACCAATACTCATTAGTGGAATGACAATCGGCATAAACAACATCCTAAACTAGGATAGCCAAAAAAAGCATTGATAATCCTGTAATCAGCCACAGTACCAAATCAAGCTTATTGTCTAACCTTGTTGGAAAATCAACCAATTGTTCAGCTCCTAGTTTAAAACACAGCGTAAGGAATTCTCTACATTCAAGAAATGTCAGGTAGATTAAAGTCACCGAAAAGAACAAATGATTTCATGTTTTGTAGATAAACCAGTAAAATATATAAAGTTCCATGGAATTTTCTAAGTCAGTGTCTGGTGATCTATAAACCAGGCTATAGGCCTATCTTACAAACTAAAATACATTCACATCTGTTAAAACATAGCTTTGCAACAAGTTTACATAGGATGTTATTTTTTACAGAAGTACGCCACCACCATTATTATGTGGTCTGTCATGTCTAAAAAATATGTAGTCAATTCTTTGCAAAAGAGCATATTTATAATAAAATAAAGATAAAATTAATTGGGCATGACATTGACAATTCCTTGGTCATGTGGAAAACACATAATTTTTTGAATTGCCAAATAAATAAATAATATATAAAATATGAGCAGTGTATCCCAAGAATACACTATGAAAACAAAGATAGTATATGTATTTTCTTGAGGCAGCTCAGCTCAGATGGAAGTAGTCTTCAGCAACAAGATCTGTTTTGCAAAAATACCAGACTTAGTACTACGTAATGAAAATCATACATAGTAATGCAATATTTTATTATACTGTAGACCTTGCCAAAGTCAAATGAACTCATTGAAGTTGATTTGTTGCTCAGCTCGAACCGAAGTTAACATTTGTTTAAATTGCTTATTCTTGATTAGACATTGTTTCTAGAGCCCCGTTCCCTGACCTTCAAGAACTGCTGAAAATTTTGTGCTGAACTCTCACAAATTGTGAGTGTGCCAAAGTTCACGGCAGTTTGCAAATGTCATCTGTCAATAGGTCAATTTTTTATTAGCATATTTTCGAAACCCCACAATCTTTTTTCTTGTTGCGGCGAACGGTAAGGAACATCTACGATCTCAATACAAACTATTGCAAAGTACCTACAAACTTCTAAGAATTTCTACAATTAAACTCTTACGATGATTTTTGCACAAGTCTAAAAATTGTCGTTGCCTTCCAGGAAATGTGAAGAATTTGGACAAACTCTTTGAGACAAACTTCGACGGTTAGCTATGACCTTTTACCAAAGAGAGTTAAATGTCTATTGTCTAACAAACTTTTTGACAAAATTATAGTTTGTGGGAGTTCAGCAAGCAGTTTGGCAAAGTGGGAACAGGGTTTAATACTCATAATTCAGTATTATGCATGAAAATGTAATTAATACAACAAACAAAGATTGCCCAAAACTATTGGCGACTTGATTACCTATTCATAAGGTTTTCCCATTTCTTAGGAATAGCTCACTTCTGCTTCAACTGCGAAAAGCAATTAGAGGATAATTGCAGGAAAAAAGCTTATTGTTCCAAAGAGTTTGGCAGGAGTTGCTGGGTAGGTTCTTTTTCTTTTGTGCATTTTTCAGAAACTTGTGATGTTCTCGGTATTAAAAGATGGTAATACAGCAGTATATATATGCAGCAGTCCATATATATATATATATACTATCAAAGTTAATGAGGCTGTATACTTTCAAAATTTTAGAACTTTTTTTTTTTTGTAAGTTATGTCGCAAGAATGTAACAAAAATGTCAATAAAATTCAGTAAATTAATTTTGATATAAATAATCTATCCTCTTCGTGGATTTTTTTATAGGCACATTAAACTGTAAGGTCTGTCACCATCAGATGTTTGAGGTAGATGAGTTAAAATTCACCGTGATATTGTCGCATATTTCAGATACGTTCGGATGGGACATATTTATGGAAGGGCTGCGGATGTAACAAGCATCTCAAAGGAGTATGTTGCGCAGGAAGACTTTGCAATGTTAAAGAAGTCCTCGAACTACCCCCAAAAGTAACTCTAAAGGCCCCATTAATGGAACCAGGAGGACCAAGAGTCAAGCGAGACATGCAATTTATCATACCACCTCCTGAAGGAAGTAAGTGGTCACAGATTTTTTTCAATGGCACCCGCAAGTAAAATAGAGACATTTTATTTATTGTTGAACTTGAGAAAAAGGTCAATATAGTTATGTATGTTTCAATGTTTCATCCTGGAAAATTCTTGCAATTAAATACATTAGTTTAGTAACTTTAAGGCTAGTTCATTGAAGCTTAAAGGTTAGACTAGAACTGAAATTTTGCTAATGAGAAGATGTTTCAAGCTTTAGGCTCAGCTTGACTATAGATGAAACGAAACTGTTTTATAGAAGCTTTAAGGTCCGTTATCCAAACTTCGTCTTCTCTTCCTGGATTTGAGATGCCATAATCAGTAGTGTTATTCATTATAATAATTTATGTTGTGTCACTTGTGTGAAAACAATATGGTGTGGACAATACGGTGTTGACTCCAAGCTGCCTTATCATCTCATCTTTACATCTGCCTCTGGCAGCTGGTCATATAAGCTGACTATACTTCAGACCCAGTAGCATTTCGACATATATATATATATATAGACAATGTATTTATTTTTATTTGTAGATTATGGCAGTTTTTGCTTTTCATGTGTTGAAGTTGAGTCTCTTCACGAATGCATGCAAAGGCATCATTGCCCTTTGAAGAATGAAAACAAGTGCTATGTAAGTCGTTTACAAATTATTTGTTGTATTGTTGAGTGTTGAAAAATTTGTTGATGAAAGAGCAGTCATTATTTCTATAATTTAATGAAGAGCATTGAAGAAGAGAGTAAGGGACTGAACTGGGCGGGTGGAAGTTACCCTGTAACCAAGGTTACGCTGTGCAGATTGTGAAGATAGAATTAAACAATTATGTAATGACTCCGTGATTTGAGCTAAGAAAATTAGCCTTGAGCTATATTACCCAGTTACAGGGTGTTATGATTAAAGGTTATGCTGTACTGACAAGAATTTTAAATCTAATACAATTGTTCATGTAATTGTTTTATGATACGGAGTTGAGCAGAGAAAATTGCATCTCTGGGTTTAGTGCAGTAGCCTACAGCGGACCCAAAATTTACGACCATATTTGGTAAAAAAATATATCATTATTTTAAGCAACACTCGCTAAGTTTTTGAAGGTCTTGTCCAACAAAAATACAATTGTGTAGCAAAGCTGGGGTTGAGCAAGAGAAAAATAAAAATAAACATCGTTCTTGCCGTGAAAATGAAAACCGCCCTCATTTCTTGTGACGTCATACACTGAATTCAAGTTTTTGACGTCATAAGCTTGGCAACGAGGCTAGCTAAATATGGTCAAAAATCTGGGTCCGCTATACTGCACTTTTTCCGCATCTCTGTATATAAGTGTCATTTTTGACATCAATACTTTAGATTTAAACGGAGAAAAATTGCTCCCATACACTATTCAGTTGTCTTTTGATAAATTTTATGCTCCTAATATTTTTTTAAACATTTCAATAATATATTTAAATCATCTGTTGATGTATCCCTGCTATTATATATTTTAAAGTCTTTTGAGGAGGATGGATATCACTGGAAGGGCTGTGGATGTGGCGTTGCGGAGGGTGAAGTGTGTTGCGTTGGAGAACAATGTAATGCCCCGGAAATGATAATACCTATACTAGCACGTAAGTTGAACAAATGTAAATTGTCTATGATAGATTAGATTTGCCCGAGCTAGTTCACAGAGGATACAGCACAGGCTGAGTTGGTGCGAATCATATCAATAAGCGGGGGGAAAAACCGCTCATTCATCGCTAGACAATAAAATGTTGTATACTGTAGTATTTTCATCACCCAACACAGATTTTGGCATTAGCATTTCTTTAATTGCGCCCTGAACGCACGTGACACGGAATTTCATGTCAGCCAACTCGGCATATGGTTTGTCCTCTGACTGTGAACAAGCATCCACAATGAATAACTGATAATAAATAACGGCTCTTAAGTGAACAGCAGATCGCCCGGGCAAAGATTAGATGTAAATTGTACAATGTAATTTTAATTCGGTATAAAGAATTCATGTACACATTTGCCTTTGGTCATATCCATTCATAGTGCAGTTTACTGCAGGATATTGTAGATTAGTGTCATGGTATATCTATTCTGTCCATATGTACTTTACAAAAAAAAGGAAAGAAGAAAAGTGCAAGAGCTGCAGGATCTTCAGAATTTGTTTTCTTCTTTGTAATTTGGTGACTGATTATTAAAATGTTTTTCTTTCTGTTATTAGAATTTGGCATCTGGTGCTACACTTGCGAGGACACAATTGAGAATGAATGCATAGGAAGGAACCAGTGTCTCAGGAAAGAACCTGAACAGTGCAGTGTAAGTTCTGCTCTCGTAATTTGATTCGATACAATTCTCTCAAAATTGTCGGACTTCAACAGAATTCCAAAGATCAATGCTGGATTTCGAGTTGGTTTTTGGAGCCATTGTTTGACTCCCAAAAAAAAATAAAGGTTTTAGATACTTCTTATTCATTGTACATATAAAGAAATAATTATACATTTTAATTTTACAATGCAAATGTTGAAGCCCCTTTTTGTCCTCTGTGCTCACCACATTCTAAATCGGGCATTGCAAAAGATACCCCGTTGACTGTCACGTTACTGCATAGTCCTGATTTACATGGTGTAGAAAGTACTACAAACTGAAAACACCTGTTGACTGTTTTTTTTTAAAAACCAAGTCTCACAGTAAACCATAAATGAAAAACCTAGATGTTTTGATGCCAAACTTGTGCTTTATCATATATGTTTATTGTTGCTAAGACATACAGGAAAGGAAACAAAGTTTGGAAAGGCTGTGGGTGCTTCACGTTACCAGGAACTAAATGTTGCGTAGGAAGATTCTGTAACCGACCTTCACCCATACCTAACCTTGAAGGAGGTAAAGTCTCAATTCTACATATGTATATTAAAAAGGAGGGGGGGGGGACCTGGAAATTTTCCGACTAACAGTTCTATGATCTTACTAGATTGTTTATATTTTTAACGCTGAGTAGGACTTGCAAATATAAAAAGTCATTATGATTTATAATACTGTCACAAACAATATCCATGGCAACCCTGTAATATGGATGCTATATAGGTGCACATAAGTGCAATTAATGAATGATTTTGCGCGTCTTACATATTGCATATATAAAGGTTTATATCTAATTATGAATATTTGTTGTGATTAGACTATGCCAGTTATTGTTACGAGTGCGAAAAGCAAAATGAAAATGAATGCACTGAGATGGAGCACTGTCATCTCGATAAGGAAAACTTTTGTTACGTAAGTAAATCTTCCATATTGACTTCGTGAATTTTGGGAAAGGCAGTATCTTCAAACTATAAAACTGAACAACTGTGCAGCCAAATGAATGAAGGTGAAATTATACTGATACCTAAATCAGTCTAAAATTAATTAATATGAAAATTTCCTTTTAAATTAACTTCTATGCAAGGCTTCTATGCAAGGCGGTCCTATTCACACGCTTCTATAGTTTTAGAAATTCTGAAATTAAGGTTGTTAAAGGGAGGACAAGGTGTTTATTTATGTCATCTTATACTCAGTGCAACTAAGTCACAATAATTTTCTGGGTGGTATTGTCATGCATGTAATGTACTCATTTGCTTGAATATAATCTAGCAGTAATGTCTGAGTATGACTGGTGTTTTACATGAGATTATTGAAATTACAAAATGTTGTTCTAGCTGTTGTGTTAGATAACTAGATCTTTATTTTTGTGACTAGAGTATAATACATGATCACTGCTGGACCAGCTTCACTGAAGCTTGTAAGAAAAATCCTCAAATATGGAGGATATATACATTTTTTTAAAGGAACAAGTACTTTTCTTCTCTTGTATCTTTTTATCATCATTCAACAGTGAAATATAATCATGATAATGTTTACAGTCATACAAGGAAGGTGGCAAGGTGTGGAAAGGATGTGGCTGCAATGATTCTGGATTTAAAGACGCAATTTGTTGCTATGGAGAGTTGTGCAATGCTAACGACAAACAAGAAAAAGAGCTGAAAGAAGGTAAAACTATTGGAATATTTAGACCCATAATTTATGCCCATATATGGCGTCCATTAAATACGATAATAATTTCTACTTTTTACTAAATTTATTTTTGGCATACAATACGAATCATAGTTGTGTCCAGTGCCGAGGGTTTTGGGGCAGCTGCCCCCTATAAAATAAAAAATAAAATTTTTGCCTTGAAAATGATCACTGCCGTTAAATTGTGTCTGTCCAGTCATTGAGACACTGATTGTCTTCAATATCTCAGCAAATACGTGGTCTACATAGACAAATTACGACTCATTTTATTGCTTACCTGCTCTGGTAGTATCATTGCCATCAGATCATTCTTTGCCTGTTTTCTGATCAGTTCCCAAAATACCCATTGGAATAACATTGCAAAAGAAATGTGTACTTCTGCCGAAATATTTTTATGATCAATAAAGACAATCAGAAACATGTCACTAACAATATAGTTCGATGATGATGTCAAAAATGTAGCTGCACTACCTTGCGCCGCAATAGGGGCAGTTTTAATCTGAAGGAAATTAAACAGCTTCAATGGTATGCCGGACAGACTTGGAAAGAATGTCAAAATTAGTGCTGTCAACAATCAATCGAATTATGTTTCTATGATCTTGAAGTAAGATTTAACTTGATAAAAGACATAATATAGTATTAGCACTTGGCTGGTGGGCAGCTGCTCTTTAGCTCAACTATTGGAGGTGCTAGAAGTTACACACAAGAGTAGGTACTTCTTTTTTCAAAACAGGATCATGTGGATGATAGGCAATTTGTTCTCATATGCATATACATTGTAAGGAAAAAGTGCAGTATAGTGGACCCAGATTTATGACCATATTTAACGAGCCTCATTGTCATGCCTATGACGTAAAAATCCTTGAAATCAATGTATGATGTCACAAACTAAGTAGTTATGACGGCGGTTTTCATATTCACGGTAGAGACAGAGTTAATTTTTTTGCTTTTTCATGGGGGCTACTGCCCCCAGACCCCCGCTATTCTACACCAAATGTTATTTTAATTGGGCTAGAACTTCAAACTTATTATTTTTAATTATTTTATAAAATTTAATTTTAAATGGACGCCAAATTAGGGCATAAATTTGGGTCCGCTATACTGCACTAAACCCCATTGTAATTGCTAAAAATCAAGGGCTATGACAGGGTCACTATTTATTGCTCGATCATTTGTTTTGTATATCATGTAATTAATTTGATTATTTATTTCCAAGTATACGGCATTTGGTGCTGGAAATGTGAAGGTGCTTTGGAGGATAAATGCGCAGGCAAGCAACTTTGTAAAAAGTCTACTGGCGGCAAGTGCTTTGTAAGTATACATATTTAAGAGGAAACTCTTTAATCGAAGCACCAGCGAACAGAAAACATTTCTGAAACAGGCGCTATACAAATTTATATATTATATATATTGTACATATTCTTTCACCCGAGATGAATCATTCTCCTTTGAATAATTATTTTATTATACATGTTATAGGAAGTTGTAAATTCTTTAAAATTACTGACAATTCCTCACAAGATAGCTTGAATCAATAAAACTGGAGTGCAGAGTTAAATTAAATATTTAAAAATGCAATAATTTTCTCTTTTCTTGTCCTATATTATTCAACTTCATGTCTTTCTTGATTATGCTTGAATTTTATTTGTATCTTACTTCTCCAATTTTACATGCTTGGATAATTAGCCAATATGCCAGGAGGCATCAATTACCCACCTTTGAATATTTTTGCTTGCTTTTAATGCTATGTATTCATTTGGTCCAAATAAATTGAATTGAGTATAACAGAGCAATTAAAGCTGGATTATCACTCATATGACAGTGGCCAAAATCTATTGCATTCACTTCATTGTCTTCTTAATACGAATTACCTACCATCCAGAGCCTTGCTCGGTTCACTATCTCTCTATAAAATAAATAAACTTAACCTAGTATTTAATTTTTCATGCCATCAAAATTCAAAATGTAAACAAACCAAGTGATGATGTTACAATACTCAACAATGGGTGATGATGTCATTTCCATTGTATTTAATGTATCATTTAGTCTTTGTAATTAATGCCTGTCAGATAGGAGTGTTTTGATTACTTTTTACCATTTTATACATAATTGTATTTTAGAATAAACTAAATCTTGTATATGTCTGATGGCTTTTTATTTTTTATTCCCTAGACATACAGAAAAGAAGGAAAGGTGTGGAAAGGCTGTGGATGTGACAAGTCTAAGAAAGGAACGCAATGTTGCTCAGGAAGATTTTGTAATCGCTATTGGCCGACACCCAACCCAGAAACAGGTTAAAAATCTTTGTGATATTATATTATTATATATATTATTATATATTATTATATTTTTTCCCTGTGATATTATGACGCTTCAGTTACTATTTCATGTAATTATTTTTATGATACACTCTAAGCGTTTGTTATGTAAAAACTAAAAAAACACTTTCTTTTTTTCCCTGTTTTTTTTTGGTCTGTTCCAGGGTTCGAAGATGGTGTGCCCAAAGGTATGTTATGAATTTTTAGTAAATTTTATTTCAATTCAGTACTATTCATATTATTGGCTACAGCTGTCATAATAGTTTTATTACATAGTTTACAACTTAGCTTGGTTATATAAAAGGGTGCTGATGTTACCAAATAAGAAATAAATCATAAACAAAAGAATGAAATAATAGATGCTACATATGACCATAAGTATATAATTAATGTGTAGAATATAAACAATGATCAGAACGAAACAATACCGTCATGGTTACTAGTTTGTATAATGTATATATATATATAAACTTTTATTGACGAATCAAATCAAAAAGATACATGTGTCAAGTTAAAGCATCAAAAACATCAAGTATGTACAATAGAAAAGGAGAAAGAAAACTAAAGAAAGCAATGCAAGAATGATACAATATGAAGTTATACTATATATACACAATGAATATTTTAATATGCACCATAATGTACAAATCACTGATAAGATAATGCTGATGACTAAACAGCTATGAATGAATAGTCTCTAAAAAAAATTGTAATGTCTCTACACTAAACAGTTTGATAATTTCAATGACCATCTCATGTAATATATAAAATGTGTACGAGATCCTGATTTTTTATCTTTCTGTTTGGTATTTTTCATATTTGCTTTGTTATTTTGGGTTACATTGCTATGTTTATGAACGTGTTTTTTCAATCCAGAATTTGAACCTGTTTAAGCTTTGAATTTTAGGAGGTATTGGGGAATTTAGGAGGTATTCACATGTTGCTTGAGATAAAATTGTACAATGCACAAATACTGCAGCATTTCATTTATTTCTTGTATCTTGTATTAGAACTTATTGTAAGTTTATTGCAAATTTATGATTGTAGAGTACGGCAGTTTCTGCTTCGCATGTGAAGAAAATTTAGATGACGAATGCGATGGACTTATTCATTGTGGTCTGAGTGCTGATAACAAGTGCTACGTACGTAAATGGAGTTTGGTGTAATTTGTCTCTTAATTATCTAAAATATTTTACTCATAAAAGTTTGAGCAGTAGGCGATAAAGTAGCCAGAACCGACCTTCATTGCAAGGGGACTTGTTACAATGTAGCTAGCGATAAAGGGAATAGATGTATGAAGTAGCCAGTTGAGGCTTCTTTTTTTTTTTTTGTCATTTATAAACAATGTTATACTAGGATCCATAATAACTTCCAATTGTTTTACGGTCATATTTTATCAAAGAAAGCTTGGAGCAGAACAAAATGGGGGTTTAGCGGACCCAAATTTATGCCCATATTTGGCGTCAATGAAATATGAAATATATGTTTTTTTTCAAGTCTGAAGATCTAGCACAATTAGAATAACATTTTGTGTAAAGTAGCGGTGGTTAGGCCGCAGCCCCCTAGAAAAAGAAAAAAATTAATTTCGCTCTTACCGTGAAAATGAAAACCGCCGTCATTAGTTGTGACGTCATACTTGAGTTCAAGCATTTGATGTCATATCATAGAACTAGTTCTATGGTCATATGGCTGGCAACGAGTCCGCTAAATATAGTCATAAATCTGGGTCCGCTATACTGCACTTTTTCCCAAAATGGACAGACAATGTTATCAAAAAGTCAAACCTCAACCCATAAAATCCCTTCGCTGTGCCAATATTTCAATTTGTTTTGTTCACAGAGAAGCAGCGGAAATTACAAATGAATATCGGATACTTAAAGTTATTTCCTTCTCAGAAGTGTTTTTACCTTCCCAGAAGTGTTTTTACCCTTCCCAGAAGTGTTTTTATACCCTTCCCAGAAGTGTTTTTACCCTTCCCAGAAGTGTTTTTATCAAAGCTAGAAAGTTGGGGTTTGACTTTTACTGCTAACGTGTCTGTAATTAATGATTGTTATACATATATGCAACATTAATTGTGTGAAATTTTAATTGTAAATAGGGCATGCCCGGCTATCTTTCTCCTTGGTCCTCCTTCTCCTTTTTGCTTTTTGTGTCTATGGTCCTGCGGGATTCTTCTTTCACCCCTTCTTAATTTTGTTCCTTCAGTATCTATCAGTTCCTTCGGAATTCCTTAACTTTTGTCTTAATAGCATGTCATTTGATTATCATATATTATAAATAGCATTTTCAAATCTAGCGGTGCGTTCAACAAAGTATTTTCTCTAAATTATACATGTTTTATAGATTTTCTTTACAATAATCTCAGTTAAATGGGTTTGAAGGGGATCCTCTGAAATCATGGGTGGCACCTCAGTAGCGATATATATTTATCTTGGAGGTGTCACCCTTATTACATATATATGTCGTGTTAATGTAATATGAATAAAAAGATTTCTGTCCATTTTGTGCTGCTCCATGCCATTTAGTATATTTTGTAGTTTCTCTATTTCACAGACGTACAATGAAGGAAAGTATTTCTGGAGGGGCTGTGGATGCGGTGAGTCGGAATTTGATGGAGAAGAATGCTGTGATGGTGAACTTTGCAACTCTCCTGAAGCTCAAAGAGTAGCTGGACAGAGTAAGACTTCTAATTTAATATCATTAATAGGAATTAACCCACTTGAGTGACATTAATATTCAAATGTCTCCCTTCGATTTAATAGAAACATTTGTTGGTGTCTCATATCATGGTATGGTGTCCCGTTTTCAAAATGAATGTCTCGAATCCTGCTTTATTTAATGCACTGTGTATGCTTATCAGAGTACGACAGTTACTGCTGGTATTGTGAAGACGAAGATGAGAAAGACTGCTTCCAAACACAGTGTGAGAAGCAATGGAAAAAGATGTGTCACGTGAGTAGATAGATGGATAGATACACAGCTACACATATGCATAGATACATAGATACATAGATACGTAGTTAATAGTCAGAAGAAATGAGAGCGAATGACTAAACAGGAAGCGCTCTCCAGTTTTGTTTGAATGATTAATCGGATTATATTGACACGAACGCTATTGGCCTACAGGTAAGGCGCCGGCACCCGAAAGCAAATTGCCTACTGATTATTAACTATATTTATCGACTCAATAAATGTAATATAAGTATAGTATCTACATTGTTTTTACTGCCAGCCCTTATGCCAGTAATGGGGCTTACTGCTATTTCACTAACCACATATACAGTTTAATTTCAGTCCAACTGACTTGGTATGTCATGTTACAACTTTCATCAGGTAAACTGTCAAGCCCTTGCGTAACTGGTCGTGATTAGATGTCTGTTTCCACTTCAGTGAGCTGCCTAATGTTGATCAGCTATCAAATAGTCATATGCCCATACGCAAATTGACTTATCTGATGTACTCAAGTGGTCTCCACCAATTATATCAACTGATTTGCCTACATATCAACCTGGATATGAGTGAAATTTAGCAAAGATAGCTCTGTGTACATAATTTGTGAAATGGCAGTAATTTTTACATCCATCAAAATGATATGGTCTACAAAAGCAGAGATAATTTATGATGCATTTATAATGTATGATAGATTAAAGATTCAGCGGTTATTCATTAGGAAGTAGTATTTATATCTCAATATACAATGCAGGTGAAAGAACAGCAACTTTTATTGACTATTGAGGTTTTTTTTATACAGCTGTACTGCGAATTGAAAAATTAAAATGAAGTGATTCATACAACGTCAATCATGCATTCATGTTAATAAAGTCATTTATTGTAACATAATGCTTACCAGTTTTCATGGAAGAGTACTGATTAAGGCATGTCTTTTCATTTTGTATTCTCCCAGACCGTCAGACAAAAAGGGAATATGCGCATAGTGAAAAAGGATTGTGGGTGCGACCGATCGATGCAGGATGTAGAGTGCTGTCACGGAAGATTCTGCAATCGATACTGGTATCTTCCACCTGTTGAAGGAGGTGAGGTCATTTAATGGGCGAGAAAAACTGAAGGAAAAAGTGCAGTATAGCGGACCCAGATTTATCACCATATTAACGAGTCCCATTGCCAGGCCTATGACGTTTTTGATTTCAATGTATGATGTCACAGAGAAAGGACGGTGGTATTCATAGTCCAGAAAAGATGCAGTCCATCTAAGTTTATTTTTAAACCCCCGCTACTTTACACTAATGTTATTCTAATTGTGCCAGAACTTCAAACTTATAAAAAAAATGGATATTAATTCTTATTCTGCGGACGCCAATATGGTCATAAATTTGGGTCCGCTATACTGCACTAGGTGCCAGTTACCTCTGTGTCTCAGAGTTAGGTTTGGTATGATTGGTCATGTGTAGGCTTCTATGTAAATGAGTTCATACGATGCAAAACACTTGGCCATTGGTGTTAAGTAACAAACTAAAGCAAGAATTAATATAAGATAGGTATAATTTTATTTACAGTCGGTGGTGATATAAAACAAAGAACATGAGCTAGCTATGTATCCTGGCAAAATATGAAGAAACTCATGGCGGTTTTATGTGCATCAGACTTATAGTATAATCCAAAATTAATGTCCACTTGTTTTTTTGTCTTATTTTCACGTATATGTCATGGAGAAGCAAAACATTTTTTATAAATATGTTACTAAAAAGTAAAAAAAAACACCCAACTTTCTTGTCCAAAAAGACCCCACTTTTGACATATAAACTTCAAGTTTTCTATCTTTGCAAAGTTTTTTTTTTTTGCCATTTTTTCATTATTTTACCATTTTATACAATGGTAACAAAGAAGCAGATATTACAATAGAGAACATAGCAAAATGTTGGTTATTTGGTTACCAGAACTGTTTTTATCTGCTTGAAAGTTGGGATTTGACTTGTTGCTAACATTTATGTTAATATTACGCTGCTCCTTGCCATTTATGGAAAAATATGCCCAATAAACAAATGGATATTTATTATGTATCCCAATTTATTTATTTCCTATGATTTGTCTTTTCTGCAGAGTTTCAACAGTATTGTATTAATTGTGCCTACATGCCGGAGAGTCAATGTAATGCCATGGTTCATTGTTCCAAGTATGGAGACCACAACAAAAGGTGCTATGTAAGTAACTCAATGCATTCACATTATAATTGCAACCAAATATATGTGTAAAGGTGTTCTTTGGTTAAATATACTTGAAGACATATATATATGATGTTAATCTGCTACTCTTTTCAATGTTAATTTTCTTCTCTTTTTGACATGTTATCATCATGCTTGAGAAGCTGTAGAAATTACAGTGTGTAATTGCAAGTCAAATACATAAAACAGCTCTTTACATGTCTAACCCATCAAGGATTTACAAGTCACTATTTCATTCCAATACTATTGCATCAACATGTTACACAATATGGTTGGTTGTGACGTACCAGTACAATACATGACGTCATAGTTCTTTACAGCCCAATTATTGATGACCTCATCGATTATTGTGTATTGGTGACGTCATGCATTGTAGTGGTATAGTTAGTTTCATTAAAAACGGCCGGTCAAATTGAAACTAGACAAAGCTGTCATTGCTGGCCACTCAAAACCGGATCAACAGTACATATTTATGATATATTAGATTAATTTCTTACATTTACCAAGGTTTATATTTATCTGGTGATAGATGTAAGCCGATTATTAGCTATAGAAGTGGACAGAAGCAGCTGGCTTTAGCATAGTTAGACCACAGCCAGGTACTGGTCTCATCAAAAAGCTAGAATTGACTGTATTTTATGAAACTAACTGTACTTCTGGGTACAAGGTCACACAAGAACTGGCCAGCCCTATTGAGTTATATTGTAACATCCCATACAATACAGACCAGCAATGTTGTCATATTTGCCTCATTGACCTCTCTTGTACTCAGATATAAATATTGTGACGTCATCAGTAGACAATGGTGAGGTCACTGAGTGCAAGAACAATGGAGAAGTTATGTCAGAATATATGACGTAATCAAAATGAGGTCAATGAGGCAAAATTGCCAACATGGCTGCCGCGTAAAAAAGGGTGTGAACTATAGACCTATTTTCAAAAGTAATAAAATGGTTTGTCTCTTCCTTTTTAAGAGTCACACGAAAGACAATGTTGTCCAAAAAGGATGTGGATGTGTCAATTTCGGATCTCATGAAGAGGATTGTTGTCTTGGAGAATTTTGCAACGCAAGTGAGGAGAACAGAATGGTTCTTAGAGGTGAGGTAATGGGGTTGTGATTTCTTGTTGCTAATATCAGGGTTCCTGGACAACCCGGAAAACAAGAATAGGCTGAGAATTCTTAATGATTTTTACCAATACATGAAACCCCAGGGGATGTTTCCATTCCTGTCAGTGTGGATATTTAATGTGAATGTTGTTAAATTTTGCTGGTTGTTTTCACAGAAAGTAACATTTTACGTAATTGTCATTCTTTAATCAAATTATTTCTAATGTATCGGTCAATGTAAATCAGTCCGGAACAAGACCTTGAAAAGGCCTTGAATTTTATTTTTATCCCAAAATGGCTAGGAACCCTGTAACATATGTGTTTGCATTTAAGGATAAGACTACATATAATTTGACTGTAACTCTTTTATTTATAATGAACCATCCGTAAACCGTCTTGAGCGTACACTGTAAAGAGAAATGACAAGGCAGAAAGTCATAAGGCCAGCCTTTTCATCCAAATCTTCCACATATCAGGGTGTCAATCATTATATTGCTGTATTTTTCTTTATATTGTGTGCATTTAAGCATTGATCTTGTGATTACCTATTTCAGAAAAAGGCATATTTTGCTACGAATGTGAGAACGTTTATGAGTATGAATGCAAAAAGAAGTTCCATTGTCAGAAAAGTGATGGCGACAAGTGTCATGTAAGTATTTATACATTGTACACCTCATTTTGAAATATAATAAACTGAGGTAATGAAAAAGCATCTAAATATCCTCGCCAATACTTAAAGAGTAGGTATAATATTTGCAGCTAAGCTCATCTACAAGTACTGTTGATTTCTTGAAGAATATGAAATAATATTTTCTGTAGTTGGCCTCGTTTTGCCAACTTGGGCAAAGAATTGGAGAATGGTAACCATGGTAACTAGATAACACTATAACACTAAATTACATGTATAGTGATAATAAATAGACTGAAATTTGCTTATTACCTGTGTGTAGTTTTACATGTCTTTCTCCTTTTGTGTCGCCCTCTTGTGTGTTTCAAGTGAAGTGTTGTAGATAATTATATTTTACAATATTAAAATATTTCCTATAATGTCTCTTCACTCTTTTGCATCTATCAGTCAACCAGGATAGGCAAGAAAATTTCAAGAGGCTGTGGATGTGACACATCCATCAAAGGGACTGAATGTTGCACAGAAAGATTTTGCAACCGTTATGTGCCACCAAAGAAATATGAGCATTATGGAGCGGATGAGGGAGGTACTGTAATGGCACTTTCTCAGTTATTGCTTGTCACATATATATGCTAACCTGCTGCTTGATTGTGAAATTATATTTTGTCAAACTGGTTACAAGTGCAGTTGTAGCAACACATATTAGCATACACTCGAGATCATGGAGACTGGCCAGGTCATTGAAGTCACCATCCACAACATTACACATTTATTATAAAATACATTGGCTAGTAAGTCAATTGGTTTTGCTTGGAATAAGAATGGAACTGAGCTGACTTTATTTTCATTTGTTTGATTTGTTTTACTGCTTTTACTTATTTACCCAAGAGATATAGTTTTTTCTTGGAGGGAGATAACTAACATTGAAGTCCCTCTCAAGAACAATAGAAAAGGTATCATAATGGAGTATAAGTACAGCTTTGCAAACATAATGAATCATGTTTTAATTGCAATTTACACAGACAAATTGTCTAATAGGTATATATATTATTTTATTGACAAGATATCATCATCATTGGTACATTTGTCAAAACACAAATAGTGTGAAATTCACACAATACCATACATTATTTTTAGATAATAATACTAAAATGATTAATCCAACAGTCCATACTACATGTATTAACTAGATATACCTGGTTGTGACTTTGCAACACACATGAAATACCCATTCTATCATTTAAGAGACTTTAACCAGTGTTTGTTCTGGGTGGCAAATTTCGATGTCGTGGCAGATCTTGATGACCCTGAGTGTTTCCCAAGTGAAGGGAGTTAACACTTTTATTTATTTGAGTAACAGAAATATCAGTTAACTCCTGACTATGAGGGATATAACTAACTAATACTCCATTAGGCCTATTTACTTATTTGTTTGTTTCACTGTTCTCATTACCCAAGAAATGTACAGTTTGTACTTAGGACGGAAATAACTAACATTTTCGGAAGTAATATCCCTCCCAGCAACAATGGAAGTAGTATCGGACTTGTCAATAAAGATTTTCGTATCTTATTGTATCGTATCATAGTGGGGAATCACTTACCTGGCAGTACTTTTTGCGGTATTTTGCAACAAGTTTGAATAAAAATTGTCTGGACAGTATAAATGAATCTGTGCCTGATAAATCTATGATGTGAATTATTTGATTTTTCTTACTGTTTTTAAATGAACAAATCCTTTCATTGTTTTGATGAAACCATCACTGTGGGCTTGTCATACTGTGAATCACCAACCCTGAACAGGCTGACATTGGTTTAATTACAGTGGCACCTCTGCGTATATCTTCTCTGTGGTTTCGAGGTTTTGTAATTAGCACAAATTTGTGTTTCAGTTTCTGGATTCCTGCCAGTGTATGGCCATATGTGTTATGTGTGTGAGAAATCATCTGAATCGGACTGCAATGAGGAGAAACTGTGTTTGGCTAAAGACAAAGATTGCTATGTAAGTAATAGCCTTAATTGCATGTGAACTCATTGAACTGATTTATATATATATAATCAAATTAGCAAGTTCAATAAGTATGAGGAACTTGATGTATAGAAAATGACATGGCGATGTATTTTTTTTTTTTAGTATTTTTAGGACTGAGGAGCTGTAGGAGAATAAATAATTTTGTAAGGATTTAGCCATTTTTGGACTTAAATTATAATTTAGTTTTGAACATACTAGAGGACTTGATTTCTTTAGAGACAAGGATTTATGGTACAAAGACAGGGGGGTGTGTAAAATAGAAAACTTAGATCAAGGTTTTCATATTTAAGGCCTTAATGTTTTGAAAAAGTTATATAACACAAGACCCCAAACAAAAAGTAGAGCATAGCACCTGTTCTACAGAGAAATTATTTTGGATAACGCTATGTCAAGAGTAACATAATTTTTCTTACTCTGGATCATACAAACTGATGAACTTATTTAAGGATGCCATATCAAGTTCAGAACTTGTGGAAAGTTATAGTATATATTTAGCTACTGTTGATCTAATTGGACAAGAGCATCTATATAAACATACATTTATTGACAGCAAAATGTCATTATTGACGTATGTGTGTCAAAAATATGACATGCACCCCTTACTTGAACTTTTTAGACGGTCAAATCTGGCGAAGAAGTAGTCAAAGGCTGTGGATGTGACAAATCCAAGCTTAAGGATTCAGATTGTTGTCATGGAGATCTTTGTAATGCTGGCGTACACCAGATTGTCGTGGAATTACGAGGTAAATGTGATTTTTATTTTCTCGAGAATAAATTAGTTTTGTTTTGTGGTCATTTAGGCTACGCTGAACTCTTGGTTGAAACATATTCATTAAATTTTGCCAACCAGCCGAGGGCTCAATTACAAGTTTAATCTGGGTTAGTATAATGTGAAAACTGTACAAAAGACCTGTGGCAGGAGGTTTACAAATAAAGTAAAAACTGGATAAATAATTGATCTATCGATGAACTATTACAAATAGGCTAGGATTGAGCTTAAATCGATTTGTTGATGAAATAAATGATATTGTTTGGATGATTATATCACTGAATTTTTTATCTTTAGATTATCGCATCTTCTTTTAATAGGTCGGTCTGTCGAAAATTATAAAAAAGAATCTCATATTAAGTAACATTGATATATTTTATTTTTTTGTTGGCACATGTCTCTTCCTATCGGTGGGTCCTAGAAACTGAAAATTAAATAAGTGTTGCCATAGCATGCCAGATACGCCATTTAATGAAAGACACATATTAATCAGTCTGCATTATGTTTTCTTCATTCAACGAGGATAGGTTATGGTTTTAACTATTGCTGGGGCTGTGAAGATAAGCTGGAGAAAGATTGCAAAGAAACACCTCATTGCCTGGTCAGTGATGGAGATAAATGCTTCGTAAGTTATCACTGTTTCAACTCTTATACAGTATATACCTTAGAATTCAATTCTTATGGACACATACTATACAATGATTTTACAATGTGTTTTTATTATGTAAGTAAATTGAATGTATACCAAATATTTTTAGTGTATGGAATAAATGGTACATATTTTAAAGTGCCAGGCATAAGTAAGTGAACCCCCTCAAAAAATTTCTTTTGATAACAATCAAAAGTTACAAAGATCATCAGTGATAGTTTATTAAACTTGATTAGTTAGTGTAGACTATTTACAAAACTGTTTTGCTTCTAAGAATCGTAATATAAATTTATTATAAAGGTAGTGTTTTTTTTAGCATGGCGCTGTACCTCAAACCTTATCCTCTGTCCGTTCAGTCAATGAGACTATAATTTTCTTCGATTTCTCTGCAACTATAAGGGCTAGATTGATAAATGATGGCTCAATTTTTTGCTTACCTGATCCGGTAACTTAATTTCATATATCGTCATGTGATCAGATCATTCTTTGGCTGTGTTTTGACCAGTGCCAAAAATTTCCGTAGAGAGAAATATGTTAAATTGCCCAAAATATTTTTTTGGGCAACAAATAAAGACAATCAGAAATATGTCACTGAGTATTTAGTTCGATGATGATGTCATAAAAGTCCCTGCGCCAGCTGCTAATGTCAATCAAACAGTCTCAATGGTATGCCGGACAGACTGTAGTTCAAATTGTACTGGTCTTAGTAGCTTAGTAGTTAAAATTTTACTGGTCTTAATGCACAGGTTCTACGGTACCTCAAATATATTATAGGGTTGGTAAACTACAATAAAGTATAATTATCTCTTTTTTTTGTATGTGCGCTATCAGTACAGGCTTCAAAGAATGAAAAAAATAATTTTTGAGACTCTCCAATCTCAAACTAATCGATACAAAAAAAACTTTATTCCTTATGGCATGAGAACTTTTATCAAGTCTTTCTGAACTTCAAACTGTTTTTATGCTGTTTTCAAAACTTAAAAACCTTTTAATCCAATATATGCCATTTCTATCCTTTACATTTTAATTAGTAATCCTTAAAGTCCTTATTTATGTGGTTTTACTGTACATGCATAATTTTTACAAAACCATTGGTGCTAATGTTCTATACATGTAACCAATTGTGTTCTTGTACATAATTCAACTTTCAGTTTGCAGAGGTCAAATAAATTCTATTCTATTCTAGTCTAATACTCCTTGTTGCTTCTTTTCTGATCAAAGACAATCAGGAAAGGCAACTATGTTTGGAAAGGCTGCGGATGTGACACGTCAAGAACTGGAATAAAGTGTTGCACAGGAAGATTTTGCAATCGCTACTGGCCAGTACCGTTCCCTGAAGGAGGTAAATTGATATAATTTGCTGCTATTATAAGTGAGCCATCATCTTGAATATTACAAACTGGTATTAGGGAGTAATATTGACATCGATATCCCTTGTATTGACATCAATATCCCTTGGCTGAAACCTTCACAAATGGTGGCCACTAGTATACAAATATTGACTTGGTGCGAGGGCGCTAGTACATGGCAACTAGTGGCATCTATCACTCCCGAGGGTCAAATAAAATGTACTAGTGGCCTCGCACCAGTCAATATTTGTCAAATAAAATTTACTAGTGCCCGAAGTAACCAGTCAATAATTTTTTTATTATACCTCCACCTACTAAAATGTAGGCCTATTTTTTTTTTAATAAGCTTTACACAAGCTCTTTTTGGTTTTCAGATGTTTGTCAACCCCAAATTTATGATAAATTAGCTTAACTTAAACCTGTAGATAGGTCATTTTAAAAGTTTTTTGAATTTTTAAATTTTTTAAATTGTTTTATTTAATTCTGTGAGATTCTTGTTTCGTGAAAACACAACCACCTCAAAGTTTCGAATTGACGACGCTATTCATGACGTTGGCTACGACGCCAGGGCACTATTCTCAATTAATAGCAATGTCATGTGACGCCGTTTCAGCCAATCACAGCTCATGAGACATTGCAGAGGTATAATAATATTGGCTAGCGAATAGTTGTAGTCAATAATTTTTTTTATTAAACCATTCCTGACAAAAAGTACTATGATGATCTGATAACTGTCTTTTCACAGATCATGGTGGTTTTTGCTATTCATGCAACAAAGGGCCAGAGGTACAGTGCAATCAGCTGACTCACTGCTTAAAAAGCATGGACAATAAATGCTATGTAAGTAATCTATCAAGGCAATTTAATTTAATGTGTAATGTATACAATTCAGCTCCAATATGTAATAATATAACTTAGGCATTGGAAAGATATTTATTGTCATGAATCAACATGAAACATTACATAATTAATTATGTCAATCTGATTTAATTTACGGTGGAACCTTACCATTATTGTCTGAAATAGAGAAGTGGTCCAGTGCAATGCTGTTTGTCTTTTGAAGCTAGTAGTGTTCGTTACACCACCAATTGTCATGCATGACTTGCCAATGTGACCATTGTTCCCAATTATGCAATGAAAACACACTAGTTAAACTATGCTAAGTGTTTGTGAGGTCAGTCTCCAACAGAATAAGGCCTCCTGCAATCAACAGATTGGGATTTTTTAACAGGGCAGATGCACTAAACTCATTCCGCACTAAGAAAACTTAACCTGAAATTGCATCCGTGGCTTGACTATTTCCACACTATGTCCAATGATTTTCTTTGTATAATGACTTGTACTAAACTATGAAAGTGGTCAAGGCACGGAATCAAACAACAATTAATTTAATGGCAGTTGAGCCATTCAGACATGGTGATACATCAAATGCAAGTTTTCTTAGTGTCCAGTTGGGCAACACTGGAACATTTCATCGATCAGACGATAATCCTTGATAATGAGTCTAAGACAATGTAACTGAGTCCTAAATGTGAAAGTTACTGAATTAAAACCACCTTAATATTATCAACAGATGTAGTTCCCCTATTGTTAGGTATCTGCATACTGTATATGATAACACTCTGGGGTACTCTTGCCAATTTGTTCATAGACCCACAAAGAAGGCGAGAATTTCTGGAAAGGCTGTGGATGTGGCAAATCAGGATTTAAAGGAGAAAGGTGTTGCTTAGGAGAATTTTGCAATGCTGGTGAACAAAATAGACTCACACTGATAACAGGTAATATCGCTATTCCTTATAGCTAGGAGGGTGGGTCTAGCTTTGTAGACATTTTCCACATTAACCTGATATTTTTTTACTGAACAGGACACAATATTTAATTGGTGATTGTCTCTTTAACACAGAAAAAGGCAGTTTTTGTTGGGAATGTGAGAAAAAGTTAGATCATGAATGCCTTGGCAAGAAGCAATGTCTAAAAAGTCATGCCCAGAAGTGTTATGTAAGTACACCTGACCCTCACTTTGATGATGATTATCATATTCTTTGGCTACTACTGTACTTAAATGCAGTAACTTCATCTTGCTTTTTAATTTTGGTGAAAACTTACTATATTCTACTTCCAATTGCTCTTGAAATTAAGCGTATAATTAATTAATTTTTTCAATTGTTTCTACAAACATTTAAAGTGATTGTTCCTGGCAACAGGAATCAATTGACTACACATTCAAATAAATCCTGATATTCTGATTTCTCTGACCATTTAAGAGACTGATTTTGATTCCAATTTTTTAGACACTCAGAGAAGAGCAATTTCTGTCGAAAGGTTGTGGATGTGACGCATCAAGACAAGGGGTAGAGTGTTGCATGGGAAGATTTTGCAATCGCTACTGGCCAATTCCACTTCCTGAAGGAGGTAAAATTATGATATGGCTTTTAATAGCGGCTGGGTGGTCTGGACCCAGGTTCAATCCTTGTCCCGGGCACTCTTCATGAGCAACATCTCAGCTGGGTGTCGTTCGGATAAGATATTAAATTGGCAGATGAGATGTTAAACTGGTGGTCTCTTGTACTCAGTGTCTATGCTGAGGCAAGTAAAACACCCCACCCATGGGGTAAATGTGTAAGAAGGGTGGAATTCCACTTTTCTCTCACCTCATCAATCAACCCCTGTGATTGGCAATAAGTTGCCTTTAAAAAGGGCTGCATTTGCCATATCTCTCTATCCTGAAGGAGGTAAAGTCACTAATAGATAAGACTATGTGGACCATATTTCTGGCCATTAGTTGTTCTCTTTCCTACATTTTGGGGCTGCTTTATTTGATGATTTCCACTTTTTTTCCGTTCCAGATCATGGCGCGTTTTGCTGGTCTTGTAAAGATAAGCCTGAGGAACAATGTTCTGTTCACTCTCATTGCAAGTTAGACATGGAAAACAAGTGCTATGTAAGTACAATGACAATGATTCAATTATATGAAGTCATTAAAATAATGTATCATCAGATATGTTTATCTCACTGCCCACTTTAATCTTATTTTCCATAACAAATATTTTTAGACTCATGTTGAAGGCAACAATTTTTGGAAAGGCTGTGGATGTGGCAAATCTGGATTGAAGGGAGAAACATGTTGCACAGGAGAATTCTGCAATTCTGGTATAAAAGAAAGGTTGGATCTTGAAGGTGAGATACATTTTATATGGTTTTTCAAATGTATTACTTTTTTATGAAATGTTTTTTATTTGGTTTTAAGTTGTATGGTGAGTTTAGTCTCTCACAACTTTAGTAGAGTGGCCTTATTCAAAATTAGCATTGCAAAAGGCTTCTACATGAGCATCATCCTTTATACAACCTCAATATTAAGGTCACCTCTCTTAATATTAATGTATGTTTGTAGTGTTGCCTGTCAGAAAGTGCAAAATCGTTAATCTTGAAAGTCCAGTGGCTAAGATTTGCCATTTTATAGGAGGGATGAAAATCTTCCAGAGCCACACAATGGTAAAAGTATATATATAAAGAAATTTGTGTTGGACCCGCCATGCTTTTACAATAAATTCTTGAAGCGAAGTTCTTACGATGCAAAGTTCTTACGAGCACGAGCAAGTGCATCGTTGCGGACATAGACGTATGTAATTCCAGTGGTATCCGACAGTGGCGCTGCTGTCATTGTGCAAAGGCAAACCACGTGTGAAGTGATTGGCGATTCTGGAAAATTAGGCTGTCTTCTTCTTCTTCCTAATTTGTGCTGAAATATCCTGGGTTTCCGGGTAGCTCTGCTCTGAAATAAATTTCGTAGGAGCTGCACTATAGTTTTGGTTTTGGTTTCGGTTGTTTATATTGGTGTCGGAAATAGATTTATTTTCTTATGATTATTATTATTTTATTTTTATTTTTTTCTGTCATGTGTCGTTCTTGATTCCTAAACTGCTTGTATGCTTTTCATATTTCATGGTGTTTAACTGTTGTTTAGGATAGAAGATCCCAGAATGAAATAAGTACCCCCCCCCCCCCTGAATCTGGTTTAAAATTTATATGTATCCATGGTCAATATCTATTTGTGGCTTGTGGGAACATAAGGATTGATGTGAATGAGTTATTAGATTTTCTGTATGAGGTATCTTTTGTTTTACCAGTTAAAATGTGCCAAATGGCATTGTAGGTCTTTTAGGCCAGTACAGAACGTAAAACCATATTCATCTGTCCAGAATACCCATTAGTTCCAGAATTCAAACTTTTTAATATGACTTAATCTATTGAGAAAGCAGCCTCAGCAAACAATAAATCTTAGAAGCAATGACGAAACTGAATTTCATCCAGTCCGAGTCCAATAACCGGTATAGCCTACCAAATTTTAGGTCACCAATTAAGCTATTTCACCTTTGAGATTACTCCGGCAACTGAAGATCATCTTAAAAAGGGTGCTTACAGCAGAATTTCAGACTTTGAAACGTACACTCGAGATGACCTCATGTCAATGCAGGTCTACCATCTAATTGCTTAAAGCAGTCTTCAGCCAGTGGGTGTCCTGGATTCATATGACTTTTGAGTTTTGTATCCATGTCTATGAAAACCAGTGTAATTGTTTTGAAGAAGGGCATGTTGTTAAATTTTTGTGATGTCCTATAAATGTTTTGTATTATCTTCAGGAAAAGGCAACTTTTGCTGGCAGTGTGAAAAGGAAACTGACGATCAATGCAATTACAAATCTCATTGCTCGAAAGCCATGGGAAACTTGTGCTATGTAAGTAATATAAACCATTATTAAGGTCGATATCTACATATAACACAACAACTTAATAAGGAGAATTACCTTAGACTACTAAGTTTTGTAGAATGCTGCATATTTAAGACTACTGAGTCCTGACCCACAAACTAGCCATATTTATACATCCATATCATAGCACAGTAATCTTTTCTATCTTTGGGATGCAGTGGTCTAGTGGTTAAGGTATTCGCCTGCTATCCGCAAAGTTACAACGAGGAGTTGGGCAGATCCTCTTCAGCCGTTCTTCACCCACCAAGGTGCAATGAGTATTTAGCATTAGGCACCCACAGTGATGGCACTGGTGTGAGCTCTTAAGCCCCTGTAGTTAACCCTGTATCCAAGGCTGAATATTCCCCAGGGACGTGACTCTGGATTGGTCTGCCAAGGGTGTAATTGTAAAGTCTGTTGAAACAGCTTGAGCAGATATTTTAGACTATACTCGCCAACATTTACATCTAATTACCTAGCTTCTGATCCTATTAATTACAATTTAACAGAAAACAATCATTACAGCATCTTCATGGCCAATAAATTAATCACCAATAGTTATTACGGTCCGATCAATGCAGTAAATCAGATAAATTACATCCTGTCTCCACATTGTTCTTCGTCAGAAACATCCTTCTCTGCAGACTTAGAGTATTTAGCATTTGACCGTATGCCATTTGGTCATCTGGGTGTAAGGCAGTATAGCAGACCCAAATTCATGCCAATATTTGGCGTACATAAAATATGGAAATAATCAATATTTTTTTTACCAAATTTCGTTCTGGCGCACAATATGAATAACATTTGGGTAGAGCAGCGGGGTGTGGGGGTAGCAGCCCCCAAGACAAAGTAAAAATAAACATCAATAAACTGCGTTCTCCTCTTAAAAATGATCGCCGCCACCGTTTATTTGTGATGTCATAGCCCTAATAAAGAGGCCCGCTAAATATGGTAATAAATTTGGGTCCGCTATACTGCACTTTTTCCAGTCATCTTCAGCAACTAGTCTCTCTGTTTCCCTACTATAGTTTAATGGATAGTGTTTTTTCCTACATTTTCACAGACACACAGGACGGGAAAAATTGTTACAAAAGGCTGCGGATGTGACAAATCAATTCAAGGCATGGAGTGTTGTACGGGAAGATTTTGCAATCGCCACTGGCCTTTACCACCACCAGAAGGAGGTATCCTAGTTTAAATATCTTAAAATTTGAAGCAAAAATCAGCAGTAGTGTAATATTAATTATCTAGACTTAAACTAGAATCTTATTCCCACAATACTCAATATGAATTGTTTCGTTTTCTTTCTTTCTTTTTTTCAGATTATGGCAGTTTTTGCTACGCTTGTGAAAACAAGCCTGAGAAAGATTGCAATACCATGACCCACTGTCTGTTGACCATGGAGAACAGATGCTATGTAAGTGCCATTGTCTTATGTAAAAGATTAATACTATAATGAAATCTCATATGATTGCCAATTTTATTATTCATTTCTACTTACAATTATAAAACAAATATGTACATGTCGGATTAATTCAACTGACATGTGTATGAATTTTCAAACTTAGGATAAATGCGCACTGTTCTTGGGTGTTTTTATTGTAAGAAAATTTTCAATTTGGTTTGTTTTAAAATTTCAACCAGCATGTTATTGTTAAATGTTTTTCACTATGATCTGATATTTTACCCATAGTGAAATACTTATCAGCTCCTACTTTGTGATCATAATTGCAAGCACTGCACATTTTTGGATTGCAATTTTTTGTATCAAAGACTATCAAACTATAATAGCTGAGTTTGTGGCAGACTTAGGAAATAGAGAAGGCAAGCCCTCAGCCTGTAAATGCCAAAGAGAATGGATTCAAGGAAATGCATTTAGAAAAAGGTTTTCTATAGCATTCAAATTTCATCAGTCACAACTCAAAGGAGATGATTACTTCCTGTGAATCAGCCTGGCTACAGCACTTTCTAACAAAAAAAAATTGATGTCCAGAATTGTTCAACAAGCTGATGTAACTATCGCACTTTTCATTTTTAGACGTATGTTAAAGACAAAACTTTCTGGAAAGGCTGCGGATGTGGCAAATCTGGCTATAAAGATGAAAACTGCTGCACAGGAGAATTCTGCAATGCGAGTGAAGAAAAAAGAATTTCGCTAGAAAGTAAGTTAAATTGAGCAAAGTATTTTTAAGTCATTACAAAGCTTACAAAATTTGACCCCCATTATCTTTCATATTACGTCCTATTTTATCTAGAGAGAGGTGGCTTTTGCTTTCAATGTACAAATCAATACGAGTACCAATGCGGACAAAAGAAGCTTTGTCTGAAAACTGATTCCAACAAATGCTACGTAAGTATAGCTAAGTTCTGCCAAAGTAGTATGTAGTACACCTACCTACCTGTAGAATATTGTTTATTCTGACACGTTTTATATGTATGTGTGTGGTAGAGAAGCATAGCTAGGACGAATCTTAGACTGAAAGATTACTTTTGTGTAATACTTGTTGCTGCAGGAATGTTCATATTGCATTTTCAATAGAGCATATCAAGCATACAAAATTGACCTACTATGTAGTTATTTGATAGAAGTTAGGTTAGTTTTATGATAGTAATTGTCAGTGATTGTTTTCTACTTGTTCAAGACAACTAGTGAAGGAAAACGTGTTACGAAGGGATGTGGATGCGATACGGCAACAAAAGGAATGAAATGTTGCACAGGAAGATTCTGCAATCGATTTGAGAGAAAGATTCAGAGCTGGAATGCGGCAGCTGCAGAAGGAGGTAATAATTAAAGCTGCATTGTCAGTTGGTTTTTGTACCAACAAAAAAGCTATCCAAATGAAAGAAAATGCTTCTTACTGATGAATTCGATAACCCAAACTGTCTTAATTGTACTAAATTATAAATTATTGCCGGAATTTATTAGATCGACTTTGTTTACATTTTAGTTAATTATGCATTGCAACGTAATGGAGAGCGTCGCCGATTCGCGATTTCACAGTCATTTTATGAATAATTGAGGTCAGAATTGTTTCAATTTATGCAAAAAGTGAAATACCTACAAATTATTTTACGTAATAAACTTGGAATTTTGAAAATTGGACGAAAATTGAAGGCACACAATAATAAAATACATGAAGAACCGACGACGCTAATGACGTTCATTTATGCCTCGATTTCATTTCATTGGCCATAAAAAGCACTTGCAATTTAAACAAATCGGCAATTTTTGATGGCATGAAAAATTAAATGATAGAGTGTGTATGTTAATTAATTTTATAGAGATATAGTGAACCTAGCAAGGCCCTGATGGGATTTAATCTATTTTTTTAGAAGCAATGAAATGAATGCAACCGATTTTGGTCACTGTCATATTGACTGACAATGCAGCTTTAAGAAGTTCATGTGTTATTTAGCAAACAATAATATCTTTGTTGTGTGTACACCGTATGGGTCCATTAAGCAATGACAATAATTTCCTCGTTCAGATTCTGTCTAAAAACAAAATTTGAGCACCTCACCTGGTGGCCTAATGATTACAGCACTTGACTAAATCCACTGGCATTTCAGGACGCAGGTTCGAATCCCGCTCTGTTGCTGAACTCAAGACTGAGCTAAAACAAATATGCCTAACACTAATAAATGAACACAGACAAAAACGCAAAACAAACACACTTATATGTGTAGCTCCTCTGACTAATCCAGTCAGAGTAGAGCTACCCGGCAATCTGTGGTATAACAGCGCATTCACAGAAGAAAGGATAAATGTATATTTAATTTGATAGGTTTCTTTTAAATCCAAGTGCCATTGAGCATAATCATTTCGGTAAAAGTGTAGCACAACACTCATGCAAATTTATTTATGTGTTATTTGCTATGTATTGTACATCTTTGTGGTTTGGTTATTTCACATTCAGTGCCTCAGAAATATTGATGTAACGTGTAACTTTCTGTTTATGTGATTCTAGAGTTTGGTAGTTACTGCTTTCAATGCGAGAAAAAACCTGAAAGTGAATGCAATACTAAAGTCCACTGCAAGTTGACGGATGAGCACAAGTGTTTTGTAAGTAATAGCGCTGGCCAGACCTTGTACCCGGAAGTGCTAAGACAATACGTAATGTCACAACAGCCCAATTATGATGACGTCATCTAACATTGTGAATTGGTGACTTCATGTATTAGTACTTCCGGGTAGAAGGTGACATGAGAACTGGCCAGCCCTCTTTAAAAAGATACAGCGATATATAAAAAAAAATTGTAGTCATTGTCATTTTTACAATTTGTTGAACATTCCAGTAATAGGTTGCAATTAACTGTGATATCTTGTCTTCAGTATTCTGTAATTGACTCATTTATTTTCTTCTTACTTAAAAGACACACAACCAAGGCAATGACTTTTGGAAAGGCTGTGGATGTGACAAGGCTAAGATCAAAGATGCGAAATGTTGCACTGGAGAATTTTGCAATGCTGGTGCCCACCAAGAATTGGTCGAACTGAGAGGTATCATCCTGCTTGTGATTGATTCTTAGTTTGTAGAATTTAAAATTATTCTGTTCAAATCATTTGATTAATTTAAATTAACAAACTATATTTGGAATGTAAAAACTGAAGGAATTGTAATTTTTTTAGTATTATATTTTTGATGAAGGTCAAATCAATGCAAATTTTATATTTTTGCTTTAAATTTCTTATTTTGACGTGCACATGTGGTTAATATACTTTTTGAATTGAATTGAATTATATATATTTACAGGCAAGGCAGTTGTGTGGATTGATATCTATTAATTAAGCATCAGTATAAATAATAAAATATGTCAGAGTTATACTCATGCTATCATGCATGCCTGTCAATGCACCAAAAAACATATGCATAGTACATTTATTATTTAACATTTTATGAAATATTAATTATTTCCTCAAACAGATTATGGCATTTTTTGCTGGGCCTGTGAGAATAAATTGGAGAAGGACTGCCTGGATAAAAGGCATTGTCTAAAAACTGATGGTGACAATTGCTTTGTAAGTATGCCTGAAGATCTGTATATCTGCATAAAATTATGTAATGACATAATATAGGTCTTTCGTGACCTCTACATGTCGGTAAATTCATTAATTCATAATGTATTAGAGGCTGTAACGTTTTAAAAATCGAGTGTACTAATGAAAAATACAAGGTGGTGGCAGCATAAGAGGCCATAACCTGAATTATGTAATTATGTATTATATATTTGTATGTTATGTACACGTCATGTATAGATTACTACGCACTACCCATGCACCCATTGTTTTTATATTGACCATGATCTAAGCATAGAGGTGGAGTACCTGCACTCATTACATTACACAATGGACTTCTGATTATAACAATTTGCTGAGGCGAGGTGACAGTGTAGGGACCTACATGTGTTCTTAATTGTCTAAAGTTACTTGTTTCTAATCGTCTTTTGTCAAAGTGTACTTGTGAAAATAACTTGTCGGGCTAATAACAAACTATAATAACAAACTGATGTTTGATTTGTTCTGCTTCACTTGACCTTTCAGATAAAACGAACAGGAAAACATGTTTCAAAAGGCTGTGGATGTGATGAATCAATACAAGGAGTTAAATGCTGTACGGGAAGATTTTGCAATCGCTACTGGCCCATACCACCACCAGAAGGAGGTAGAATGCTGACACTCTTAGTGTAAATCACTGCAATTCGTATTGACTAGAAATGTATAAAGATAATTCGATTTGTTTTCCTTAACTTTCTACCTGTACATTTTCTTTTTGTCCTGTGGTTAATGCCAGTAATATAATAACACTCCATATACTTCATTGTGAACATGGACTCCAGGCGCTGACATCATTGTAATTTTCTACAGTTAGTGTTGGTTTGTGGGTGGCCCCTCGGCAGCGATGACATGATCATCTTAGAGGAGTCACCCTGTTCAATATTTCATTAAATGAATATCTCTGTATCTGTAACATGTTTTTGCAATAGTAGTGGGCAAAAATAGATTAATCTGAATCTGAATCTATAGTTCTCCGTATACTGCATGTAACTGTTTAATCATGATAATGAAGAGTATCGTTATTGTACCTGTGTCGGTGTGGTTAATTTGCATTAGATATTAGTATTTCCATATAAAATACAGGAATAGCTGTTCTACATGATAAATGATGGTCTTTTTCTGATATCAAAGATAAACTGTATCTCATCTTATCTAATATACTATTTGTTTTCTCATTATGACGGGACATATACCCAGCTCAACGTAGTATCAAATTGATCATAAATCCTGTTTCAGATCATAGCAGTTTCTGCTTTTTGTGTAAAGAGGAAGTAGAACAACAATGCAACAGTCTGACTCATTGCAATGCTAATATGGAGGACAACTGCTATGTAAGTGATCTGTTAAACTAATTAAGATTTAATCTGTACATAGAAGGAAAACTTCTGAGTGCATACAATTTCCAATTTTTTGACCATGATTCCTTAAATCTCCATGCTAACTTATAGATGAGGCAATTGAAACTGGGTCAGTGTAATCGGGGAAGTCTGTAAACTAAAAAAGTATGTTTTATACAATAACATACTTTAATGCAGAACCCTAGTAATACATGTAATTTTAAAATTACATATAGCGTAGCGTATATACTTTTTGATATTTGAACAGGTCTGTATTTTGTGAGTGTGTTGCGCATACAACCAGGGAACTGTTGTGAATGTCTAAATAACTGCATGTAAGCACATGAAGGACTTTTAGTCAACTGATTTATACCAAATTATAAGCTCAAAAAATCAATACAATCTGTATATATCAGGTTATATGAAACTGCATTCAAAGCCTTTGTGACAGTTCATGGTGTGAAGGCAGCGGTTCGTCAGTTGAGGTGTGAACAACCACCGCAGAACTATATTTTGACATCTTTGTATTAAAAATATTTTCTTAATTTTTTGAATTAGTTGAATGATTTGGAGCCCATGATTGTACAAAGCAAAGTTTTTACAATGTGGATTTCGTAAAATTGCAAGCCGCCACCAAATTATTTGGACAAACTATGGTGAATCAACAAAAACAGGCTAACACTGCCTTAATTTCCACTGGCATCAAAGGGTCCTCCATAGTTTAGGGATCTCTCTATTCAGCTATTTGCAATGTCATTTTGATGAAGCGTTCGGAGCCTGGAATGGAATTCTCTCTGAATAAAGACAATTCACAATGCAATCATCAAGAGAATGGTCCTTAATAGTGTAAGTATGATTTTTCTACTTTACAAAGTAATCATGATACTACATTACTTAATTCAGTTTCCTGATCACACTTACCCAGTTACGGCGCCAATATTCAGTCACAAAGTTAGTTTAAAATTAATAAGAATCGGTACAAATAAGTGAAGCATGTTTCTGTATTTGGTGTTCCTAGGTATTAGCAAGTTTATAACTTCAAAAAAGTTTGCATTCTCCCAGCTTTTGAAAGCTCACAGTCTACAAAAGTCTAATTAGACCCACATAGTTTATTAGCAGCTGATAGTTAAAGGTGCACTGTCTGTCACATTTGCACATGAAAATAATGATGTAAATCAATACTACCTCCTTGTTTCATGATATATTTTACCATTACATGCCCATTTTTGGTCAACAATTTAGTTTTAATTTACAATAAATAATATAAATATTGGTTTTTCATGCCATTAAAAACTCAATATGTAAACAAACCCAGTGATGACGTCACAATACTAAACAGTGGTGATGATGTCATTTCCATTGCGTTTCCAATGTTTTGGTCTGGATTTTCTCTCAATGTATGATTTATTTTTTAGTAATTAATGTCTGATAAAATCATTAGATCACACAAATTTAGTGTGCCTTGATTAATAAAGGTAATTTATGAACTATTTGATTGAGTCTTACAAAATCGCAAATTTGACAGACAGTGCAGCTTTAAACTGAAGGTCATATAGCAATAAGAAGCCTGATATTTTTGCATTACTGTGCTTTGCAGACTTACAAGACACGAAAGTACATCTGGAAAGGTTGCGGATGTGGCAAATCTGGATTTAGATCAGAGATATGCTGCAAAGGAGAATTTTGTAACAGCAGTTCACAGAAAAAGATCTCTTTCTTACTATTATTCTTGATTATTGAATCGGTGACCTGAATGAAGCTTCATGTTTTCCTGTAATTTACTGTAATGGATGACCTACTACAGTTACTATAATAAAATATATACTGTACTAAGATGTATTGTTTTATCTTTCCTGATATTAACTAGTTGCCACCGGCATAATAATAGATCTATATATGTTTAGAGTGAATATTGTTTTACATATTAACTTATGAATGCAGTGTGTTGTTGCCTCATCAACACAGAAACTGAACTTTAGCTCAAGAACAATGCCGAGTCTTGATAGTGAAATTGTCTAATTTAAGAAGCATTAAATTGTGTCTCCACTATTGTTTGTAACAATTGTAAGAAATAAGAGCTTATCTCAATTTCTTCTTGTTCTATAGGTTTTCCAATTACACTGACCCAGCTATAGACAAATAATCAAACACAGTGAGCTGGTAATATTCACTATAATGTGGAACATACATGATGATATTGTAATGGCATCTAAAGGAGAATTAATTAGCCTATAATATATCTACTTTTTGAAAAAAAAAAAATTTAATCTTTTATTTTATTTTTATTTTTGGTTAGTACTCTATAAATGGTTTCACAATAAATCATAGTTTTAATTATTTTAGAGTAAATTCAGCTCGTTTCAATTATTGATTAACCTTCATTTTCTACAGACCAATGTTAAAGGGGACAAGTTTTGGAAAGGTTGTGGATGTGGAAAGTCGGGATTCTCCGATGAAAGTTGTTGCCTTGGAGAATTCTGCAATGCTGGAGAAGTGTCTCGACTAGAATTACATGGTGAGTCTGTATGGTGTAAAATGTCATCTCTAACCACTTATCCTGCGCTTATGTGTGTGTAGTGAAGTGGACTTGGTGTGAGCAGAATGCGGCCCTTGCACCTGAGAGTGACTCTTCGGTACAATGGTTAACGTTCCCATGGACCAGAGTTCGATACCCGCTTCGGGAGAATTGTTACACATGTATATCATTTGAATTATGATATATTTGGACAATAATTACATTTTTACCCACATGTAATCCTAAATTCATATTTATATATTCACATATATATAATTTGAGCTTTTCACATATTTTGTATGCTGGACAAATTTATATTTTGTCAATAAACTACTACTACTATATTTTCATTGTTTTGTGCATTAAAATATACCTATCATTTTCCAGTAGTTAGAGCCATACTTTTAATACAAACCAAAAGCTTGGTATTACGTCAAGAGTGGCAATGTGAGGGTTAAATTTTAATGATTTTAATTTTCAGCAAAGGGCATCTTCTGCTATGAGTGTAATCAACAATATGAACATGAATGTAAAGTCAAGACACTCTGCCTGAAAACTGATGGAAATCAATGCTTTGTAAGTATATTATATTTTATAAGGACTCTACAGCTCATGCGCGGATCCAGAGGGGTGGGACCCCTCCCATTGAGCGCCGATTTTACATTTCCTAAATAGCCATCAGTCAAAGGTATGCACAGGTGTTGGTTTTAGTGCAGTATAGCGGACCCAATTCTATGCCCATATTTGGCGTCCATTAAAAATTAAATGTTTATCAAATATTTCACAAGTTTGAAGTTCTAGCACAATTAAAATAACATTTTGGTGTAGAATAACGGGGGTTTGAAAAAGCAAAAATAAACTCTGCCTTTACTGTCAATATGAAAACTATATTAGTTTGTGACATCATAATTAATTTCAAGCACTTCTACGTCATAGGCCATGCGAAGAGGCTTGGTAAATATGGTCATAAATCTGGGTCCGCTATACTACACTTTTTCCCAGGTGTTTCTATGACAACATAGCTTGACAACAATTAATAAATTCTGAGGTTAACACAATTATATATAATTCACATGTAATGATAACTCAAGATTTTCTATAAAGTGAATATAAGCTATTGTGAAGATTTCATGACTAAGTCTAAATAAAAATTATTTTGATAATTTCAACATACAATTCCTATCAGTGTTGAGAGTTTCTAATTGTCATAACCAATTCAGTCTGACAGTTTATCTAGTGTATCTAATGACTTTACTTAGCTCTGTGTTACCCTCAGCTAATATATATTTAATATTTGTCTCAGAAAAGTAACCTATATTTGTGCCTTACAGACATCAAGAGAAGGAAAGTATGTTTGGAAAGGTTGTGGGTGCGACACATCAAGAAAGGAAACTGATTGTTGCACAGGAAGATTTTGCAATCGCTACTGGCCTACACCCATTCCAGAAGGGGGTAAGAATATATATTTTCTTGAATTGGTGTAGTAATTAAAGCCAGCTTGAAATCAATTTGTTATGGTACCTGATGATATCAAATCAAATCAAATTTATTACTGTTTTTTCTACAAATATTCTATGACGAGTCTTTTTGATATTGATGTTCTTAATGTATGATAAGATTGGTTTATTTGCTTCTAAACAATGTTATCCTTCTATGACAGTTCGACTTGTTTACAGTTTCTCCTTAATCTGGGTGTAATTAACAATATCATGAAATCTTGTACATGCAGCATACACAACTATTTAAGTATTTTTTCGTTCACATGTAGACTGCCTTATAAAATGTGCGAGCAAAGCGAGCAGTCTACCAAAACTCAAGTGGACTTAATAAATGTATGTTATCGCTACGCCCATGCAATGCATTGCTAACTGTGCAAAATAGGTCAACGGCTACCGCTCAAGACTGCTTTGCAAAGAGCGTATAATATCCTAATTCCGGTGCTTTTGTCTTCCTTGAATGATGATACACAATATTGAATCGAGGACCATAGGTCAATAATGGCTGGGTTGGTTGTGCGCGATCTCATGAAGTTATTCACAATTCGTTTCCAGGGACCCTCGGGCTGCACGGGTCCCGTGCAGAGACAGTATTTTTAGTAAGTGATGCTAAGCGATGCTTTGTCATTAAACCTAAAATATTTTATTTCCTTCAGATTATGGCAGTCATTGTTACACTTGTGAAAACAAACCAGAGGCTGAATGCGAGACCTTGACTCACTGTCTGTTGACAATGAATAACAGGTGTTATGTAAGTATCCTCCAATTCAACCATCCATATGAGACATATCTGTACGTAGCGTAGCTATCAACAATGTCCACATTAGTTCTAGAGTCCCACACTATCTGTGATATTCGGGATGTGGTTGTTCGTAAATTTGAACTCGACTCCACTTTAAGTCAGTCACAGAATTTGTGTTACAAACTCTGATTAGGACCAAAATGACCACTCGGATTTATGCATTTGAAAAACAGGGCCCTGACACTGTCTTAAGAACTATAAATATACTAAAGTCTGTTAAGGAAATATGTATTCACAAAAAAAATAAAATAGAGACTAATGTTCATGAAGGAAACTGCTATTGCCTACCAGCTGCTAACAAAATGCAGTTTGGTGATATACGGAGACACGTAATATTTATAAATGTGTTATATAACACATTTCTATTCTTTTATATCTTGTGTGATATATATATCATTACAGACTTACAAGGAAGGCAATAACTTCTGGAAAGGCTGCGGATGTGGTGTATCTGGCAAGAAGGGAGAAGAATGCTGCTCGGGAGAATTTTGCAATGCTAATGATCAGCAAAGAGCCAAACTTTTTGGTGGGTGTCATATAATCTTTTTTTTAAATCGAGTATTATATTGTATTTATTCTGGACTCTTTTTGTCATGAATATTTGGAAATATGGGATGTTTTGACCAGGTATTCAATTTTACTTTTATTGTTACTATAGTCTTTTTTTAAACAGTCCATGGCAGTTTTTGCTATGATTGCACGAAGCGACCAGAAGCTCAATGCACTGGCAAGATGCTTTGCAAGAAATCAGAAGCCAACCGGTGCTATGTAAGTATGTTTTTAAGTCATCATCTGTTAAAATATCCTGACTCAAATGCTCGACTCTTGAATGGTTTGTCTTGACAAACAATCATAAAGACCTCGTAAGGCCTTATAAAGGTTGTACAGTTGGAAACAAAATGTAACAGAATGAAAAATATATATGCTGAAGATCAAAATAGATATACAAAGGGGGTAAAACATGCGTGCTTCACCATGGCTATGATCCACTGATTATATAAAAATGCGTTGACCCCAACCAGCAAGACAATGCCAACTACTAACAAATTTTATAGATCAACATGAGGGATAAGTGATCAGCCAGATATGACTATTTTACTCCCTCATTGCATCTTTACTCTTTTGAATAGATTCATATGGATTTAGATTACATATATCTTGAAATAACTAATGATATGCAGTGAAGTCTGTATGAAGCTTTATTTACAAACTTCGAAGCAAAGTATTGTTTACAGCCAATTTATAGAGTTTCAAACTAAAGTCTTGGAAGCTAAACTCCAGATGACGTCATGTGAATGTAGGACTCCGTGTCTGAGGGATTGCTTTAATAGCTGAGAGCCCTGGATTCACATGATGAGATTGGTTTCCGACTCCATAAATGTGGCTATCAACTACTGATATTGTATTCTGATTTGTATTGAAGACTCGCAGAGACGGGCAAGAAGTTTCAAAGGGCTGTGGATGTGATACTTCATCACCAGGAATAGAATGTTGCATAGGAAGGTTTTGCAATCGTCACTGGCCTGTACCAATCCCTGAGGGAGGTAAATATTGGCTAACTATATCGTGTACGCTTGAATACTTTCATCTTTTCGTTATCAAAATTACAGGATACTAATAACCTCATGATTATGACTAGCCACAGTTCAACCTCATGTCTGTCAAGAAACAGATATGGGGATTGGGGAAGGGGAGGATCTGAAAAATGTTGGGCCCCCTTTTTTATTAATGGAACAACCCTTAGCATGGCAAAGGAATAACAATTTTAACAGTAAACAGTAAATGTGCATAGAAGTAGCGCAAAACATTATAAAATAGATCTGTAATGTTTTCACTTTTATGTCAGATTTCGGCAGCTTTTGCTATACTTGCGAAGACAAAACAGAAAAGGAATGTTACACCAAGGAACATTGTCTGCTGACCAATGAAAACAAGTGCTATGTAAGGAGTCTTTTTTTATAGAAGAAGTAACTTATACAATTAACTGAGATATGAATTAATTAATTGACACAACTAAGTAATTGCATCAAAACAGTTGTAGGTAGCTTCCATATTTCTTTCTGTATCTTTTCACAAATTTGCCCTGCATTTTGTAGACATACGTGGAAAAGGAACACTACTGGAAAGGCTGTGGATGTGGTACATCGGGAAAGACAGGAGAATATTGTTGCACTGGAGAATTTTGCAATGCTGGCGAAACACAAGTTGTGGAGCTTAGAGGTTAGATATGACAACATATGTTCTATGGTAGGGTTTTTGGACTGTGTATAAAAATTTAATGTACAGTGTCTGAGAGCAAAGTTGTCAGCAAATTTGCGATTGACAATAACAATGGATCTAAAACATTCTGACAGATAAAGATCGTAGCTGAGGGACTTACTTATTGTGTTTTTTTTTTTTCAAAATGTTTTAAATCTGTCCCTAGATGTCGTAATTATCGACCAAAATTTCACTGACTGCCCCAATGTGCTACTGTTTATTGTAGAACTGACCTATTAAACATACCTTTTTTTCTCGTTAATTAGATTACGGCAGCTTTTGCTGGGCTTGTGAAAAAAAATCTGAAGGAGAATGTAAGGGAAAAATGCATTGTCCAAAGAGTCATGCAGGAGAATGCTTTGTAAGTATTCCTTAATGACAATGCATTTTTATTTATGACTTGTTTACTATGGGTGGAGGCAGCATAATTCTATCCCTTGCAAGCATGATCCAGTATACTCCCGAGACCAAAAGGTTTTGACTCGTTATTCTTAAAAAGAAAAAAAAGTAATGTACTTACTTACATGGCTTTGTAAGTAATAAGCTTTAAAGGCCGTCTATGATGATGGTTCACTAAAGCTGTGCACATCGCTTCAATCCACTTAAGTTTTATTAAGAGTATTGTGGTGTCACAATGCTGTTGACTTAATGACTTCGATGCATTTGATGATAAACACTCTGCAAAGAATAGTGACAACTATTCATCTACTTTTTACCTGTCTTCAGATCTTAGTTCATATTGGCAGATGGTGGAGAGGCATCTCCACAGAGGTGCCGTCTCAATCTGCTCAATTTTTACCAACTAGTAACTTAATTACGTTGAGCATCTAATGATGTTCATACAGCGGTAACTGTTGAAAATTCTTGATCAATTTTGTTCTGCGAGGGATCAACCTTGAATCTGATAACATTGAAAATAAGCGAAAACTATGGAAAATATTTGCACCCAAAGACGCTTTTTGGAAAGGTTTTTTATATGAAAACTACAACTGAGAAGGTGACCTATAGTGAAGCATGACATACAAGCCACCTCTTGGTCAGTTGAAGGGGTTTTATACTGAATTAATAAGCTGAAGAGGGAATTATACTTACTTTATCCCACATCTTTCCTGACAGACTACTTCCGTAGGTTTTCTATTGGAATAAACTGAGGGGATATTGCGTTGCATACAAAATGATACTGCAGTTCTGTGAGCTCAAATGAGAGTTTTGGTAATACTGAGTGGTGTAAAAAAACTGTTTATTGATTTTTCAAAAGTTATATTGGTGAGGTGACCTTGGTAGCTAGCCGTCTTACACATAGTGTAGTTACGTGTGGGATAAACAGGTGTAGATGTGGGCTAGGTTATGAGTTGGATAAATAGGGTTACGTGTGGGATAAGTAAGTTTAGGTGTGGGATAAATAGGTTATAACATGGTTGGACCAGACGGTCTCGGGAGGATACTGAGTGTAATATGAAGATACAGAGGAGCATACAATCCAGCAACCCAGCCATTGGATAACCTATAAATATCCCTCCAAAGCTAGTTGATTCAGTATACTCCCCTGTATTTTCTATTTTTCTATATTTATTACTTAAATTTTGTGGTTTTGTGACATTTTTATTGTTGGGCCAGTCTTGAATATACTTCACTTGTCTGTAGCACAACTGTATGGGCCTGGTACCAAAAATGTAGTTCTGTAACACTGTGTAACTGGTGTAGGGTCCTAGTGGATTGATATTGAAAAAACAATTAATCACAATTTTGGCTTGTATGAAATCATTCCTCATCTTAATTTCCACTTAACGTCCACTCAATGAATTTTTATCTTTTCACAATATAATTCTTTAATTTGAACAAAATTTATTATTTTCGAAATTTTTCTATTTTCATAAGTACTGGGTTTCTAAAGACAAAGCGTAAGAATGATTTGCAACTGGCATATTGTTAAGACTGGCTTTAGGGGAAAGCGGATGAATAATATGTCGGCCCACAAATCAAATGTTCAAAATCACACGAACACTAACAACTGTGTGAAAGTGTGTTCAAATCAATATTAATCCTCTGTGTGTTGTTAGTATCTCTTGGCATTTCCTAGACATACAGAGAAGGTCAAGATGTTTGGAAAGGCTGTGGATGTGACACATCAAGAAAAGGCACTGAATGTTGTCTTGGTCGACTTTGCAATCGCTACTGGCCTGTTCCACTGCCAGAAGAAGGTATGTATGACTCGTTGAAATTGTATTGCAAGACTTTAAAAAAAAAGATGATGGCAATATGTCATTAGTTTTAAAATGAAGATTTAGGAACAATTGCACCTAACTACTTGATTGAGCCATGCATTATGTCCTGGCTAAGGTGATCCCACTAGTGACATATCATACATTTCAAGACTTTTCAAAAATTAATAAAATTGCAATGTGTTGTGGATATTAGTGGCTGAGATTTAATGTATAATTTCTCTGTAATGTCTAACTTCTTCCAACATATTTCATGCAACTTTACAGGATTTGGCAGTTTTTGCTACTCCTGTGAGAAGATAGCTGAAAAGGACTGCCATAATAAGCTTCATTGCAAAATAAACAGCAACAACAAATGCTATGTAAGTATTGGGGCCATTACCTGGCAAGTATTGAGTGATCTGTATATAGTGCATTTACACAGCTTATTGATATGTTTTTTAGACTCGTTGGGAAGGCGATTCGGTCTGGAAAGGTTGTGGATGTGGTGCATCAGGATTTAAAGGAGAATATTGTTGCCTAGGAGAATTATGCAATGCTGCTGGACCTCAAGTGGTAGAACTAAGAGGTAAAATAATTGATGCTCAGTTTTGCATAGCAATCAAATTCAGATACATTTATTTGCAACTTTACATGATAATGAACATTATAATAACAACAATAAGAAAACTTGAGTCACATCAAACTATCTATTATTTTCTATTGTTGTGGTGATTTTTTATGGTGATTTTTGGAAATAACAGACTTCGGTATCTGGTGTTACGAATGTGAAAAAAGTGTTGAAAAGGAATGCACCAACAAGCTGCATTGTCGAAAAGGAGAGGGCGAAAAATGCTATGTATGTATATATATTTATAATTACATATATGCAAATTCAGGTCTACATTTGCAACCTTAGGGTGGCAACATTTAGAAGTCTAGTCTACTATAATGTTACTCAATTTTGTGACTTTTAAATAACGTATATGTGAATGGTAAGTTATAAGACACACTTTATGTACATTAATCAGTCACGCAGAGAAGGTCAATATGTTTGGAAAGGATGTGGGTGTGACACATCAAAGAAAGGAATTGAGTGCTGCATGGGAAGATTTTGCAATCGCTACTGGCCTGTACCACCACCAGAAGGAGGTAGATAATCCGTATTTCATTATTTCTTTGTTTTCCCTGTTCTGGACTTCCTTCGATTATACAAATTTTAATTGTTGCTTTTCTGAATGAGTAGAAATTCAGTCAGTCAAGGTAGGATAAAAATAGATGTTTCATATTAAGTGAGAAAAACATAATACTTTAGGGAACAGGTAACAAGCTCTACATCAGAGTGACTGAATTTAAAATTGGAAAACTATGCAACAAAACTGTAATTGTACATAATTTATAAACAATTGTACTTAACACTCGCTATTCTCCATTTGAACCTAGAATATGGCAGCTATTGTTGGATTTGCAAGAAACAACTGGAAAAAGATTGCAATAAACAGACTCACTGCCTGTCAAGCATGCATAACAAATGCTATGTAAGTAATTGATACAATTTTTAGGCACTAACCATCTTTACCATGCATTATATACATGTATGTAGATAAATATCGTTATTCACGCTCATCTACAATTAGTGTCTTACAGATAAAATTGAACAGAATTATAAACTAGCATGTTTTGATGGTGGTGTTTTGAAGATTGATTTCAACCTTATGGAACAAGACTTACATTTATAAAACAAGATTTTAATTTATTTCTTTTAGAAATACACTGATGGGACTTACTATTGGAAAGGCTGTGGATGTGGAAAATCAGGTTTCGAGGGAGAGGAATGTTGCACAGGAGAACTTTGTAATTCCAATGACGAGCAAATAATTAAACGACAAGGTAATAAGAGTTAGTGTTATAAGCAGTCAAAACAACTAACTGCAAACTTGCATTATCGATTTTGCTTAATTTGTTTCTCACAGAATATGGGACCTTCTGCTATGATTGTGAAAAGGAATATGAGTACGAATGTCTCCGAAAAAGACATTGCAAGAAAACTGATGCAAACAAGTGTTATGTGAGTAATACAAACTAATGGGGAGACAACTACCAGAGGGCGCTGCCACTAAAGCACATAAAGCATAATTAGATGATGTCATTTTATGTAGACGAGAATTGTGTCACTGAATAAATGACATCATCAAAAAATGCTTTGAGCTCCGCCTCTGGTGACACTTTTTCTCCCCATTATTTGGATTGAATACATTAATTACTATGTATGTACAATGTATCAGTAACTTGGTAATAGCTTCCACAAATTGTTATGAATCTCTCAGACGTTTAAGGAAAATAAACGTGTTTGGAAAGGCTGTGGATGTAACACATCAAGGAAAGGAACCCTGTGCTGCGATGGAAGGTTTTGCAATCGTTATGTTGGTCCACAAATCAAATATAACATACCATTCGCTGAAGGAGGTAGGGTCACAAATTTGTATTTTGTAGATGCTAATATGTCGAGAATTTTTTTTGATATTGTGATAAATTACAGTGCTCAGTTTTAACTTGTGACTGAGTTTTTATTTGTCTTCAATTTAGTAACAGCTGAAGAATAATATCTTGATACTTTCCAGCATACATGGAATACAGCTGAATAAAACTTTTCTGATTCAAATTGCTCTATTCAAGTGCTTCAGAGGAATCAAAGCAACTGAAATGACACTACAATGTTGCTGTCTTAATCATCCTCGCTATGATGGTATTCATGACTGTCCAAAATTGTGTGCAATTTCACTTAATTTCAGACCATGGAAGCTTCTGTTTCACCTGCAAAGAAAAACCTGAGAAGGATTGCAATACCAAATACCACTGTCTTGCAAGCAGCGAAAACCAGTGCTATGTAAGTTCCTGATTTTTATGCCATGTTCATGATTCATGTCATGAAAGACAATTTGGGGGTTAATATATCCTTACAGCCAAATTCATTGACTTGGAAACTAATCTCAGAAACTTGGAAGCTAAACCCCAGATGACGTCATATGATTCAAGCTGCACGACTCTCAGTGGTTAAGGGACTTACTTAACCAATAGGAGTTAACATGACATCATGAATTTGGATTTAATATCAACATATGACTGCTACCACTTGTTCGTGTACTGCCAGATGGTCCAACGAATCTTTTAATGATGTCATCGAACTGTGATGTCATCAGTTGCACTTGTTTAAATTATTGTACTAAATATTACGTCATTATTTTAACAATGGGTTTAGTGCAGCATAGCGAACCCACATTTATGCCCATATTTGGCATCTATGAAACATGAAAATAATCCCTATTTCTTGTCAAATTATTTACTGGCAAAAATAAGAACAATATTTGTGTCGAATAGCGGGGGTTTGGGGGCGGCAGCTCCTGATAAAAAGAAAAACAACTTTTTTGCCTTGAAAATTATCATCGCCATCGTTTATGTGTGACGTCATCCATTGAATTCAAGCATTTTTACATCCTAGGCTAGGCAACGAGACTAAGTATGGTCATAATTTGGGTCCGATGCACTTTCTCCTAAACAATTATTTGGACCATCTTGCTTATAACTCCCTCTGTATCAAGCAACGACTCACCAGAAACCAGGCAAACCATAAATATTATGAACCGTGTAAAGGCAAGAAATCTAAATAAATACCTTGCTGACCCTGACAAATTGCTCTTCTAGAAATACAGCGATGGCAAGAATTCCTGGAGAGGCTGTGGATGTGGGGAATCAGGATTTGAAGAAGAGCTTTGTTGTATTGGAGAATTATGCAATGCTGGCGAACACCAAATTGTATTCGAAATAGAAGGCGAGACACACTTGCAGTTTCTTGAAATTAAATTAAATATATTAATATGTATTTCAGTTAGAAGAAGCTATTTAAACAAGATATTATTTCAAAATACAGATTTTGGCTCATGGTGCTGGACTTGTGAAAACCAATTAGAAAATTCATGCACAGGGAAGGCGCATTGCTTGAAAACAGAAGCTGGAAAGTGCTATGTAAGTACTGCAGACAATATATTAGTCCATCCTTTCAGATTACAACTCTTATTAAGATCTTAGGTCAAGATTCTGTTGTTTATTTACAATGTAGGCCATGTTTGGATTAAGGTACATTTTTAGCTTGTTATGAAAAACTATTGTTTTTATTGTATTTTGTACTTCTCAAACATCATCAGCTATGTCTTCAATGTATTGTTTTATTGTTTATTTCCAATAAAGCAAGAGTTTATCTGGCTGGAGAAAATTTTATTTTCTGAATTAGATACAGATATCAAGTAAAGATAGCTTTAAACTATGAATGGAAACTTAACTAAACTGTTGGGTTTAACATGGGTTAGTAAGTATAAATCGAAAATGTAGATCAGAAATCCCTTTTGCATGTTCTTGACAGACTTCCAGGGAGGGAAAACATGTCTGGAAAGGCTGCGGATGTGACACATCAAGAGAGGAAACAGATTGTTGTGCAGGAAGATTTTGCAATCGCTATTGGCCCACACCAATTCCTGAAGGAGGTGGTAGTCATATTCTTTTAATTTCTGATATTACTTTTTCAATAATTAATAATATGTACTGTTTTAAGATGTACAGCGGCAACATAACTGTAATTATTTGATGCGAGAGGAGTATGTAAAGTAAGCGCATGTTATCATTTCTTATTTTCTAGCATATGGTAGCCATTGCTATTCCTGTGAAAATCAACCAGAGAATGAATGCAATTACTTGACACACTGTCTTCTGAAGATGAACAACAGATGCTATGTAAGTAACTCATGAATAGGGGATTCTAATTAGTTAATTAATTCGTACTGAAAGAAGCAATGCTAAGTTGCTGCTCCAATGATGATGTATACATAACTGGAGACTTTAATACTTCAATTTTATCGTTATAGACATACAAAGAAGGTAGTAGCTTCTGGAAAGGCTGTGGATGTGGTGTATTAGGAAAGAAAGGAGAGAAATGTTGCACGGGAGAATTCTGCAATGCATTTGATCAGAAGAGAGTTGAGCTCTATGGTAAACTTTTGTGTTTTGTATATTAAATTTTATATCGTTTGCTATCCCAAAATTTTGAAATAAAGTATTATCTTATCGTATCTTATCTTATCGACTTTACCTTACCAGTGGTATGTTTGTCAAAAATCGTTATATGTTGTTTCTGTTGGGCTACGTTTAAGATAAGATAAAATTTTATTTCAAGTTGGTTGTGATAAAATAACAATAAAATACAAGCTATTAAGCTTTTTGCTTACTTTGACCCTATTTTTCATTATTTTCTCAGACTATGGCAGCTTCTGTTATACCTGTAAGAACAAATTGGAGAAGGAGTGCTCTGGTAAACTACAATGCTTGAAAACTGATGCGAACAAATGCTATGTAAGTCATTTATCGTTTTTAGACAGCAAAAATATGAGATTGGTCTGGTTTGAGATTGAAATTTCTGCTGCATTATGCACATTTTTGTACATACGTACATTACTGAATCCTGTGAGTTTGGCAGATCCTCTTCAACCGTTGTCTACCCCACCTAGGTGTAATGGGTATGCGGTATTAGGCACCCTTAAGCCTATCTATTCTCAAGGCTGAATTCACACTTGAGAGTTGAGACTGAATCAAGGTTGGATGTAATCTTGAGGTCGGTTGAGACTGTTGAGTGATAACAGACTTTAAACCCAGATTTACATTTGATACAAACATATCTCTTACATCAGATATCTCAGTATGCTCTGCTTCAATGCTACATTGAATTAGAGGGATTTTATGATTAAACTTTTTTCGTTTTTTTTTACTCTCATAGACATACAGAGAAGGTGGACATGTTTGGAAAGGCTGTGGGTGTGACCTATCCAGAAGTGGGACAGAATGTTGCATAGGAAGATTTTGTAATCGCTATTGGCCTGTACCACCACCAGAAGGAGGTAGATAACCTTTATTTCAGTATTTCTTTGTTTTTTCCTATTATGGACTTACTTAGATAATAACAATTTAATTTAAATTCATATAAATGGTTGCTGTTCAGAATGTGTAGAAATTCAGTCAGTCAAGTGGGATAAAAATAGATGTTTCCTATTAAGCAGTTAAGTGTGAAAAACGTAATAATTTAGGGGACAGGAAACTAGCTCTACCCCAGAGTAGTGGCTGAATTTAAAATGGACAAACTTTATTATGCAACAAAATTTTAATTGTAAATAATTTTATAAACAATTGTAATTAATGTTGCTATTCTCCATTTAAACCTAGATTATGGCAGCTATTGTTGGATTTGCAAGAAACAACTGGAAAAAGATTGCAATAAACAGACTCACTGCCTGTCAAGCATGCATAACAAATGCTATGTAAGTAATTGATACAATTTTTAGGCACTAACCATCTTTACCATGCATTATATACATGTATGTAGATAAATATTGTTATTCGTGCTCATCTACAATTAGTGTCTTACAGATAAAATTGAACAGAATTATAAACTAGCATGTTTTGATGGTAATGTTTTTGAAGATTGATGTCAGCCTTATCAAACAAGACTTACATTTATAAAACAAGATTTTAATTTATTTCTTTTAGAAAAACACTGACGGGACTTACTTTTGGAAAGGCTGTGGATGTGGAAAATCAGGATTTGAGGGAGAGGAATGTTGCACAGGAGAACTTTGTAATTCCAATGACGAGCAAATAATTAAACGACAAGGTAATAAGAGTTAGTGTTATAAGCAGTCAAAACAACTAACTGCAAACTTGCATTATCGATTTTGCTTAATTTGTTTCTCACAGAATATGGGACCTTCTGCTATGATTGTGAAAAGGAATATGAGTACGAATGTCTCCGAAAAAGACATTGCAAGAAAACTGATGCAAACAAGTGTTATGTGAGTAATACAAACTAATGGGGAGACAACTACCAGAAGGCGCTGCCACTAAAGCACATAAAGCATAATTAGATGATGTCATTTTATGTAGACGAGAATTGTGTCACTGAATAAATGACATCATCAAAAAATGCTTTGAGCTCCGCCTCTGGTGACACTTTTTCTCCCCATTATTTGGATTGAATACATTAATTACTATGTATGTACAATGTATCAGTAACTTGGTAATAGCTTCCACAAATTTTTATGAATCTCTCAGACGTTTAAGGAAAATAAACGTGTTTGGAAAGGCTGTGGATGTAACACATCAAGGAAAGGAACCCTGTGCTGCGATGGAAGATTTTGCAATCGTTATGTTGGTCCACAAATCAAATATAACATACCATTCGCTGAAGGAGGTAGGGTCACAAATTTGTATTTTGTAGATGCTAATATGTCGAGAATTTTTTTTGATATTGTGATAAATTACAGTGCTCAGTTTTAACTTGTGACTGAGTTTTTATTTGTCTTCAATTTAGTAACAGCTGAAGAATAATATCTTGATACTTTCCAGCATACATGGAATACAGCTGAATAAAACTTTTCTGATTCAAATTGCTCTATTCAAGTGCTTCAGAGGAATCAAAGCAACTGAAATGACACTACAATGTTGCTGTCTTAATCATCCTCGCTATGATGGTATTCATGACTGTCCAAAATTGTGTGCAATTTCACTTAATTTCAGACCATGGAAGCTTCTGTTTCACCTGCAAAGAAAAACCTGAGAAGGATTGCAATACCAAATACCACTGTCTTGCAAGCAGCGAAAACCAGTGCTATGTAAGTTCCTGATTTTTATGCCATGTTCATGATTCATGTCATGAAAGACAATTTGGGGGTTAATATATCCTTACAGCCAAATTCATTGACTTGGAAACTAATCTCAGAAACTTGGAAGCTAAACCCCAGATGACGTCATATGATTCAAGCTGCACGACTCTCAGTGGTTAAGGGACTTACTTAACCAATAGGAGTTAACATGACATCATGAATTTGGATTTAATATCAACATATGACTGCTACCACTTGTTCGTGTACTGCCAGATGGTCCAACGAATCTTTTAATGATGTCATCGAACTGTGATGTCATCAGTTGCACTTGTTTAAATTATTGTACTAAATATTACGTCATTATTTTAACAATGGGTTTAGTGCAGCATAGCGAACCCACATTTATGCCCATATTTGGCATCTATGAAACATGAAAATAATCCCTATTTCTTGTCAAATTATTTACTGGCAAAAATAAGAACAATATTTGTGTCGAATAGCGGGGGTTTGGGGGCGGCAGCTCCTGATAAAAAGAAAAACAACTTTTTTGCCTTGAAAATTATCATCGCCATCGTTTATGTGTGACGTCATCCATTGAATTCAAGCATTTTTACATCCTAGGCTAGGCAACGAGACTAAGTATGGTCATAATTTGGGTCCGATGCACTTTCTCCTAAACAATTATTTGGACCATCTTGCTTATAACTCCCTCTGTATCAAGCAACGACTCACCAGAAACCAGGCAAACCATAAATATTATGAACCGTGTAAAGGCAAGAAATCTAAATAAATACCTTGCTGACCCTGACAAATTGCTCTTCTAGAAATACAGCGATGGCAAGAATTCCTGGAGAGGCTGTGGATGTGGGGAATCAGGATTTGAAGAAGAGATTTGTTGTATTGGAGAATTATGCAATGCTGGCGAACACCAAATTGTATTCGAAATAGAAGGCGAGACACACTTGCAGTTTCTTGAAATTAAATTAAATATATTAATATGTATTTCAGTTAGAAGAAGCTATTTAAACAAGATATTATTTCAAAATACAGATTTTGGCTCATGGTGCTGGACTTGTGAAAACCAATTAGAAAATTCATGCACAGGGAAGGCGCATTGCTTGAAAACAGAAGCTGGAAAGTGCTATGTAAGTACTGCAGACAATATATTAGTCCATCCTTTCAGATTACAACTCTTATTAAGATCTTAGGTCAAGATTCTGTTGTTTATTTACAATGTAGGCCATGTTTGGATTAAGGTACATTTTTAGCTTGTTATGAAAAACTATTGTTTTTATTGTATTTTGTACTTCTCAAACATCATCAGCTATGTCTTCAATGTATTGTTTTATTGTTTATTTCCAATAAAGCAAGAGTTTATCTGGCTGGAGAAAATTTTATTTTCTGAATTAGATACAGATATCAAGTAAAGATAGCTTTAAACTATGAATGGAAACTTAACTAAACTGTTGGGTTTAACATGGGTTAGTAAGTATAAATCGAAAATGTAGATCAGAAATCCCTTTTGCATGTTCTTGACAGACTTCCAGGGAGGGAAAACATGTCTGGAAAGGCTGCGGATGTGACACATCAAGAGAGGAAACAGATTGTTGTGCAGGAAGATTTTGCAATCGCTATTGGCCCACACTAATTCCTGAAGGAGGTGGTAGTCATATTCTTTTAATTTCTGATATTACTTTTTCAATAATTAATAATATGTACTGTTTTAAGATGTACAGCGGCAACATAACTGTAATTATTTGATGCGAGAGGAGTATGTAAAGTAAGCGCATGTTATCATTTCTTATTTTCTAGCATATGGTAGCCATTGCTATTCCTGTGAAAATCAACCAGAGAATGAATGCAATTACTTGACACACTGTCTTCTGAAGATGAACAACAGATGCTATGTAAGTAACTCATGAATAGGGGATTCTAATTAGTTAATTAATTCGTACTGAAAGAAGCAATGCTAAGTTGCTGCTCCAATGATGATGTATACATAACTGGAGACTTTAATACTTCAATTTTATCGTTATAGACATACAAAGAAGGTAGTAGCTTCTGGAAAGGCTGTGGATGTGGTGTATTAGGAAAGAAAGGAGAGAAATGTTGCACGGGAGAATTCTGCAATGCATTTGATCAGAAGAGAGTTGAGCTCTATGGTAAACTTTTGTGTTTTGTATATTAAATTTTATATCGTTTGCTATCCCAAAATTTTGAAATAAAGTATTATCTTATCGTATCTTATCTTATCGACTTTACCTTACCAGTGGTATGTTTGTCAAAAATCGTTATATGTTGTTTCTGTTGGGCTACGTTTAAGATAAGATAAAATTTTATTTCAAGTTGGTTGTGATAAAATAACAATAAAATACAAGCTATTAAGCTTTTTGCTTACTTTGACCCTATTTTTCATTTTTTTCTCAGACTATGGCAGCTTCTGTTATACCTGTAAGAACAAATTGGAGAAGGAGTGCTCTGGTAAACTACAATGCTTGAAAACTGATGCGAACAAATGCTATGTAAGTCATTTATCGTTTTTAGACAGCAAAAATATGAGATTGGTCTGGTTTGAGATTGAAATTTCTGCTGCATTATGCACATTTTTGTACATACGTACATTACTGAATCCTGTGAGTTTGGCAGATCCTCTTCAACCGTTGTCTACCCCACCTAGGTGTAATGGGTATGCGGTATTAGGCACCCTTAAGCCTATCTATTCTCAAGGCTGAATTCACACTTGAGAGTTGAGACTGAATCAAGGTTGGATGTAATCTTGAGGTCGGTTGAGACTGTTGAGTGATAACAGACTTTAAACCCAGATTTACATTTGATACAAACATATCTCTTACATCAGATATCTCAGTATGCTCTGCTTCAATGCTACATTGAATTAGAGGGATTTTATGATTAAACTTTTTTCGTTTTTTTTTACTCTCATAGACATACAGAGAAGGTGGACATGTTTGGAAAGGCTGTGGGTGTGACCTATCCAGAAGTGGGACAGAATGTTGCATAGGAAGATTTTGTAATCGCTATTGGCCTGTACCACCACCAGAAGGAGGTAGATAACCTTTATTTCAGTATTTCTTTGTTTTTTCCTATTATGGACTTACTTAGATAATAACAATTTAATTTAAATTCATATAAATGGTTGCTGTTCAGAATGTGTAGAAATTCAGTCAGTCAAGTGGGATAAAAATAGATGTTTCCTATTAAGCAGTTAAGTGTGAAAAACGTAATAATTTAGGGGACAGGAAACTAGCTCTACCCCAGAGTAGTGGCTGAATTTAAAATGGACAAACTTTATTATGCAACAAAATTTTAATTGTAAATAATTTTATAAACAATTGTAATTAATGTTGCTATTCTCCATTTAAACCTAGATTATGGCAGCTATTGTTGGATTTGCAAGAAACAACTGGAAAAAGATTGCAATAAACAGACTCACTGCCTGTCAAGCATGCATAACAAATGCTATGTAAGTAATTGATACAATTTTTAGGCACTAACCATCTTTACCATGCATTATATACATGTATGTAGATAAATATTGTTATTCGTGCTCATCTACAATTAGTGTCTTACAGATAAAATTGAACAGAATTATAAACTAGCATGTTTTGATGGTAATGTTTTTGAAGATTGATGTCAGCCTTATCAAACAAGACTTACATTTATAAAACAAGATTTTAATTTATTTCTTTTAGAAAAACACTGACGGGACTTACTTTTGGAAAGGCTGTGGATGTGGAAAATCAGGATTTGAGGGAGAGGAATGTTGCACAGGAGAACTTTGTAATTCCAATGACGAGCAAATAATTAAACGACAAGGTAATAAGAGTTAGTGTTATAAGCAGTCAAAACAACTAACTGCAAACTTGAATTATCGATTTTGCTTAATTTGTTTCTCACAGAATATGGGACTTTCTGCTATGATTGTGAAAAGGAATATGAGTACGAATGTCTCCAAAAAAGACATTGCAAGAAAACTGATGCAAACAAGTGTTATGTGAGTAATACAAACTAATGGGGAGACAACTACCAGAGGGCGCTGCCACTAAAGCACATAAAGCATAATTAGATGATGTCATTTTATGTAGACGAGAATTGCGTCACTGAATAAATGACATCATCAAAAAAATGCTTTGAGCTCCGCCTCTGGTGACACTTTTTCTCCCCATTATTTGGATTGAATACATTAATTACTATGTATGTACAATGTATCAGTAACTTGGTAATAGCTTCCACAAATTTTTATGAATCTCTCAGACGTTCATGGAAAATAAACGTGTTTGGAAAGGCTGTGGATGTGACACATCAAGGAAAGGAACCCAGTGCTGCGATGGAAGATTTTGCAATCGTTATGTTGGTCCACAAATCAAATATGATATACCATTCGGTGAAGGAGGTAGGGTCACAAATTTGTATTTTGTAGATGCTAATATGTCGAGAAGTATTTTTGATATTGAGATAAATTACATTGCTCAGTTTTAACCTGTGACTGAGTTTTTATTTGTCTTCAATTTAGTAACAGCTGAAGAATAATATCTTGATACTTTCCAGCATACATGGAATACAGCTGAATAAACTTTATCTGATTCAAAGTGCTCTAGTCAAGTGCTTCAGAGGAATCAAAGCCACTGAAATGACACTACAGTGTTGCTGTCTTGATCATCCTCGCTATGATGGTATTCATGACTGTCCAAAATGTTGTGCAATTTCACTTAATTTCAGACCATGGAAGCTTCTGTTTCACTTGCAAAGAAAAACCTGAGAAGGATTGCAATACCAAATACCACTGTCTTGCAAGCAGCGAAAACCAGTGCTATGTAAGTTCCTGATTTTTATGCCATGTTCATGATTCATGACATGAATGACAATTTGGGGGTTAATATATCCTTACAGCCAAATTCATTGACTTGGAAACTAATCTCAGAAACTTGGAAGCTAAACCCCAGATGACGTCATGTGATTCAAGCTGCACGACTCTCAGTGGTTACTTAACCAATGGGAGTCTTGCGTTCACATAACATCATGAATTTGGATTTAATATCAACCTATGACTGCTACCACTTGTTTGTGTACTGCCAGATGGTCCAACCACTCTTTTAATGATGTCATCGATCCTTCAATCACCATAGTGCTGTGATGTCATTAGTTGCACTTGTTTACATCATTGTACTATTATGTCATTATTTAAACAATGGTTTAAACAATGGGTTTAGTGCAGTATAGCGGACCCAAATTTATGCCCATATTTGGCATCTATGAAACATGAAAATAATCACTATTTCTTGTTAAATTATTCACTAGCAAAAATCATCCATTGAATTCAAGCTTTTTTACATCCTAGGCTAGGCAGCGAGACTAGGTATAGTCATAATTTGGGTCCGGTGCACTTTTTCCTAAATTGTTTGGACCATCTTGCTGATAACTTCCTGTGCAACGACTCACCAGAAACCAGGCAAATCATAAATATTATGAACCGTGTAAAGGCAAGAAATCTAAATAAATACCTTGCTGACCCTGACAAATTGCTCTTCTAGAAATACAGCGATGGCAAGAATTCCTGGAGAGGCTGTGGATGTGGGGAATCTGGATTTGAAGAAGAGATTTGTTGTATTGGAGAATTATGCAATGCTGGCAAACACCAAATTGTATTCGAAATAGAAGGCGAGACACACTTGTAGTTTCTTGAAATTAAATTAAATATATTAATATATATTTCAGTTAGAAGAAGCTATTTAAACAAGATATTATTTCAAAATACAGATTTTGGCTCATGGTGCTGGACTTGTGAAAAGCAATTAGAAAATTCATGCACAGGGAAGGTGCATTGCTTGAAAACAGAAGCTGGCAAGTGCTATGTAAGTACTGCAGACAGTGAATTAGTCCATCCTTTAAGATTCCAGCTCTCATTAGGATCTAAGGTCAAGATTCTGTTGTTTATTTAGGCCATGTTTCGATTAAGGTACATTTTTAGCATGTAATGAAAACTTTTGCTTTTATTGTATGTTGTACTTCTCAAACATCAGCTATGTCTTTGATGTATTGTTTTATTGTTTATTTCCAATAAAGCAAGAGTTTATCTGGTTGGAGCAAATTTTATTTTCTGAATTAGATACAGATATCAAGTAAATGTAGCTTTAAACAATGAATGGAAACTTAACTAAACTGTTGAGTTAACATGGGTTAGTTAGTATAAATCGAAAATGTGGATCAGAAATCACTTTTGCATGTTCTTGACAGACTTCCAGGGAGGGAAAACATGTCTGGAAAGGCTGCGGATGTGACACATCAAGAGAGGAAACAGATTGTTGTACTGGAAGATTTTGCAATCGCTATTGGCCCACACCAATTCCCGAAGGAGGTGGTAGTCATATTCTTTTAATTTCTGATATTCCTTTTTCAATAATTAATAATATGTACTGTTTTAAGATGTACAGCGGCAACATAACTGTAATTATTTGATGTGAGAGGAGTATGTAAAGTAAGCGCATGTTATCATTTCTTATTTTCTAGCATATGGTAGCCATTGCTATTCCTGTGAAAATCAACCAGAAAATGAATGCAACTACTTGACACACTGTCTTCTGATGATGGACAACAGATGCTATGTAAGTAACCCATGAATAGGGGATTCTAATTAGTTAATTAATTCGTACTGAAAGAAGCAATGCTAAGTTGCGGCTCCAATGATGATGTATACATAACTGGAGACTTTAATACTTCAATGTTATCGTTATAGACATACAAGGAGGGCAGTAGCTTCTGGAAAGGTTGTGGATGTGGTGTATTAGGAAAGAAAGGAGAGAAATGTTGCACGGGAGAATTCTGCAATGCAAGTGATCAGAAGAGAGTTGAGCTCTATGGTAAACTTTTGTGTTTTGTATATTACATTTTATATCGTTTGCTATCCCAAAATTTTGAAATAAAGTATTATCTTATCGTATCTTATCTTATCCACTTTACCTTACCAGTGGTATGTTTGTAAAAATCTTTGTATATTGTTTCTGTTGGGCTGCGTTTAAGATAAGATAAAATCTTATTTAAAGTTGGTTGTGATAAAATAACAATAAAATACAAGCTATTAAGCCTTCTGCTTACTTTGACCTTATTTTTTTCATTATTTTCTCAGACTATGGCAGCTTCTGTTATACCTGTAAGAACAAATTGGAGAAGGAGTGCTCTGGTAAACTACAATGCTTGAAAACTGATGCGAACAAATGCTATGTAAGTCATTTAACGTTTTTTAGACAGCAAAGATATGAGATTGGTCTGGTTTTAGATTGAAATTTCTGCTGCATTATGCACATTTTGGTACATACGTACATTGCTGAAACCTGTGAGTTTGGCAGATCCTCTTCAACCGTTGTCTACCCCACCTAGGTGTAATGGGTATGCGGTATTAGGCACCCTTAAGCCTATCTATTCTCAAGGCTGAATTCACACTTGAGAGTTGAGACTGAATCAAGGTTGGATGTAATCTTGAGGTCGGTTGAGACTGTTAAGTGATAACAGACTTTAAACCCAGATTTACATTTGATACATACATATCTCTTACATCAGATATCTCAGTATGCTCTGCTTCAATGCTACATTGAATTAGAGGGATTTTATGATTAAACTTTTTTCGTTTTTTTTTACTCTCATAGACATACAGAGAAGGTGGACATGTTTGGAAAGGCTGTGGGTGTGACCTATCCAGAAGTGGGACAGAATGTTGCATAGGAAGATTTTGTAATCGCTATTGGCCTGTACCACCACCAGAAGGAGGTAGATAACCTTTATTTCAGTATTTCTTTGTTTTTTCCTGTTATGTACTTACTTAGATAATAACAATTTAATTTAAAATCATCTAAATGGTTGCTGTTCAGAATGTGTAGAAATTCAGTCAGTCAAGGTTGGATAAAAATAGATGTTTCCTATTAAGCAGTTAAGTGTGAAAAACTTAATAATTTAGGGGACAGGAAACTAGCTCTACCCCAGAGTAGTGGCTTAATTTAAAATGGACAAACTTTATTATGCAACAAAATTTTAATTGTAAATAATTTTATAAACAATTGTAATTAATGTTGCTATTCTCCATTTAAACCTAGATTATGGCAGCTATTGTTGGATTTGCAAGAAACAACTGGAAAAAGATTGCAATAAACAGACTCACTGCCTGTCAAGCATGCATAACAAATGCTATGTAAGTAATTGATACAATTCTTAGGCACCAACCATCTTTACCATGCATTATATACATATGTAGATAAATATCTTTATTCGTGCTCATCTACAATTAGCGAAATAGAGATAAAATTGAACAGAATTATATACTAGCATGTTTTGATGGTAATGTTTTTGAAGATTGATGTCAGCCTTATCAAACAAGATTTTAATTTATTTCTTTTAGAAAAACACTGACGGGACTTACTTTTGGAAAGGCTGTGGATGTGGAAAATCAGGATTTGAGGGAGAGGAATGTTGCACAGGAGAACTTTGTAATTCCAATGACGAGCAAATAATTAAACGACAAGGTAATAAGAGTTAGTGTTATAAGCAGTCAAAACAATTTAATGAAAACTTGAATATTGGATTTGGCATGATTTGTTTCACACAGAATATGGGACTTTTTGCTATGATTGTGAAAAGGAATATGAGTACGAATGTCTCCGAAAAAGACATTGCAAGAAAACTGATGCAAACAAGTGTTATGTGAGTAATACAAACTAATGGGGAGACAACTACCAGAAGGCGCTGCCACTAAAGCACATAAAGCATAATTAGATGATGTCATTTTATGTAGACGAGAATTGCGTCACTGAATAAATGACATCATCAAAAAAATGCTTTGAGCTCCGCCTCTGGTGACACTTTTTCTCCCCATTATTTGGATTGAATACATTAATTACTATGTATGTACAATGTATCAGTAACTTGGTAATAGCTTCCACAAATTGTTATGAATCTCTCAGACGTTTAAGGAAAATAAACGTGTTTGGAAAGGCTGTGGATGTAACACATCAAGGAAAGGAACCCTGTGCTGCGATGGAAGGTTTTGCAATCGTTATGTTGGTGCACAAATCAAATATAACATACCATTCGCTGAAGGAGGTAGGGTCACAAATTTGTATTTTGTAGATGCTAATATGCCGAGAATTTTTTTTGATATTGTGATAAATTATAGTGCTCAGTTTTAACTTGTGACTGAATTTTTATTTGTCTTCAATTTAGTAACAGCTGAAGAATAATATCTTGATACTTTCCAGCATACATGGAATACAGCTGAATAAACTTTATCTGATTCAAAGTGCTCTAGTCAAGTGCTTCAGAGGAATCAAAGCCACTGAAATGACACTACAGTGTTGCTGTCTTGATCATCCTCGCTATGATGGTATTCATGACTGTCCAAAATGTTGTGCAATTTCACTTAATTTCAGACCATGGAAGCTTCTGTTTCACTTGCAAAGAAAAACCTGAGAAGGATTGCAATACCAAATACCACTGTCTTGCAAGCAGCGAAAACCAGTGCTATGTAAGTTCCTGATTTTTATGCCATGTTCATGATTCATGACATGAATGACAATTTGGGGGTTAATATATCCTTACAGCCAAATTCATTGACTTGGAAACTAATCTCAGAAACTTGGAAGCTAAACCCCAGATGACGTCATGTGATTCAAGCTGCACGACTCTCAGTGGTTACTTAACCAATGGGAGTCTTGCGTTCACATAACATCATGAATTTGGATTTAATATCAACCTATGACTGCTACCACTTGTTTGTGTACTGCCAGATGGTCCAACCACTCTTTTAATGATGTCATCGATCCTTCAATCACCATAGTGCTGTGATGTCATTAGTTGCACTTGTTTACATCATTGTACTATTATGTCATTATTTAAACAATGGTTTAAACAATGGGTTTAGTGCAGTATAGCGGACCCAAATTTATGCCCATATTTGGCATCTATGAAACATGAAAATAATCACTATTTCTTGTTAAATTATTCACTAGCAAAAATCATCCATTGAATTCAAGCTTTTTTACATCCTAGGCTAGGCAGCGAGACTAGGTATAGTCATAATTTGGGTCCGGTGCACTTTTTCCTAAATTGTTTGGACCATCTTGCTGATAACTTCCTGTGCAACGACTCACCAGAAACCAGGCAAATCATAAATATTATGAACCGTGTAAAGGCAAGAAATCTAAATAAATACCTTGCTGACCCTGACAAATTGCTCTTCTAGAAATACAGCGATGGCAAGAATTCCTGGAGAGGCTGTGGATGTGGGGAATCTGGATTTGAAGAAGAGATTTGTTGTATTGGAGAATTATGCAATGCTGGCAAACACCAAATTGTATTCGAAATAGAAGGCGAGACACACTTGTAGTTTCTTGAAATTAAATTAAATATATTAATATATATTTCAGTTAGAAGAAGCTATTTAAACAAGATATTATTTCAAAATACAGATTTTGGCTCATGGTGCTGGACTTGTGAAAAGCAATTAGAAAATTCATGCACAGGGAAGGTGCATTGCTTGAAAACAGAAGCTGGCAAGTGCTATGTAAGTACTGCAGACAGTGAATTAGTCCATCCTTTAAGATTCCAGCTCTCATTAGGATCTAAGGTCAAGATTCTGTTGTTTATTTAGGCCATGTTTCGATTAAGGTACATTTTTAGCATGTAATGAAAACTTTTGCTTTTATTGTATGTTGTACTTCTCAAACATCAGCTATGTCTTTGATGTATTGTTTTATTGTTTATTTCCAATAAAGCAAGAGTTTATCTGGTTGGAGCAAATTTTATTTTCTGAATTAGATACAGATATCAAGTAAATGTAGCTTTAAACAATGAATGGAAACTTAACTAAACTGTTGAGTTAACATGGGTTAGTTAGTATAAATCGAAAATGTAGATCAGAAATCACTTTTGCATGTTCTTGACAGACTTCCAGGGAGGGAAAACATGTCTGGAAAGGCTGCGGATGTGACACATCAAGAGAGGAAACAGATTGTTGTACTGGAAGATTTTGCAATCGCTATTGGCCCACACCAATTCCCGAAGGAGGTGGTAGTCATATTCTTTTAATTTCTGATATTAATTTTTCAATAATTAATAATATGTACTGTTTTAAGATGTACAGCGGCAACATAGTTGTAATTATTTGATGCGAGAGGAGTATGTAAAGTAAGCGCATGTTATCATTTCTTATTTTCTAGCATATGGTAGCCATTGCTATTCCTGTGAAAATCAACCAGAAAATGAATGCAATTACTTGACACACTGTCTTCTGAAGATGAACAACAGATGCTATGTAAGTAACTCATGGATAGGGGATTCTAATTAGTTAATTAATTCGTACTGAAAGAAGCAATGCTAAGTTGCTGCTCCAATGTTGATGTACACATAACTGGAGACTTTAATACTTCAATTTTATCGTTATAGACATACAAGGAGGGCAGTAGCTTCTGGAAAGGTTGTGGATGTGGTGTATTAGGAAAAAAAGGAGAGACATGTTGCACGGGAGAATTCTGCAATGCATTTGATCAGAAGAGAGTTGAGCTCTATGGTAAAAACAATATTCGGAGTCACAATTTTACTACTATTCAAAAGATAAAATTGTCAGCTCTTTAAAAAGGTTAGAATTTTTGAAATCGGACAAGAATTAACGATTCTAGGACCAAAAAACGTAACAGAAAGTCAATGGTCTGTTCAGTCCACAGATGCAAGCCATTGTGTGGCTGTGTTGCTATGGGCAACGTCACGGGAGCGTCATCGCTTCGGTAATACAATCGAATAATACGGAACAATAAAACATTTTCTGTCCAAATCTAGTATGAAAAACAATTCTGACAAGAAATATTTAACAACTGGTTTGTAAATATCATTCGTAAATTTTTTTATTAACCTCAAAATGTCCCAGAAAGTTTTGAGGTGATGACGTTGTTGACAGTTATGCAATGCTCTGATTGGTCAATAGCAAAAATTGATATTCATGAATTTTTTCTATACTTCATGAATGCATAGCCAGGCAGCTCAACTAAAAGTGAAAATTGTGGGGTATAAATAAGACCCAAGTGGATATATGGTATATTTTTATATTCCCTCACTTGTGGACAGATTGGCTTCAGAATTCACTCGTGGCTAACGCCACTCGTGAATCCTGGCCAATCTGTCCACTCGTGGGGAATATAAAAATATACCACATAACCATTGGGTCTTATTATAGTGTCTGCCCAATATGTGTACAGATTTCATGACATGGTTTTGAAATGTTCATTGTCAATTTAAAATATCTTTATTTTGCAATTATCAACAATGGTAGTATGTTGTTATTTTTAATCACTCCATTGATGACCTGTAACTTAGGATTTGGCAGTTTTTGCTATGAATGTAAGAAGAGCTTGGAAAATGAATGTTTGGATAAACGACAATGCCTGAAAACGGATGCAAACAAGTGTAATGTAAGTACTCAACGAACTGAAGTGAGGGCGCTATAAAAAATTAGGGAATGTGATACGATTGTACAGCAAAAGTAAATTACTAACATAATACAGAAATAACAAAAACAATTAATTTGAAGATAATCCGAGAAGGTACGCAAGTTTCGAAAGGATGTGGCTGTGACGCATCTATAAAAGGAGCAGAATGTTGCATAGGAAGATTTTGCAATCGTTACTGGCCTGTACCAATCCCGGAAGGAGGTATGGCTCATTGGCTTTGTATAGCATCACAGAAAAGATCGAATATATGTAAAAATTTAATTTGTGTTACTGGGCTCATTTGTAATTCTTGGTGATTGTAGACTTTGGCAGCTATTGCTATTCTTGTGAGAAGAAGTCTGAAACAGAGTGCAACATGAACCAGCATTGTCCAATAAGCAGTGGCAACAAGTGCTATGTAAGTGTTTCAGAATAAGCCTGGAACTTCATTATTACTTTATTTACTGCTATGATTTCCAAAGAAGTAGAACTTCATAAGGAGTTGGAAAATTCAAGAATGTAACTTTCGTTTTCTCAGACATACATAGAGGACATACACTACTGGAAAGGCTGTGGATGTGGCACATCAGGGAAGAAAGGAGAATATTGTTGCACGGGGGAATTTTGCAATGCTGGCGAAACACAAGTCGTGGAGCTTAGAGGTAATTACATTATGAAACAAACTCATCACTTTTTCAAAATGCATAGAAAAGAAACCTCAGATCCTGTGGTATGTGCTATTTTTCCCTAATTTAGATATGGACAGGATCGGTTAAAAAATCAGACGTTAATTATCATTGAATGTGAAAAGTCATTTTAAATGTTCATGCATAGTAATTCCTAGAATCATAAATACATATATTTATTCAAATATTTATTCTACACGAAAGGGCAATAAAGAGATTCTGATTCAGATTCATATATGTAGTGCAATAATGACTAGCCAAGAAATGGTTCCTTTTAGCAAATTCATTAAGTTTTCAGTTTGTTTTATGTTTTCAGTTTGTTTTTAATTTTAGATCTATGTAGACTTGCTTACATCACATCCTTTATATGGACTTCACATTTCAGAATTTGGCAGCTTTTGCTGGGCTTGTGAAAAAAAATCTGAGATGGACTGCAAAGAAAAGATGCATTGTCAAAAGAGCCATGCTGGAGAGTGCTATGTGAGTATAACTACGAAAATTGTTATTAGAAGCCACTATTCTAGTGCACCTGGTGTACATTGTTATATTGGTCAGAATTTTGTTACGTTATTCAGACAGTTAGAGAAGACCAGTACATGACGAAAGGCTGTGGATGTGACAGATCTCAAGATGGAATTGAATGCTGCATCGGCAGGTTTTGCAATCGCTATTGGCCTGTGCCATCACCAGAAGCAGGTATTGATGAAAGTTGTTTCACTTATTTTTCAAAAATAAAAGCCACACACGCACATGCAGTCTAACATGATATATAATAGCCATAAGCCCTGCATGGTGATTCAAGTGATCATTGATACCAGGCTTCATCAGGTCTTCGTGATGGTAAATATACTCAAATGATTGGCAAGAACATAGTTGAGCCTTTCGAAAAAAAAGAGAGCCTCTATGGTGAAGTTTAATTTGTAGTGTTTAAACTTCGTTGCTCTCAAACTTGGCATTCTATTTTTCCAGATGTTGGCAGCTTCTGCTATTCTTGTGAAAAGCTGCCTGAGAAGGATTGTCACCAAAAACTTCACTGTAATATTGACAGCAAGAACAAGTGCTATGTAAGTAACGTTCAATATACCATTGCTAGTACACCTGCCAGTTTTTGTATGTGGTGCTAATAGGTTTCTGTATGTTCACTGTCAAGACATTCGTAGAAGGTGGGCACGTTACAAAAGGCTGTGGAAGTGGTACATCAGGAAAGAATGGAGAATATTGCTGCACTGGAGAATTATGCAATGCTGGTGAAACACAAGTTGTGGAACTTAGAGGTATGCTAAATCAATAATGAAGATGGGGTTATTTTCAATGTGTATATTTATGATGATTTTGGTGTCTTTTTCCTTTCATTCAGACTTTGGGATTTGGTGCTATACTTGTGAAGAAACAATTGAAAACGAATGTCAATCAAAAATGCATTGTCGGAAAGGCGAAACTGAAAAATGCTATGTGAGTAATGGATTAAACAAAGTTTGAAGAACATATATATCATATACGTGCCTCAACTAGCATTGTTACTGATGTATTTTATGATGATCCTAGAATGTGATGTGGTAACGTTTCATTTATTCACTAAACTAGCTAATAGTGAAAGAAATTTAAAGTAGTAAGAATTGCTGTTTTCATACTTAAGGCCTACAGAGAAGGCAGCAAAGTTTGGAAAGGCTGTGGATGTGACAACTCAAGAGAAGGAACAGAGTGCTGCACAGGAAGATTTTGCAATCGCTACTGGCTTGTTCCACCAAAAGAAGCAGGTAGGTAATCCTACTTAACAATCCATGTTGGTGCAATGTGGTTTTAGTTTCCACAGAAATAGATGGAAAGTGCAGCCCTCTAAAGTAAAACTGAGATGTTGCTCATGAAGGGTGCCCAGGCTCGGGGTTGAACCAGGGTCCTTCAGAGGAGCAGACGAGCGTCATACCACTAGACCACCCATGATTTTAATGACTAGGATTCTTGTGTCCTAGGGACACTGATTCCTTGCTCTGCTTTTCCCATGCAACTAACTATGGTTTCTTATTTTAGAATATGGCAGCTTTTGTTGGGTTTGTAAGAAGAAAACGGAAGCAGATTGCAAACAACAGAGTCATTGCCTTCTGGGCATGCATAATAAATGCTATGTAAGTAACTGAAAGTTTAGGCTTAGTTGTATGAAGGATTTGTAATGCAATGGAGTTACTAGTGTGATTAACAGTTCATATACAAATAAGATGTTGTAAGTCCAGATACACTAAAAATTCCCCCTTTTGTCATAATTCTGTAAGATTCTTTGAATATTGTTCAGTGACGTTTGTCATTGTGGTTACAGAAATACTCAGATGATGGACATTTCTGGAAAGGCTGTGGATGTGGCAAATCAGGATTTGAGGATGAAGAATGTTGCACAGGAGAACTTTGTAATTCCAGCGATGAGCAAAGAATCCAACTTCAGGGTATGATAAACAGCATCATCATCGTTTTAGAGATTTACTTCATGAATGGCTTGACTCTTGATCCCTGTCCTTCCTCTTCAGCCTGATATAACACATTTATATTTATTTATTTTACGACATTTTCACAGATTATGGCACGTTTTGTTATGACTGCACCAAGCGACACGAATACATTTGCCTTGGTAAAAGACACTGCAAGGAAACTGATGAGAATAAATGCTATGTAAGTGTTAAGCTACGTTCAAATTGACCTGTTTCTTTATGCGTATGTGGGTACGATAAAAATATGGTGTTTGAATGTAGCGTTTAGTAGTTGTAGTTGTAGTAGCAGCAGTAGTAGTAGTAGTAGTAGTAGTAGTAGTAGCAGTAGCAGTAGGAGTAGTAGTAGTAGTAGTAGTAGTAGTAGTAGTAGTAGTAGTAGTAGTAGTAGTAGTAGTAGTAGTAGTAGTAGTAGTAGTAGTTAGTAGTAGTAGTAGTAGTAGTTAGTAGTAGTAGTAGTAGTAGTAGTAGTAGTTGTAGCAGAAGTAGTTGTAGTAGTAGTGGTAGTAGTAGTTGTAGCAGAAGTAGTTGTAGTAGTAGTGGTAGTAGTAGTTGTAGTAGTAGTAGTAATAATAGTAGTAGTAGTAGCAGTAGTAGTAGTAGTAGTAGCAGTAGGAGTAGTTGTAGTAGTAGTAGTAGTAGGGTTTATTCAGCCCGGAATTGTACATTTGTTTTCAAGATATAAATTATAAATAGATAAATAAATATATATGACACATGTATCAATTCATGATATTGAGGTTGTCAATAAACTATATATACAGTGTTCGAAATAAGGGGTTTACGGTTGTCTGGGACAACCAAATTGTCAGCCGGACAACCATGTTTAACCACGGGTTTTTCCGTCGGACAACTGACAGTTGTTTTTTTTTGTTTTGGACAACTGAAAATCTGAGTTGCGACCAGAAATTTTGGCCCAGTTGTCAGGTGGACAACCACTCCAGAACACCTTATTTCGAACACTGATATATGTCTCCATTATAGGCACAGATCAGTGTAAATGTGGCTTTAGTGTCTCAATAAATGATAACTAAAAAAACCGTAGATAAAAATAATATTTGTTACAGTAAATTTTGATTTGTTGCTATCATACTTCTCAGACTTATGAGCAAAACAAAGAAGTTTGGAAAGGCTGTGGATGTGACACATCAAGACAAGGCACTGAATGTTGTGAAGGAAGATTTTGCAATCGATATGTAGGGCCACAAATTAATTGGATTGTACCATTCGCTGAAGGAGGTAAGATTAATTGATTAGTTTTAACATCTAGCCAGAGCAAACTGTAGCAGTTAATTGAAATATTAACACACACTTTGATGTATTTGTACCCAACTCTAAATCTGAATAAACCTCGTGCTTTTTAGCATATTTATTAACTAAAGCAATCTACTAGGCCTGAGAACATTTTCTGCCAACTTAAACGTTTAGCAACATTATTAGAACATTGGTAGACCATTCCAGAGTCTTCCTCAATTTCTTTGTAAGTCTTTGGCATGACTAAATGTACTTGCCAAGTCGCCTGATCACTTCAACTTCTGTGTGTGTCACCTTCTTGCTGCAGGCTGATAAAAAACAGTTTTTGAATATATTTAAAATAATTTCATCTGCAAGGCTAATTGATAATGTTTGAGTTTAATATTGTAAACTTGTACGTTTTCAGACCATGGCAGTTTTTGCTTTTTGTGCAAAGAGCAACCAGAGAATGATTGCAATGCCAAGTATCACTGCCCTCTGAGTGAAGATAATCAATGCTATGTAAGTTATACTCTTTACGTAAGCTAGCAATGCTTTTCTTGCCTCAGCATAGACACTGCGTACAAGGGACCACCAATTTAACGTCTCATCCAAACAACATCAAGCTGGGATATTGCTCATGATTGAACCCTTTAGAGGAGCAGGTGAGTGTCTTACCACTAGGCCACCCAGCTTGGTAAGATCTTTTAAATCTTGTGCAGTTGTTTAGCAGGTTGCTCTGCATTCGACCTCCGAATCATCAAATCTATGTCAGGACACATTAAAGGAGTTGAATCGTCAAAACCCCTTTAGCTTGTATTAAATTTCTTCATAGTTTATATTGGGTACATCCTGGTGAAAATAATAGTGTCAAACTTTTGTAGAGTTACAATGATGGCAAAAACTCCTGGAGAGGCTGTGGATGTGGCGAATCAGGATTTGACGAAGAAATATGTTGCACTGGAGAATTATGCAATGCTGGTGAACACCAAATACTGTTCGAAGTTCAAGGTAACATTTCCTATCACTCAGACAATATGTCATACTTGAAAATTTCCGAGTGTTATTAACATCAGATTTCTTTAATTTTTCATCAGATTTTGGTTCATGGTGCTGGACTTGTGACAAGCAATTAGAAAATGCATGCACAGGTAAAGAACATTGTCTGAAAACTGAAGCTGGCAAGTGTTATGTGAGTATAAGGACAATTTAAATGGTCTTTTAATCAACCTCACTTAACTCACTTCAATGGATGTATGCTTTTAGTGGTAATGGATAATTGATTTAATATTTTGTTCTTGATAGACATCCAGGGAAGGCCAACATATTTGGAAAGGCTGTGGATGTGACACATCAAGAAAAGAAACCGATTGTTGTTCAGGAAGATTTTGCAATCGTTACTGGCCAACACCCATTCCAGAAGGAGGTAATTATCAAATTCTGTCTCCCTGACCTATGTAGCCATACCATGTCCATAAATCTGTAACAATGCTGATTTGTAACATTATGAATCAGTCAAATATCGAAATCCATACTATCTCAAAGTGATATGTTCATTACAACTTTCAGTATTTTTGCCTGGTTTCCTTCAGTCGTTCAGAATAAAACTTTCATATATTTATATTTCATCTTTAAAACTGTATCTCTTCCTTTGTCTATCTTATCTGTCTGTCCATCCATTTCTAAGTATTTCGTTATGTTAGACTAGGTTGCCTACATATAAATACAGATAATATCTTCTTCTTTTTCTTTCTATTTCATTTAGAATATGGTAGTCATTGCTATTCCTGTGAAAGCAAACCTGAAAATGAATGCAATGACCTGATTCATTGTCTGCTTAGCATTGATAACCGGTGTTACGTAAGTTCTCTTATATATTTCTACAATATTTATCTGATTTCAAACTGGTGATGCAAAATCCAGAGAACTCTTATGTATTCATGAATGGCCGTTTCCGTACTCAGAAAGAGGGGTAAAAAGTTATGTGTTATCCGATTTTCCCATTGTTTTTTTTAGACATACAGAGAAGGTAATAACTTTTGGAAAGGTTGCGGATGTGGTGTATCAGGAAAGAAAGGAGAAACGTGTTGCACGGGAGAATTTTGTAATGCTAATGAACTGCAAAGAATTGATCTACAAGGTAAGAGACTCAAGGGCATTCTTTCTGCAGGACAAGACAGATTTATAGTATAATTTTTTTCGGTATTTTAACAGCCAAAATTTTCGAGTATATTAAAAACTTTCAGGACGGGCTTTTAAAATAGAAGAGGGTAACGTGTGTTATCATTCAGAGAATTTACTTGGTTCATTTTATTTTCATCAGAGCATGGCATCTTTTGCTATGAATGTGAAAACAAATTAGACGCCAAGTGCAAAGAAAAGGTCCTGTGCAAGAAGACTGATGGAGACAACTGTTATGTGAGTGTTTTCAGAAATATTCTTGCAGTATTATATTGATTTGGGGTGTAATAGTAAGGCTTTTGGTAGTAATTTAGATATAAGTTATTTTCTAGGGTTCATACTACAAATGTTCATTACGTATACAATGTGATAGCCACCTACTTGTACCTGCTTTTGTACCCACTTTTGATTATATTTATAGCACCTATTATCTTATACAAAATAGGTCATATTATTTATAAATTTGCATTGCGCAGATAAACTACTACTGATGAAATTAATTTCCATATTGTGTTTGATTTAATTTACATGAATTAATAGTAATGGTTCTCCCCAGGTGGCCTCACACTAGCCATAACATATATTATTGATGTCTCCTTGCGAAACAATTGTTCATATAATGAAAAAACAATTTTCTATTGTAAATCTTTAAGCAAATTAAAAGAATCTGAATCTATTAAAAACTCAATTTGTATTGTTATAAAAGTTGCCTGGATTCATAAATCTATCTATCTATCTATAACAAACATTTAGATTACCTTTTTTGTTTCCTAGACATACAGGGAAGGACAGCATGTTCAGAAAGGCTGTGGATGTGACACCTCGAAAAAAGGGACTGACTGTTGTAGAGGAAGATTTTGCAATCGATACTGGCCTGTGCCACTTCCTGAAGGAGGTAATATATATTACATTTCTTTGATTTTAGGGTTTATTTTCATGTTGTCCTATTAATTTTGCAATCGACATTTGCCACCACTGTTCCCTCAAAGAGATAACATTGATTTAATTTCTTTTTGTTTTACTCTTAATTTACATTTTGTCCTATTAAAAATATTTCTCTAGAACATGAAGTTACAGAAAATTGCAGAATCTTTCTTGCGGAAATTGCATCATGAACAACAAAGTTAAGTTTTTTATTTTTTTTGTAGATTACGGGAGTTTTTGCTACTCGTGCGAAGAAAAACCCGAAAGTGAATGCAGTGATAACCTACACTGTTCTTTGAGTGACAACAATAGGTGCTATGTAAGTACTCCATCAAAATTAATTGTTCCGAATTGTTTATTAAATACATTTCATAGACTTGGTCACTTGGAAACAAAACTCCAGATGATGTCATGTGACTTCATGTGAGCCTTCTAAGCATGCATAATAAATGCTATGTAAGTAACTGAAAGTTTAGGTGTAGTTGTATAAACGATTTGTAATTCAACTCTTAGTCACTTCATTTTGATAGTGTGATTAACAGTTCATTTATAAATAAGTTGTTGTAAGTCCAGATGCACTAAAAATTCCCCCTTTTGTCATAATTTTGTAAGATTATTTATTGTTCAATGACATTTGTCATTGTGGTTACAGAAATACTCAGATGATGGACATTTCTGGAAAGGCTGTGGATGTGGCAAATCAGGATTTGAGGATGAAGAATGTTGCACAGGAGAACTTTGTAATTCCAGCGATGAGCAAAGAATCCAACTTCAGGGTATGATAAACAGCATCATCGTTTTATAGATTTACTTCATGAATGGCCTGACTCTTGACCCCTGTCCTTCCTCTTCAGCCTGATATAACACATTTATAATTGTTTATATTTTGACATTTTCACAGATTATGGCACGTTTTGTTATGACTGCACCAAGCAACACGAATACATATGCCTTGGTAAAAGACACTGCAAGGAAACTGATGAGAATAAATGCTATGTAAGTGTTAAGCTACGTTCAAATTGACCTGTTTCTTTATGCGTATGTGGGTACGATAAAAATATGGTGTTTGAATATAGCGTTTAGTAGTAGTAGTAGTAGTAGTAGTAGTAGTAGTAGTAGTAGGTTTTTTATTCGGCCCAGAATTGTACATTTGTCTTCAAGATATAAAGATAAATAAATATATATGACACATGTATCAATTCATGATATTGAGGTTGTCAATAAAGTTATATATATGTCTCCATTATAGGCACAGATCAGTGTAAATTTGGCTGTAAGGAACGACAAGGCAACCTTGGACATATGATATGAGATGCACTTTATTGTACATGGAGAGTTGATTCAATCCAGTAAATCTGGAATATTACAAATAATTAAAATGAATATAAAGAAACAATGATGAATTATATGAAGTATAGAGATGAAATGATGCATATGTATGTCTTCCAAGTAGTATGTCTGCATTAAGCAATGAAACACGTTAAATATATATCTTGACCTAAGTCATATCCATAAACATGTCTATAAACATCATAAATATACCCCTCTTAATGAATGATTATTAAATATTACAACATGAAGTGATATATTAAGTGTTGAATTAATGTCCAATTAATTGTACATTCAAAGTAAATGAATTCATATCAAACTGACACTAATTGTCATAATTTGATCCACATAATGAATAAACACATGTAATAATAGACATGGATAAAGTAGAGTACATGTACAATTGATAAATGCAATAAAGTACTTACAACAGTGTGCAACTCAATATTGACATGGAATATGGTGACATATGTTGTCTGTTGGCTTCTGTGATTCAAATGCCAGTGAAGTTAAACTGCCACAGGATAGACTTCCTGTTACACTTCAATGAACACAATATAACAATAGTGAAGGAGGCTGGCTTTTGCAGCTTCAGAAAGTGTGAAAGTCTTGTCATGCATGGCTTCACAACACTTTTGCCATTGCTCAACACATCAATGTATTGTACAGTATTGTACCATTGAAATGTTAACATAAACCAATAATTGAGCTAATGGAGATTACACTCCCCACCTTTGATCCTTTGGATCAAACATGAATATCAGACATTATAAATAATACATAAATCAATAGATACAAAATTTTACATTTAGACACTAAATCATATACAATATACAATAATGCAACATATCATGAAAGAAGAATTTTGCAAAATTAATCAAGTGTTGTTGTTGAAGGATGAATTTAATGTTCTTCTAACAACACTACTTTAGTGATGGGCCGGAGAAGGGTGGTAGATTTGGTCTTCACTTTTACTGCTCTCACTAATCCATCGCAACCTTTGTTGACCTCCACAACTAATCCTAATGGCCATAATCCTCGTGGAGTTGATTCATTCACCAATAGGACGAGGTCATTCACCTTCACATTGTCGGTTTTTGTGCACCACTTCTGTCTACGTTGTAATTCAGGTACATATTCCAGCAACCATCTTTTCCAAAACTGATTGGCAAGAAACTGGACATACTTCCATCGACGTCGATACATATCTTGTTCTGTGAAAACACCAGGTGGAGGACTTGGACCTATTCTCAGCATTAGAAGGTGGTTAGGTGTGATTGGAGATAAATCACCTGGGTCTGAACTCACTTTGGTCAGTGGACGGCTGTTGATGATTGATTCAATCTCACAAAATAATGTGCTCAGCACTTCATCTGTAAGTCGAACTGGATCTTTCATCAACAAGCTTGTGAGGACTTTGCGTACAGTACGTATAAGGCGCTCCCACACACCTCTCATGTGTGACGCATTTGGGGGATTAAACACCCACTCAACTTGGTTGTCTAGGCAGAATTGATGAATTGGCGATTGTTGCAACTCTTGTACTCCCTTGGCTAGTTCCGTTTGACCTCCGACAAAGTTTGTGCCATTGTCTGACCAAACTTTAGGTGGAATGCCACGCCTGGCAACAAAACGACGAAAGCCACAGAGAAATGAATTTGTGTCCAATGACTCAATGAGCTCCAAATGAACGGCTCTGGTAGTTAAGCAAGTATACAAACATCCATACCTTTTAACTTGTGATCTTGCTTGTTTTACCAACAAGGGTCCAAAATAGTCAACCCCAACAAAGGTAAAGGGTGGTTCATCAGGCTGCAGCTTCTCTGCAGGAAGATCTGCCATCTGCTGCTGGCGAGGAGCGGAATTCAGTTTCTGGCATGGGATGCAGCGTTGGACGACATCTTTCACTATAGGCCTTGCCCTGGTAATCCAATACTTTGTCCTGATGAGGCTAAGTGTCCATTCAGTTCCAACATGAGCATCATTGTGAAAGTCTCTGGCAATTAATGTGGCAATGACATGCTTGTGAGGAATTATAATCGGATGTTGTTGTGACGTACGAAGATTTGCGTGCCTGATACGACCACCAATACGCAACAAGCCCTTGTCATCAATGAATGGTGCTAAGTCTAGCAAGCTACTTGATTTGTACACAGCATGTCCTTTGCGAAGTTCACCAAACTCATCCTCGTAAAACATAATTTGTACACGTTTCAAAATCACAACTTCAGATCGATTGACTTCATGAACTGACATTCTACCAAACGTTTTCTTCTTACTTGATTGGAGATATTCTTTGAATCTCAACCACCAGGACACAGTAAGGCGCAACTTGGTCCATGTAGAGAAGTGGCTTATCAGTTTGTCCAATGGATGGTCAACTATTTCAGTAGCCATCGCTGTCACAGTTTCTACAGCCGACATACCTCGGATTTCGGGATCATCAGGAGGAACTTCTGTTTCATCTTGGCTGACTGGCCATTCACTGCTGTACTTGCCAAGGAAAGATGGGCCTCGGAGCCATCTGTTGACATCCAAGACGGCAGCATCGACTCCTCTGGTGACGAGGTCCGCTGGGTTGTCTTGACCTGCGATGTGGCTCCATTGAGAAGGCTGGGTAAGTTGACGTATTTCAGTAACACGACTTCCAACAAATACATGAAATCTGAGGTTGTCGTTCTTAATGTATTTCAGTACTATTTCACTGTCAGACCAGTAACGAGATTGAATTACAGGTATGTTTATCACTTCCGACATCAGTTTATCTGCTCTTGCCACTAATAATGCTGCTTGCAACTCTAATCTAGGTATTGTCATTGGTTTTAATGGAGCGATACGACATTTGCTCATTAATAATTTGATGCTGATTTCACCTGACTTGTTGATACATCTTACATAGGTGCAGAATCCATACGCTGTCATGCTGGCATCGCAGAAATGGTGAAGCTGAACCACTCCATCATTGAATGCTGTGGGCTTGACACATCTCGGCACCCTAAAGTCACTCAGCTTGTGTAGGCCTTCAGTCCACCGCTGCCATTTCTGCTGGAGGTTGACGGGAACGACATCATCCCATCCACATTTCAGTCGAACTGATTCCTGAAATAACAGTCTACCAAGCACTACAACAGGATTAACGAACCCCAAAGGATCAAATATGGACGACACAATGCTCAGCATATTTCTCTTTGTGACATTTTTTGCGACTGGAAGATTTACATCAAAGTGGAACTCATCACTCAGCACATTCCATTTTACACCAAGTACACGGCTATTTGAGTCTTGCGAGAACTCGCAAACTTCCTTCGCTCGATCTTCCTCTGGAACGTGTGACAGTACTCCAATATCATTTGAGACGAACTTGGTTAGCTTGAATCCGCCCTTGTCCAACAATGACGATGTGCCCAGGACAGCATGGATGGCTCCTCCTCGAGTAGGCAATGATATCAGGCAGTCATCTACATAAAACGAGTCATGCAAAACCTGTGCAACGATGTCATCAACATCATAATCATTTAACAATCTTCTGACAGCATAAGTGGCACTGCTGGAGCACCACACACCTCCAAATAGGTGCGATGTCATATGATAATGTCTCATCCTGCCATGCTTGTCGTACCAAAGGAAACGTAGAGCATCTCTGTCATATATGGGGATACGGACTTGGTGAAACATGGATTCAATGTCACTCATCACAGCAAATTGATGTTGTCTGAATCGCAGCAAGACATCTAGTAGTCGGTTGTTGAGATCAGGGCCTTGGTAGCAACGATCATTCAGAGAACTACCCTGGAAACGAGCAGCACAGTCAAATACGACCCTCAACTTGTCAGGCTTCTTAGGGTTGAGTACTGCATGGTGAGGTAAATACCACGTTTTACCATCTGTCTGATCATGTGTTACAGCTTCAGCGTATCCTTTATCAAGCAATTTCTGAATTTCAGCGTCATACTTCTCAGTCAGGCTACGCTTGTCTAATGAGGATTTGGTGGCTTTTAGTCTAGAAGCAGCTTGAGAAATATTGTTTGGGAATTTGACATCAGCCTTCCAAGGTATAGGAAGCTCATAATGGCCTTCTACCATTCTGACTCTACTGTCCCACAGCTGAATGACATGCTTATCATTACTAGACCATGTGTCTGACTTGACTTTAACATTATCAGCTTCAATATCCCACAAGGCCTTTACATCATTGTCGAGATCAGACGTTGTTACGAAGTTTGCTATCACGGTCTTACTCACTGGATCTGAAGCAACCGGACCATTGATCGACCATCCTAGCAGCGTGCGTGTGGCGAACGGTTCTCCTCTCTGGCCTCGTCTGATTTCAAGTGGCAGAAGAGCCTCTGAGTTGTCCTGGCCTATGAGAACATCAACTGGAGAATTCTTACATACAGGTAAGTCATTGAGATGATCATATTCATTCACATCATTAGAACTCACACTAACAGGGATGTCTTGAACTACGTATACATTTGTCATTTCTAAACATTGTTTGCTATCAATTGACATCAATTTTAGATTTACAAGCTTTGATCTGCTCACATCATTACTTGAATTCAGTGTGTTTAACCGATAACTGACATCTTGACCCTTAATACCTAAGGCATCAATTAAGCGCTGTGTACAAAAGGAATTGGTAGACCCAGTATCAAGCAAAGCACCCGTGTTAAAATTTTGATTTACACAAACTTTTACAACAGGCAGAACTACATGACTGCTGACCATTGCCTGACCATTTTCAACATTAGCATTGTTCACCTTTACGTCATCCGCCACATTGTCACTGCTACTAAGGTCAACATGTACAAATTTGGTGTGCTTTTGACCACAGTTAGGCACACTACATACCGATGGTTTCCTGCAGTCAGATGTAACATGGTTTGACAATAAACAGTTCTCACAGAGTTTGTTAGCTTTCACCAATGCTAAACGATCCTGCGGCTTCATACTCTTGAACTTGTCACAGTTGAAGAGACGATGAGCTTCTCCGCAAGTGATGCATGGTGAATAATGGCGTTGTGGCTTTGTCGTGGACACGAATGTGGACGAAGTCGATGAAGGTGAGTAAAACTTGGGTTTAGAATCAGTGGATTTCTTATACGAATCAGAAGAATCATGGTGTGATCTGGATAAAAACGAACCATAAACTGGATCTGTGGCTTCCTCCGCTTCGGTTACCACAAATTTTACGAAATGGGTGAAGTCGGGATATTGGTCCTTCTCCCTTTTCATTTCCATGGCCTGGCGCTTCCATCGGCCTTTGAGATAGGGCTGGAGACGATTGGCTATCTGGATGATAGATGACTGCGTGTCAACTTCACGAAGCTTGTTAAGTGACGAAAGAGTGGCCTGGCAAGTAGTCAACTCATCAGCTAGGCACTGAAGCTCTTCAGGCGATTTGATAGGTTTACCAGACTTCAAACTGTTGATGATACGGCTGGCTATAAGGTGATCATTACCAAATCTTTTTCGTAAGATTTCACGAGCATCCAGATAACCTTTCTCCCCACCAGTAATCTGGCACCCACGAATGGCATCCTTGGCTTTTCCCTTCGTACATTGCAATAGCCTGGTTAATTTGATTCTAGGATTGTTTGAAACCTTCTCCACATGCTCATCAAATGCAGCAAAGAAACTGTGGTAAAAAACTGGATCACCTTCAAAATGTTCTATCTCCAATTTTGGCAGATTCATGAGACTTAAAAGTTCTGCACGAGTGATTTCATCGGACGACGACTTCTCTTGCTTCCGATCAATTTCAGCAACTTTAGAATCAAGCCAATTACGTATATACAGCAAAGCATCTACATAGTTCTGTTCGACTTGCCCAAAGAATTCTTCACTCTCTTCGATTTGTGTTTCGTCGGCCAATACTGGATGATATATATTGTGGGCTTCTTCAAAATTTGAAAATTTTGTTTCCAGTACCTCTAGGCTCTTTTCAACTTCTTCTGGTTTGTTCAGGGCTATCTTTCTCTTCGCACTGTTGATCTCTCTTGTCAGGGCTCCTTTACAACCTCTGCGACTGGCTCTTTTCTCTGCGTCTGTTGGCATGGTGACTTGATGTTGTCTGTCCAAGGTTCCAGGATGTAGAGGTTGCACTGTTATTTACTGTTAGGAACGACAAGGCAACCTTGGACATATGATATGAGATGCACTTTATTGTACATGGAGAGTTGATTCAATCCAGTAAATCTGGAATATTACAAATAATTAAAATGAATATAAAGAAACAATGATGAATTATATGAAGTATAGAGATGAAATGATGCATATGTATGTCTTCCAAGTAGTATGTCTGCATTAAGCAATGAAACACGTTAAATATATATCTTGACCTAAGTCATATCCATAAACATGTCTATAAACATCATAAATATACCCCTCTTAATGAATGATTATTAAATATTACAACATGAAGTGATATATTAAGTGTTGAATTAATGTCCAATTAATTGTACATTCAAAGTAAATGAATTCATATCAAACTGACACTAATTGTCATAATTTGATCCACATAATGAATAAACACATGTAATAGTAGACATGGATAAAGTAGAGTACATGTACAATTGATAAATGCAATAAAGTACTTACAACAGTGTGCAACTCAATATTGACATGGAATATGGTGACATATGTTGTCTGTTGGCTTCTGTGATTCAAATGCCAGTGAAGTTAAACTGCCACAGGATAGACTTCCTGTTACACTTCAATGAACACAATATAACAATAGTGAAGGAGGCTGGCTTTTGCAGCTTCAGAAAGTGTGAAAGTCTTGTCATGCATGGCTTCACAACACTTTTGCCATTGCTCAACACATCAATGTATTGTACAGTATTGTACCATTGAAATGTTAACATAAACCAATAATTGAGCTAATGGAGATTTAGATGTCGCAATAAATGATAATTAATGAAACCGTAGATAAAGAATATTTGGTGACAGTAAATTTTGATTTGTTGCTATCATACATTTCAGACTTATGAGCAAAACAAAGAAGTTTGGAAAGGCTGTGGATGTGACACATCAAGACGAGGCACTAAATGTTGTGAAGGAAGATTTTGCAATCGATATGTAGGGCCACAAATGAACTGGATTGTACCATTCGCTGAAGGAGGTAAGATTAATTGATTGATTTAGACATCTAGCCAGAGCAAACTGTAGCAGTTAATTGAAATATTAACACACACTTTGATGTATTTGTACCCAACTCTAAATCTGAATAAACCTCATGCTTTTTAGCATATTTATGAAATAAAGCAATCTACTAGGCCTGAGAACATTTTCAGCCAACTTAAAAGTTTTACAACATTATTAGAACATTGTTAGACCATTCCAGAGTCTTCCTGAATTTCTTTGTAAGTCTTTGACATGATTAAATGTACTTGCCAAGTCACCTGATGACTTCAACTTCTGTGTGTGTCACCTTCTTGCTGCAGGCTGATGAAAAACAGTTTTTGAATATATTTAAAACAATTTCATCTGCAAGGCTAATTGATAATCTTTGAGTTTAATATTGTAAACTTGTATGTTTTCAGACCATGGTAGCTTTTGCTTTTTGTGCAAAGAGCAACCAGAGAATAATTGCAATGCCAAGTATCACTGCCCCCTGAGTGAAGATAATCAATGCTATGTAAGTTATACTCTTTACGTAAGCTAGCAATGCTTTTCTTGCCTCAGCATAGACACTGCGTACAAGGAACCGCCAATTTACTGTCTCATCTGAACAACATCTAGCTGGGATGTTGCTCATGAAAAATGCCTAGGTCGAGGATTAAACCTGGGTCCTTTAGAGGAGCAGGCGAGCGTCTTACCACTAGGCCACCCAGATTGGATAGACTTAAAATCTTGTGCAGTTGTTTAGCAGGTTGCTCTGCATCCGACCTCCGAATCATCAAATCTATGTCGGGACAATTTAAAGAAGTTGAATCGTCATAACCCCTTTGGCTTGTATTTAATTTCTGTTATAATTATATTGGGTACATGCTGGTGAAAATAATAGTGTCAAACATTTTGTAGAGTTACAATGATGGCAAAAGCTCCTGGAGAGGCTGTGGATGTGGCGAATCAGGATTTGAAGAAGAAATATGTTGCACTGGAGAATTATGCAATGCTGGTGAACACCAAATACTGTTCGAAGTTCAAGGTAACATTTGCAATCACTCTGACGATATGTCATACTTTACAATTTCCGAGTGTTGTTACATCAGATTTCTTTATTTTTTCACAAGATTTTGGTTCATGGTGCTGGACTTGTGACAAGCAATTAGAAAATGCATGCACAGGTAAAGAGCATTGTCTGAAAACTGAAGCTGGCAAGTGTTATGTAAGTATGAGGTAGAGAGTATTTTGATACTAATTTTTTCATGTAAAATGTCATCATGCCTACAAGCTTCCTTTAATTATCTTCTAACCTAACTCACTTTAATGCCTGCATGATTTTAGTTCTAATGCTTAATTGATAGAATATTTTGTTCTTGATAGACTTCCAGGGAAGTCCAACATGTTTGGAAAGGCTGTGGATGTGACACATCAAGAAAAGAAACAGATTGTTGTTCTGGAAGATTTTGCAATCGTTACTGGCCAACACCTATCCCTGAAGGAGGTAATTATCAAATTCTGTCTCCCTGACCTATGTGGCCATACCATGTCCATACATCTGTAAAAATGCTGATTTGTAGCTGTGACATTATGAATCATTCAAATATCCAAATCCAGTTTACTTAGCACAAACATATATTTATATTTCATCTTTAAAGCTGTATCTCTTTCTTTTTGTCGATCTTCTATGTCTGTTCGTCCTTTTCGAAGTATTTCGTTATGTTAGACTAGGTTGCCTACATAAAAATACAGATAATATCTCCTTTTTTTTTTAAATTTCATTTCATTTAGAATATGGTAGTCATTGCTATTCCTGTGAAAGCCAACCTGAAAATGAATGCAATGACCTGATTCATTGTCTGCTTAGCATTGATAACCGGTGTTACGTAAGTTCTCTTATATATTTCTACAATATTTATCTAATTTCAAACTGGTGAAACTGCAAAATTAAGATAGCTCTATGAAATCATGAATGTCCGTTTTCTTACTCAAAAAGAGGGGAAGAAAGCTGTTGAGTTTTAGGTGTTATCCGGATTTTTCCAATGTTTTTTTTAGACACACAGAGATGGTCATAACTTCTGGAAAGGTTGCGGATGTGGTGTATCAGGAAAGAAAGGAGAAACGTGTTGCACGGGAGAATTTTGTAATGCTAATGAACTGCAAAGAATTGATCTACAAGGTAAGAGACTTGAGAGCATTCTTGCTACAGGACAAGAAAGATATATAGTACAATATTTTTCTGTATTTTAACAGCCAAAACTAAGTATATTACACATTTTGACAAGTCTCTTGAGGATACTAAAAAATTTCAGGACTGGCTTTTAAAATAGAATAGGGCAACATGTTGTAGGTTTCCATTCAGAGAATTTTTACCTTGTTCATTTTATTTTCATCAGAGCATGGCATCTTTTGCTATGAATGTGAAAACAAATTAGACGCCGAGTGCAAAGGAAAGGTCCTGTGCAAGAAGACTGATGGAAACAACTGTTATGTGAGTGTTTTCAGAAATATTCTTGCAGTATTGTATGTTGATTTGGGGTGTAATAGTAATGCTTTTGGTAGTATTTTAGGTATTAGTTATTTTGTAGGATTCATACTACACATGTTCATTACGTATATAATGTGATAGCCACCTCCTTGTAACTGCATTTTGTACATACTTTTGATTATATTTATAGCACCTATTATCTTATACAAAATAGGTCATTACTTATAAATTTGTATTGCGCAGAAACTACTACTGATGAAATTAATTTCCATATTGTGTTTGTCTTAATTTACATGAATTAATATATTAATGGTTCTCCCCAGGTGGCCTCACACTAGCCATAACATATATTATTGATGTCTCCTTGCATAACAATTGTTCATATAACGAAATAATAATTCTATCGTAAATCTTCATGCAAAATAAAAGAATCAGAATCTATTAAAAACTCAATTTGTATTGTTATAAAAGTTGCCTGGATTCATAAATCTATCTATCTATCTATAACAAACATTAAGATAACCTTTTTTGTGTCTAGACATACAGGGAAGGACAGCATGTTCAGAAAGGCTGTGGATGTGACACCTCGAAAAAAGGGACTGACTGTTGTAGAGGAAGATTTTGCAATCGTTACTGGCCTGTGCCACTTCCTGAAGGAGGTAATATATATTACATTTCTTTGATTTTAGGGTTTATTTTCATGTTGTCCTATTAATTTTGCAATCGACATTTGCCACCACTGTTCCCTCAAAGAGGTAACATTGATTTAATTTCTTTTCATTTTACTCTCAAATTTATATTTTGTCCTATTAAAAAAATTTCTCTAAAACATGAAGTTACAGAGAATTGCAGTATCTTTCTTGCGGAAATTGCATCACGAACAACAAAGAAAGTTTTTTTATTTTTTGGTAGATTACGGAAGTTTTTGCTACTCTTGCGAAGAAAAACCAGAAAGTGAATGCAGTGATAACCTACACTGTCCTTTGAGTGACAACAATAGGTGCTATGTAAGAACTCCATCAAAATTAATTGTTCCGAATTGTTTATTACATACATTTCATAGACTTGGAAACAAAACTCCAGATGACATCATGTGACGTCATGTGAGCATTCTAAGCATGGTTTATAAATGCTATGTAAGTAACTGAAAGTTTAGGTGTAGTTGTATAGATGATTTGTAATTCAACTCTTAGTCACTTCATTTTGATAGTGTGATTAACAGTTCATTTATAAATAAGTTGTTGTAAGTCCAGATGCACTAAAAATTCCCCCTTTTGTCATAATTCTGTAAGATTCCTTATTGTTCAATGACATTTGTCATTGTGGTTACAGAAATACTCAGATGATGGACATTTCTGGAAAGGCTGTGGATGTGGCAAATCAGGATTTGAGGATGAAGAATGTTGCGCAGGAGAACTTTGTAATTCTAGCGATGAGCAAAGACTCAAACTTCAGGGTATGATAAACAGCATCATCATCGTTTTATAGATTTACTTAAAAGGCTTGACTCTTGACCCCTGTTCTCCCTCATATAACCTCTTCAGTCTGATATAACACATTTATAATTGTTTATATTTTGACATTTACACAGACTATGGCACGTTTTGTTATGACTGCACCAAGCGACACGAATACATATGCCTTGGTAAAAGACACTGCAAGAAAACTGATGAGAATAAATGCTATGTAAGTGTTAAGCTACGTTCAAATTGACCTGTTTCTTGATGCCGATGTGAGTACGATAAAAATATGGTGTTTGAATGTAGCGTTTAGTAGTTGTAGTTGTAGTAGCAGCAGTAGTAGTAGTAGTAGTAGCAGTAGGAGTAGTTGTAGTAGTAGTAGTAGTAGGTTTTATTCAGCCCAAAATTGTACATTTGTTTTCAAGATATAAATTATAAATAGATAAATAAATATATATGACACATGTATCAATTCATGATATTGAGGTTGTCAATAAACTATATATACAGTGTTAGAAATAAGGGATTTACGGTTGTCCGGGACAACCGAATTGTCAGCCGGACAACCATGTTTAACCACGGGTTTTTCCGTCGGACAACTGACAGTTTTTTTTTTTTTGGTTTTGGACAACTGAAAATCTGAGTTGCAACCAGAAATTTTGGCCCAGTTGTCAGGTGGACAACCACTCCAGAACACCTTATTTCGAACACTGATATATGTCTCCATTATAGGCACAGATCAGTGTAAATGTGGCTTTAGTGTCTCAATAAATGATAACTAATAAAACCATAGATAAAAAGAATATTTGTTACAGTAAATTTTGATTTGTTGCTATCATACATTTCAGACTTATGAGCAAAACAAAGAAGTTTGGAAAGGCTGTGGATGTGACACATCAAGACAAGGCACTAAATGTTGTGAAGGAAGATTTTGCAATCGATATGTAGGGCCACAAATTAATTGGATTGTACCATTCGCTGAAGGAGGTAAGATTAATTGATTAGTTTAAACATATAGCCAGTGCAAACTGTAGCATTTAATTGAAATATTAACACACACTTTGATGTATTTGTACCCAACTCTAAATCTGAATAAACCTCGTGCTTTTTAGCATATTTATGAAATAAAGCAATCTACTAGGCCTGTGAACATTTTCTGCCAACTTAAAAGTTTTACAACATTATTAGAACATTGGTAGACCATTCCAGAGTCTTCCTCAATTTCTTTGTAAGTCTTTGGCATGACTAAATGTACTTGCCAAGTCGCCTGATGACTTCAGCTTCTGTGTGTGTCACCTACTGGCTGCAGGCTGATAAAAAACATTTTTTAAATATATTTAAAACAATTTCATCTGCAAGGCTAATTGATAATCTTTGAGTTTAATATTGTAAACTTGTATGTTTTCAGACCATGGTAGTTTTTGCTTTTTGTGCAAAGAGCAACCAGAGAATAATTGCAATGCCAAGTATCACTGCCCCCTGAGTGAAGATAATCAATGCTATGTAAGTTATACTCTTTACGTAAGCTAGCAATGCTTTTCTTGCCTCAGCATAGACACTGCGTACAAGGAACCGCCAATTTACTGTCTCATCTGAACAACATCTAGCTGGGATGTTGCTCATGAAAGATGCCTAGGTCGGGGATTAAACCTGGGTCCTTTAGAGGAGCAGGCGAGCGTCTTACCACTAGGCCACCCAGATTGGATAGACTTAAAATCTTGTGCAGTTGTTTAGCAGGTTGCTCTGCATCCGACCTCCGAATCATCAAATCTATGTCGGGACAATTTAAAGAAGTTGAATCGTCATAACCCCTTTGGCTTGTATTTAATTTCTGTTATAATTATATTGGGTACATGCTGGTGAAAATAATAGTGTCAAACATTTTGTAGAGTTACAATGATGGCAAAAGCTCCTGGAGAGGCTGTGGATGTGGCAAATCAGGATTTGGTGAAGAAATATGTTGCACTGGAGAATTATGCAATGCTGGTGAACACCAAATACTGTTCGAAGTTCAAGGTAACATTTCCAATCACTCTGACGATATGTCATACTTTACAATTTCTGAGTGTTATTACATCAGATTTCTTTATTTTTTCACAAGATTTTGGTTCATGGTGCTGGACTTGTGACAAGCAATTAGAAAATGCATGCACAGGTAAAGAGCATTGTCTGAAAACTGAAGCTGGCAAGTGTTATGTAAGTATGAGATAGAGAGTATTTTGATACTAATTTTTTCATGTAAAATGTCACCATGCCTACTAACTTCCTTTAAATAGTCTTTTAATTACTGCTAACCTAACTCACTTTAATGCCTGAATGATTTTAGTTCTCATGGATAATTGATATAATATTTTGTTCTTGATAGACTTCTAGGGAAGGCCAACATGTTTGGAAAGGCTGTGGATGTGACACATCAAGAAAAGAAACAGATTGCTGTTCTGGAAGATTTTGCAATCGTTACTGGCCAACACCTATCCCTGAAGGAGGTAATTATCAAACTCTTTTCTCCCTGACCTATGTAGCCATACAATGTCCATACATCTGTAAATATGCTGATTTTTAGCTGTGACATAATGAATCATTCAGTTATCCAAATCCAGTTTACTTAGCACAAACATACTACCTCAGAGTGATATGTTCATTAAAACTTTCAGCTTTTTTGCCTGGTTTGCTTCAGTCGTTCAGAATAAAACTTTCATATATTTATATTTCATCTTTAAAGCTCTTTTTTGTCGATCTTCTCTGTCTGTCCGTCCTATTCTAAGTATTTCGTTGCCTACATATAAATACAGATAATATCTTCTTCTTTTTCTTTCTATTTCATTTAGAATATGGTAGTCATTGCTATTCCTGTGAAAGCCAACCTGAAAATGAATGCAATGACCTGATTCATTGTCTGCTTAGCATTGATAACCGGTGTTACGTAAGTTCTCTTATATATTTCTACAATATTTATCTAATTTCAAACTGGTGACACTGCAAAATCAAGAGAACTCTTATGAAATCATGAATGTCCGTTTCCTTACTCAAAAAGAGGGGAAAAAAGCTGTTGAGTTTTAAGTGTTATCCGGATTTTCCCATTGTTTTTTTTAGACATACAGAGAAGGTCATAACTTTTGGAAAGGTTGTGGATGTGGTGTATCAGTAAAGACAGGAGAAACGTGTTGCACGGGAGAATTTTGTAATGCTAATGAACTGCAAAGAATTGATCTACAAGGTAAGAGACTTGAGAGCATTCTTGCTACAGGACCAGAAAGATTTATAGTATAATTTTTTTCTGTATTTTAACAGCCAAAACAAAGTATATTACAAATTTGAGGATACCAAAAACTTTCAGGACGGGCTTTTAAAATAGAATAGGGCAACATGTTGTATGTTTTCATTCAGAGAATGTACTTTTTTCCTTTTTTATTTTCATCAGAGCATGGCATCTTTTGCAATGAATGTGAAAACAAATTAGACGCCGAGTGCAAAAGAAAGGTCCTGTGCAAGAAGACTGATGGAGACAAGTGTTATGTGAGTGTTTTCAGAAATATTCTTGCAGTATTATATTTATTTGGGGTGTAATAGTAATGCTTTTGGTAGTAATTTAGGTATTAGTTATTTTGTAGGATTCATACTCCACATGTTCATTATGTATACAATGTGATGGCCACCTCCTTGTAACTGCTTTTTGTACATACTTTTGATTATATTTATAGCACCTATTATCTTATACAAAATAGGTCATTATTTATAAATTTGTATTGCGCAGAAACTACTACTGATGAAATTAATTTCCATATTGTGTTTGTCTTAATTTACATGAATTAATATATTAATGGTTCTCCCCAGGTGGCCTCACACTAGCCATAACATATATTATTGATGTCTCCTTGCATAACAATTGTTCATATAACGAAATAATAATTCTATCGTAAATCTTCATGCAAAATAAAAGAATCAGAATCTATTAAAAACTCAATTTGTATTGTTCTTAAAGTTTTCTGGATTTATAAATCTATCTATCTATCTATAACAAACATTAAGATAACCTTTTTTGTTTCTTAGACATACAGGGAAGGACAGCATGTTCAGAAAGGCTGTGGATGTGACACCTCGAAAAAAGGGACTGACTGTTGTAGAGGAAGATTTTGCAATCGATACTGGCCTGTGCCACTTCCTGAAGGAGGTAATATATATTTACATTTCTTTCATTTTACAGTAGATTTTCATGTTGAATCATGAAACAAAAAAGAAGTTTTTAAATTTTTTTTTTGTAGATTACGGAAGTTTTTGCTACTCTTGCGAAGAAAAACCCGAAAGTGAATGCAGTGATAACCTACACTGTTCTTTGAGTGACAACAATAGGTGCTATGTAAGTACTCCATCAAAATTAATTGTTCCGAATTGTTTATTACATACATTTCATAGACTTGGTCACTTGGAAACAAAACTTCAGATGATGTCATGTGACATCATGTGAGCATTCGAAGCATGCGTAATAAATGCTATGTAAGTAACTGAAAGTTTAGGTGTAGTTGTATAAACGATTTGTAATTCAACTCTTAGTCACTTCATTTTGATAGTGTGATTAACAGTTCATTTATAAATAAGTTGTTGTAAGTCCAGATGCACTAAAAATTCCCCCTTTTTTCATAATTCTGTAAGATTCTTTGAATATTGTTCAGTGACGTTTGTCATTGTGGTTACAGAAATATTCAGATGGTGAACATTTCTGGAAAGGCTGTGGATGTGGCAAATCAGGATTTGAGGATGAAGAATGTTGCACAGGAGAACTTTGTAATTCCAGCGATGAGCAAAGAATCCAACTTCAGGGTATGATAAACAGCATCATCATCGTTTTATAGATTTACTTAAAAGGCTTGACTCTTGACCCCTGTTCTCCCTCATATAACCTCTTCAGCCTGATATAACACATTTATTATTGTTTATATTTTGACATTTTCACAGATTATGGCACGTTTTGTTATGACTGCACCAAGCAACACGAATACATATGCCTTGGTAAAAGACACTGCAAGAAAACTGATGAGAATAAGTGCTATGTAAGTGTTAAGCTACGTTCAAATTGACCTGTTTCTTTATGTGTAGTGGGTACGATAAAAATATGGTGTTTGAATGTAGCGTTTAGTAGTTGTAGTTGTAGTAGCAGTAGCAGTAGGAGTAGTTGTAGTAGTAGTAGTAGTAGTAGTAGTAGCAGTAGTAGTAGTAGTAGTAGTAGTAGAAGTAGTAGTAGTAGTAGTAGTAGTAGTAGTAGTAGTAGTAGAAGTAGTAGTAGTAGTAGTAGTAGTAGTAGTAGCAGTAGTAGTAGTAGAAGTAGTAGTAGTAGTAGTAGTAGTAGCAGTAGCAGTAGTAGTAGTAGTAGTAGTAGTAGCAGTAGTAGTAGTAGTAGTAGTAGTAGCAGTAGTAGTAATAGTAGAAGTAGTAGTAGTAGTAGTAGCAGTAGTAGTAGTAGTAGTAGTAGTAGTAGTAATAGTAGAAGTAGTAGTAGTAGTAGTAGTAGCAGTAGCAGTAGGAGTAGTTGTAGTATTAGTAGTAGTAATAGTAGAAGTAGTAGTAGTAGTAGTAGTAGTAGTAGTAGTAGTAGTAGTAGTAGTAGTAGTAGTAGTAGTAGGGTTTATTCAGCCCGGAATTGTACATTTGTTTTCAAGATATAAATTATAAATAGATAAATAAATATATATGACACATATATCAATTCATGATATTGAGGTTGTCATTAAAATTATATATATGTCTCCATTATAGGCACAGATCAGTGTAAATGTGGCTTTAGATGTCTCAATAAATGATAATTAATGAAACCGTAGATAAAGAATATTTCGTACAGTAAATTTTGATTCGTTGCTATCATACATTTCAGACTTATGAACAAAACAAAGAAGTTTGGAAAGGCTGTGGATGTGACACATCAAGACAAGGCACTAAATGTTGTGAAGGAAGATTTTGCAATCGATATGTAGGGCCACAAATTAATTGGATTGTACCATTCGCTGAAGGAGGTTAGATTAATTGATTAATTTAGACATCTAGCCAGAGCAAACTGTAGCATTTAATTGAAATATTAATTCAACCTCTGATGTATTTGTACCCAACTCTAAATCTGACTAAACCTCGTGCTTTTTAGCATATTTATTAACTAAAGCAATCTACTAGGCCTGAGAACATTTTCTGCCAACTTAAACGTTTAGCAACATTATTAGAACATTGGTAGACCATTCCAGAGTCTTCCTCAATTTCTTTGTAAGTCTTTGGCATGACTAAATGTACTTGCCAAGTCACTTGATGACCTTAACTTCTATGTGTGTCACCTTCTTGCTGCAGGCTGATAAAAAACAGTTTTTGAATATATTTAAAATAATTTCATCTGCAAGGCTAATTGATAATGTTTGAGTTTAATATTGTAAACTTGCATGTTTTCAGACCATGGCAGTTTTTGCTTTTTGTGCAAAGAGCAACCAGAGAATGATTGCAATGCCAAGTATCACTGCCCTCTGAGTGAAGAGAATCAATGCTATGTAAGTTATACTCTTTACGTAAGCTAGTAATCTTTTTCTTGCCTCAGCATAGACACTGCGTACAAGGGACCACCAATTTAACGTCTCATCCAAACAACATCAAGCTGGGATATTGCTCATGATTGAACCCTTTAGAGGAGCAGGTGAGTGTCTTACCACTAGGCCACCCAGCTTGGTAAGATCTTTTAAATCTTGTGCAGTTGTTTAGCAGGTTGCTCTGCATCCGACCTCCGAATCATCAAATCTATGTCAGGACAATTTAAAGGAGTTGAATCGTCATAACCCCTTTGGCTTGTATTGAATTTCTTTTATAGTTTATATTGGTACATGCTGGTGAAAATATTAGTGTCAAACTTTTTGTAGAGTTACAATGATGGCAAAAACTCCTGGAGAGGCTGTGGATGTGGCAAATCAGGATTTGGTGAAGAAATATGTTGCACTGGAGAATTATGCAATGCTGGTGAACACCAAATACTGTTCGAAGTTCAAGGTAACATTTCCAATCACTCTGACGATATGTCACACTTTACAATTTCTGAGTGTTATTACATCAGATTTCTTTATTTTTTCACAAGATTTTGGTTCATGGTGCTGGACTTGTGACAAGCAATTAGAAAATGCATGCACAGGTAAAGAGCATTGTCTGAAAACTGAAGCTGGCAAGTGTTATGTAAGTATGAGGTAGAGAGTATTTTGATACTAATTTTTTCATGTAAAATGTCATCATGCCTACAAGCTTCCTTTAATTATCTTCTAACCTAACTCACTTTAATGCCTGCATGATTTTAGTTCTAATGCTTAATTGATAGAATATTTTGTTCTTGATAGACTTCCAGGGAAGTCCAACATGTTTGGAAAGGCTGTGGATGTGACACATCAAGAAAAGAAACAGATTGTTGTTCTGGAAGATTTTGCAATCGTTACTGGCCAACACCTATCCCTGAAGGAGGTAATTATCAAATTCTGTCTCCCTGACTTATGTGGCCATACCATGTCCATACATCTGTAAAAATGCTGATTTGTAGCTGTGACATTATGAATCATTCAAATATCCAAATCCAGTTTACTTAGCACAAACATATATTTATATTTCATCTTTAAAGCTGTATCTCTTTCTTTTTGTCGATCTTCTATGTCTGTTCGTCCTTTTCGAAGTATTTCGTTATGTTAGACTAGGTTGCCTACATAAAAATACAGATAATATCTCCTTTTTTTTAAAAATTTCATTTCATTTAGAATATGGTAGTCATTGCTATTCCTGTGAAAGCCAACCTGAAAATGAATGCAATGACCTGATTCATTGTCTGCTTAGCATTGATAACCGGTGTTACGTAAGTTCTCTTATATATTTCTACAATATTTATCTAATTTCAAACTGGTGAAACTGCAAAATTAAGATAGCTCTATGAAATCATGAATGTCCGTTTTCTTACTCAAAAAGAGGGGAAGAAAGCTGTTGAGTTTTAGGTGTTATCCGGATTTTTCCAATGTTTTTTTTAGACACACAGAGATGGTCATAACTTCTGGAAAGGTTGCGGATGTGGTGTATCAGGAAAGAAAGGAGAAACGTGTTGCACGGGAGAATTTTGTAATGCTAATGAACTGCAAAGAATTGATCTACAAGGTAAGAGACTTGAGAGCATTCTTGCTACAGGACAAGAAAGATATATAGTACAATATTTTTCTGTATTTTAACAGCCAAAACTAAGTATATTACACATTTTGACAAGTCTCTTGAGGATACTAAAAAATTTCAGGACTGGCTTTTAAAATAGAATAGGGCAACATGTTGTAGGTTTCCATTCAGAGAATTTTTACCTTGTTCATTTTATTTTCATCAGAGCATGGCATCTTTTGCTATGAATGTGAAAACAAATTAGACGCCGAGTGCAAAGGAAAGGTCCTGTGCAAGAAGACTGATGGAAACAACTGTTATGTGAGTGTTTTCAGAAATATTCTTGCAGTATTGTATGTTGATTTGGGGTGTTATAGTAATGCTTTTGGTAGTATTTTAGGTATTAGTTATTTTGTAGGATTCATACTACACATGTTCATTACGTATATAATGTGATAGCCACCTCCTTGTAACTGCATTTTGTACATACTTTTGATTATATTTATAGCACCTATTATCTTATACAAAATAGGTCATTACTTATAAATTTGTATTGCGCAGAAACTACTACTGATGAAATTAATTTCCATATTGTGTTTGTCTTAATTTACATGAATTAATATATTAATGGTTCTCCCCAGGTGGCCTCACACTAGCCATAACATATATTATTGATGTCTCCTTGCATAACAATTGTTCATATAACGAAATAATAATTCTATCGTAAATCTTCATGCAAAATAAAAGAATCAGAATCTATTAAAAACTCAATTTGTATTGTTCTTAAAGTTTTCTGGATTAATAAATCTATCTATCTATCTATAACAAACATTTAGATAACCTTTTTTGTTTCCTAGACATACAGGGAAGGACATAATGTTTGGAAAGGCTGTGGATGTGACACCTCGAAAAAAGGGACTGACTGTTGTAGAGGAAGATTTTGCAATCGTTACTGGCCTGTGCCACTTCCTGAAGGAGGTAATATATATTACATTTCTTTGATTTTAGGGTTTATTTTCATGTTGTCCTATTAATTTTGCAATCGACATTTGCCACCACTGTTCTCTCAAAGAGATAACATTGATTTAATTTCTTTTCATTTTACTCTAAATTTATAGTTTGTCCTATTAAAAAATTTCTCTAGAACATGAAGTTACAGAAAATTGCAGTATCTTTCTTGCGGAAATTGCATCACGAACAACAAAGTACGTTTTTTATTTTTTTTGTAGATTACGGGAGTTTTTGCTACTCGTGCGAAGAAAAACCCGAAAGTGAGTGCAGTGATAACCTACACTGTTCTTTGAGTGACAACAATAGGTGCTATGTAAGTACTCCATCAAAATTAATTGTTCCGAATTGTTTATTACATTCATTTCATAGACTTGGTCACTTGGAAACAAAACTCCAGATGATGTCATGTGACGTCATGTGAGCCTTCTAAGCATGCATAATAAATGCTATGTAAGTAACTGAAAGTTTAGGCTTAGTTGTATGAAGGATTTGTAATGCAATGGAGTTACTAGTTTGATTTACAGTTCATATACAAATAAGTTGTTGTAAGTCCAGACGCACTAAAAATTCCCCCCTTTTTCATAATTCTGTAAGATTCTTTATTGTTCAATGACATTTTTCATTGTGGTTACAGAAATACTCAGATGATGGACATTTCTGGAAAGGCTGTGGATGTGGCAAATCAGGATTTGAGGGTGAAGAATGTTGCACAGGAGAACTTTGTAATTCCAGTGATGAGCAAAGAATCCAACTTCAGGGTATGATAAACAGCATCATCGTTTTATAGATTTACTTCATGAATGGCTTGACTCTTGACCCCTGTCCTTCCTCTTCAGCCTGATATAACACATTTATATTTATTTATTTAACGACATTTTCACAGATTATGGCACGTTTTGTTATGACTGCACCAAGCAACACGAATACATATGCCTTGGTAAAAGACACTGCAAGGAAACTGATGGGAATAAATGCTATGTAAGTGTTAAGCTACGTTCAAATTGACCTGTTTCTTTATGTGTAGTGGGTACGATAAAAATATGGTGTTTGAATATAGCGTTTAGTAGTTGTAGTTGTAGTAGCAGCAGTAGTAGTAGTAGTAGTAGCAGTAGGAGTAGTAGTAGTAGTAGGTTTGATTCAGCCCAAAATTGTACATTTGTTTTCAAGATATAAATTATAAATAGATAAATAAATATATATGACACATGTATCAATTCATGATATTGAGGTTGTCAATAAACTATATATACAGTGTTAGAAATAAGGGATTTACGGTTGTCCGGGACAACCGAATTGTCAGCCGGACAACCATGTTTAACCACGGGTTTTTCCGTCGGACAACTGACAGTTTTTTTTTTTTTGGTTTTGGACAACTGAAAATCTGAGTTGCAACCAGAAATTTTGGCCCAGTTGTCAGGTGGACAACCACTCCAGAACACCTTATTTCGAACACTGATATATGTCTCCATTATAGGCACAGATCAGTGTAAATGTGGCTTTAGTGTCTCAATAAATGATAACTAATGAAACCGTAGATAAAAAGAATATTTGTTACAGTAAATTTTGATTTGTTGCTATCATACTTCTCAGACTTATGAGCAAAACAAAGAAGTTTGGAAAGGCTGTGGATGTGACACATCAAGACAAGGCACTGAATGTTGTGAAGGAAGATTTTGCAATCGATATGTAGGGCCACAAATTAATTGGATTGTACCATTCGCTGAAGGAGGTAAGATTAATTGATTAATTTAGACATCTAGCCAGAGCAAACTGTAGCAGTTAATTGAAATATTAACACACACTTTGATGTATTTGTACCCAACTCTAAATCTGAATAAACCTCGTGCTTTTTAGCATATTTATTAACTAAAGCAAACTACTAGGCCTGAGAACATTTTCTGCCAACTTAAACGTTTAGCAACATTATTAGAACATTGGTAGACCATTCCAGAGTCTTCCTCAATTTCTTTGTAAGTCTTTGGCATGACTAAATGTACTTGCCAAGTCGCCTGATGACTTCAACTTCTGTGTGTGTCACCTTCTTGCTGCAGGCTGATAAAAAACAGTTTTTGAATATATTTAAAATAATTTCATCTGCAAGGCTAATTGATAATGTTTGAGTTTAATATTGTAAACTTGTACGTTTTCAGACCATGGCAGTTTTTGCTTTTTGTGCAAAGAGCAACCAGAGAATGATTGCAATGCCAAGTATCACTGCCCTCTGAGTGAAGATAATCAATGCTATGTAAGTTATACTCTTTACGTAAGCTAGCAATGCTTTTCTTGCCTCAGCATAGACACTGCGTACAAGGGACCACCAATTTAACGTCTCATCCAAACAACATCAAGCTGGGATATTGCTCATGATTGAACCCTTTAGAGGAGCAGGTGAGTGTCTTACCACTAGGCCACCCAGCTTGGTAAGATCTTTTAAATCTTGTGCAGTTGTTTAGCAGGTTGCTCTGCATTCGACCTCCGAATCATCAAATCTATGTCAGGACACATTAAAGGAGGTGAATCGTCAAAACCCCTTTAGCTTGTATTAAATTTCTTCATAGTTTATATTGGGTACATCCTGGTGAAAATAATAGTGTCAAACTTTTGTAGAGTTACAATGATGGCAAAAACTCCTGGAGAGGCTGTGGATGTGGCGAATCAGGATTTGACGAAGAAATATGTTGCACTGGAGAATTATGCAATGCTGGTGAACACCAAATACTGTTCGAAGTTCAAGGTAACATTTCCTATCACTCAGACAATATGTCATACTTGAAAATTTCCGAGTGTTATTAACATCAGATTTCTTTAATTTTTCATCAGATTTTGGTTCATGGTGCTGGACTTGTGACAAGCAATTAGAAAATGCATGCACAGGTAAAGAACATTGTCTGAAAACTGAAGCTGGCAAGTGTTATGTGAGTATAAGGACAATTTAAATGGTCTTTTAATCAACCTCACTTAACTCACTTCAATGGATGTATGCTTTTAGTGGTAATGGATAATTGATTTAATATTTTGTTCTTGATAGACATCCAGGGAAGGCCAACATATTTGGAAAGGCTGTGGATGTGACACATCAAGAAAAGAAACCGATTGTTGTTCAGGAAGATTTTGCAATCGTTACTGGCCAACACCCATTCCAGAAGGAGGTAATTATCAAATTCTGTCTCCCTGACCTATGTAGCCATACCATGTCCATAAATCTGTAACAATGCTGATTTGTAACATTATGAATCAGTCAAATATCGAAATCCATACTATCTCAAAGTGATATGTTCATTACAACTTTCAGTATTTTTGCCTGGTTTCCTTCAGTCGTTCAGAATAAAACTTTCATATATTTATATTTCATCTTTAAAACTGTATCTCTTCCTTTGTCTATCTTATCTGTCTGTCCGTCCATTTCTAAGTATTTCGTTATGTTAGACTAGGTTGCCTACATATAAATACAGATAATATCTTCTTCTTTTTCTTTCTATTTCATTTAGAATATGGTAGTCATTGCTATTCCTGTGAAAGCAAACCTGAAAATGAATGCAATGACCTGATTCATTGTCTGCTTAGCATTGATAACCGGTGTTACGTAAGTTCTCTTATATATTTCTACAATATTTATCTGATTTCAAACTGGTGATGCAAAATCCAGAGAACTCTTATGTATTCATGAATGGCCGTTTCCGTACTCAGAAAGAGGGGTAAAAAGTTATGTGTTATCCGATTTTCCCATTGTTTTTTTTAGACATACAGAGAAGGTAATAACTTTTGGAAAGGTTGCGGATGTGGTGTATCAGGAAAGAAAGGAGAAACGTGTTGCACGGGAGAATTTTGTAATGCTAATGAACTGCAAAGAATTGATCTGCAAGGTAAGAGACTCAAGAGCATTCTTTCTACAGGACAAGACAGATTTATAGTATAATTTTTTCCGGTATTTTAACAGCCAAAATTTTCGAGTATATTAAAAACTTTCAGGACGGGCTTTTAAAATAGAAGAGGGTAACGTGTGTTATCATTCAGAGAATTTACTTGGTTCATTTTATTTTCATCAGAGCATGGCATCTTTTGCTATGAATGTGAAAACAAATTAGACGCCGAGTGCAAAGGAAAGGTCCTGTGCAAGAAGACTGATGGAGACAAGTGTTATGTGAGTGTTTTCAGAAATATTCTTGCAGTATTATATTTATTTGGGGTGTAATAGTAAGGCTTTTGGTAGTAATTTAGATAAAAGTTATTTTCAAGGGTTCATACTACAAATGTTCATTACGTATACAATGTGATAGCCACCTCCTTGTAACTGCTTTTTGTACCTACTTTTGATTATATTCATAACACCTATTATTTCATTATATTCATAACACCTATTATTTCATTATATTCATAGCACCTATTATTTCATTATATTCATAGCACCTATTATTTCATTATATTCATATCACCTATTGTCTTATACAAAATAGGTCATTATTTATAAATTTGTATTGCGCAGATAAACTACTGCTGATGAAATTAATTTCCATATTGTGTTTGATTTAATTTACATGAATTAATATTAATGGTTCTCCCCAGGTGGCCTCACACTAGCCATAACATATATTATTGATGTCTCCTTGCATAACAATTGTTCATATAACGAAATAATAATAATTCTATCATAAATCTTCATGCAAATTAAAAGAATCTGAATCTGTTAAATACTCAATTTGTATTATTATTAAAGTTGCCTGGATTCATAAATCTATCTATCTATCTATAACAAACATTTAGATTACCTTTTTTGTTTCTTAGACATACAGGGAAGGACAGCATGTTCAGAAAGGCTGTGGATGTGACACCTCGAAAAAAGGGACTGATTGTTGTAGAGGAAGATTTTGCAATCGTTACTGGCCTGTGCCACTTCCTGAAGGAGGTAATATATATTTACATTTCTTTAATTTTACGGTAGACTTTCATGTTGTCCTATTAATTTTGCAATCGACATTTGCCACCACTGTTCCCTCAAAGAGGTAACATTGATTTAATTTCTTTTCATTTTACTCTCAAATTTATATTTTGTCCTATTAAATAAATTTCTCTAGAACATGAAGTTACAGAGAATTGCAGTATCTTTCTTGCGGAAATTGCATCACGAACAACAAAGTTAAGTTTTTTATTTTTTTGTAGATTACGGGAGTTTTTGCTACTCTTGTGAAGAGCAACCTGAAAGTGAATGCGATGATAAACTACACTGTCCTTTGAGTGACAACAATAGGTGCTATGTAAGTACTCCCATCAAAATTAATTTTTCAGAATTGTTTATTACATAAATTTCTTAGACTTGGTCACTTGGAAACAAAACTCCAGATGACGTCATATGAATCCAGGACTCCAATGACTGCCTTAACCTATGGGAATTCTGGTTCAATATTCAAATGACGTCCTCTAAAATTTAGTTTCCAAGCCTCTGATATAGACTGTAGGAAAAAATGTTTTGTATTTATATCCTAATTAATGGCATACACTTGATTATGAACTTGTGCAGATTCCTTGACAAAAATTTACCTTTTTCATGCATATGCATGTGTTTCTAAACAATTAGAATTAATGATTTGATTCCTCCTAACTGTTCTGTACTTTACAGACTTACATGAAAGGATCAAACTTCTGGAAAGGCTGTGGATGTGGTAAATCAGGATTTGAGGGAGAGACATGTTGCACCGGAGAACTTTGCAACGCTGGTGTTTCACAATTTTTACAATTACGAGGTATGAATCATTTTAAATTTGCTGCTCATGACTTTAAATTAATAGTGTAACCTTTATTTATGTCATGCTGTGGTGAACAACTAAGCAATAAGCAACCTCAACATTAAATATAGGTACACGATATTATAAGCAATGAAAATGGAGTAAAATTAAGCATTGAAATGAGTCAAAAATCTAATCATAAATTTGTTACAATAATCATGTTTCAGAGTTTGACAGTTTTTGCTGGGCCTGTGAAAAGACTGTGGAGACACAATGCCTGCAAAAGATGCTTTGCAAGAAAAGTGATGCGGGAAAGTGTTATGTAAGTACATTGCTAGAAATAAAGAAAGTTTCCTAGTTATCTCTTTGAACCCTGCATTTGAGGGTGTAGGTTTTTCTCATATATTTATCTGAGGAAATGGCACAGTGCAGAGAGAAGCCTGCTAATGTTAGCCAGGTTTTTGGTCAATTTTATTTGGCCAACTTTTATTTCAACAGACATCCAGGGACGGTCAGTATGTTTGGAGGGGCTGCGGATGTGACACTTCAATAAAAGATACGGATTGTTGCACAGGAAGATTTTGCAATCGCTACTGGTCTACACCCATCCCTGAAGGAGGTAGACAAAACACAATTTTCTTCAAGTCTATCATTATTTCTCAATTACAAATTCATCTAGTTTTACATTATATCGTACTGAGAGTTTACATTATTTGAAATTTCAGTTCTTCTTAAATTGGTTGTTAATGGTCATGAAATTGGTCACTAATAATTATTTTCTGTCCTTTCTCAGAATTTGGAGGCTTTTGCTCGTCTTGCCAAAACAAACCAGAAAGTGACTGCAAGACCTTAACTCATTGTGTCTTGAAGATGAACAACAGATGCTTTGTAAGTAATTTATTCATCAAAATTAGTATGTTTGATTAGTTTATGGCTAGGTGAACTTTTGATATTATATATGCATGTACAGTAGATATTCAGAGCTAGGAACATTTAATTACAAATGTGAATAATGTTATGGGGAGAAAACTTTACAGGGGGCACTATGACTGTAATACATGAAAAGACAATAGACAGACAAGACAGACAAATGACTTTATTTGGAATATAGCTAAATAGCATACATACCTGGGGGCCCCTCTAAGGTATTTCACCGCTTTCGAGGTGGTCCCCCAACAATATTACATTGGTTTTATACAAAAATTTTAGTAGCTAGCAGGTAGATGTTTAAGAAACAATAACATAAATAAGATAATAATAAAAATAATAATAATGAAAAGATTACATATATATAAATAGATAACAGAGTTGTGAACTGTGTGTGATGCAATGCAGGTAACTTCCATGGAAACCACTTACAATCTTAAGAAGTAAATAGATAAATTTATAGAAAAAAAGGAGTATGTTAGTTAGCTTGAGTCTCTATTGCTGAAGTCTGCTCAGGTATTTGTCTGCAAACCTTACAGCGTGGGTCCTGACAAGTATTATCATAATCCTTTAGAATTGATATTTTAATATAGTCTGAGTATCCTTTTAAGCTATGTGTATGAACTTTACAAAGTATATTAGCAGTGCAGGTGTTGACAATACTGGGCAGTCGCTTCATTACTGAGCATTTGGAAAAATTGTATTTTAGTCTCGGTGTGACATATTCAGCGTTTCTTCTGGTATAATAGTCATGTCGGATAAGATGACATCACTGAATAATTGCTATATACATGACGAATAGATAATGTCATCAAACAATACCTATCTGCTACGGTGTCAGTGACCTTGTGGTACTTTTTCTCCTCATTTCTTAATCATCCCCTGCAATTAGATACCAATAATGACCTGGTCTTAAAATGAAAGTATTTGTTATTTCTTTCATTATGGTGTACTTAGGTTATAGCTTTCAATAGCTGTAATAGTTAGAGGACTTATCGTTTATTTTGAGGTGAACTGTCCGCCTAGCTCACAAATGCCAACTTAGCGATATTATAATTTTTCATTTACTTACTCAGAAATGCCTGCTGATATATTTATTGATGTATTTATTTGTCTAGACTTACAAGAAAGGCGATAGTTTTTGGAAAGGCTGTGGATGTGGTGTATCAGAACAGAATGGAGAGACATGTTGTACTGGAGAATTTTGCAATGCAAGTGAAGAGAAAAGGATTCAGCTATACGGTAGAGATTGTATTTCGAAATTATTTGATTCCACCATACTTGTATTATCAATTCATAGATTGCTTTCACAAACAACCTTCGTCATATGTCATGAAACAAATGTAAGGAAAAAGTACAGTATAGCGGACCCAAATTTATTACCTTATTTAGCGAGCATTTTGGTCATGCCTATGATGTCGTATCCCTGAATTCAATGAATGACATCACAAAATACGACCGCTCTTTTCATTTTCAAGACAAGGCATTGTTTTTGTTGTTTTTGATCGGGGGCTGCCGCCCCCAAACTCCCGCCATGCTAGGCAAATATTATTATACTTCTGTGCTAGTACATATTTTGGCTAAAAAACGCAATATTTTTTTATATTTCATAGACGCCAAATATGGGTCCGCTATACTGCACTATACCCAAATGTAACCAGTGATTAATTCACGACTTCTTGTCATTATTTTCCATAACGACTTCAGTATATATTGAATTACCATTAAATACATTTGAACACAGAACAGGGCACCATTTGCTGGAGTTGCCAGGGGAAATTAGAGCTCGATTGCATGGGTAAACTTCATTGCTTGAAAAGTGATGCTGGCAATTGCTATGTAAGTTGATAACTATTTTATTTATTTGCCTGTAATTATTTTATTCATTTCCCTGTAATGCGGATCGAGTCATAATGAGGTTAGGATCACATGAAAACTGATGACACAAAAAAGACTTTTGGAACCAATTCATTATCCAGACGAGAGTGACTAATATAACAGGGGGAAGCTTTAATTAACTGGGGATCTTATATGCATTGGTTCTATTAAAAATCAACTGATAGATCGATAGACACATACATAGTTACATAGATTGCTTTGGTAAAGTCATGGTTACATTGCAGCATTAAGTTAAATATGCTAGTTAATCACTGTGCAAAATAGTTATTGTCAGTGTAGTGTGATAGACAGATAGATAGACAGATAGATAGACAGATAGATAAACAGATAGATAGACAGATAGATAGATTTAAGTACTCTATTAATTGTTGTCAGTGTAGTATAGCAGGTTATACATGGACAGTTTGGAAGGTCTCTGGATGATCTAAATAGATACATAGATACATGCTAGTAGATATGTAAAGTGCAGTCTTCTATTGCCAGTTCTTGCCACACACTGACTAAAGTACTTGTTGTATATCACCAGACACGTAGAGATAGCCAACTCGTTTGGAAGGGCTGTGGTTGTGATTCGTCAAAAACCGGAACAGACTGTTGTACTGGAAGATTTTGCAATCGTTATTGGCCGGTGCCACGACCAGAAGGAGGTACAGACAAAAAAATGTGTCAATTTTCATGAATAGGATTTCGTGATGACTACCTTAAATATATTATACAGCTGCTGTTTAACCTTTAGTGTTTTGATCTTTTGTAGAATATGGCAGCTTTTGTTATTCTTGTGAAAAGAAATCGGAAAATGAGTGTAATACCAAACGGCACTGTCCTCTAAGCAATGCAAATAGATGCTATGTAAGTACCCGTTATTATATTAGATCTTTCTTTGTAAATACTCAATAACAACATTCTGAAGCTTCTTTTTTAATTGACAAAACCTCCTGTGGGGAACTACATGAACAGATGGTGCTACAGCCAAAACAAAGCACAATGGAATGACATCATTTTCAATTGTAACAAAAATTGATGACATCATCAAACAATGTGTATGCGCTTCGGTGTTAGTGACCTCTAGTGGTGCGCTACGTACAGTACTACTACTACTCCTGTTAAGTCTGCTGTACCATAGCTACATAATTTGCCTTTGCATGAAGTGGATTGTGATCCTATAAAAGTTCAATTCCTACATAACGATTATCTTAAACAATATTTAATTATGCAATGCATATTACTTTGCAACAAATAATTCTTTATTATTTAGATGTACAGGGAAGGAGATTTGTTTTGGAAAGGCTGCGGATGTGGCGTCTCTGGAATTAGAGAAGAAAATTGTTGTACAGGAGAGTTTTGCAATGCTGGTGTAAAACAGATGTTGGATCTTAAAGGTAACATTTGCATAATAAAGGTGAGAATAAGCATTTCTATACACTATACAATTATGTGTTTTAGAAGGTTACCCGAATGTTGCCATTCCAGTGACAATGCATTTAAAACTATAGTAGGATTCAAATTAAATCTCCACCTGTTGGTTTTTTCTTAGTGTCTAAGGTGCTACTTATTAAATTTTTAGGTTCTTGGACATTCATCTTGAATCCTACTATACAAAAAATATTTAATGATATTTTTCCTTTTTATGTTTGAAAAGCAGATTTTGGGAGCTTTTGCTGGGTCTGTGAAAAGCAGCCGGAAGATAATTGTTTGCAGAAGATGCTATGCAGTAAACATGAAGGTGGCAAATGTTTCGTAAGTAAAAATAAGATGAACCCTACTGTGAGTATATACCATTTAATAGAATAAAGGAAAAATAAACAAATTCCTGGTATTTTCTAATTTCTTAGAATACTCAATAACAACATTCTGAAGCTTCTTTTTTAATTAATTAAACCTCCTGTGGGGAACTGCATGAACAGATCGAGTTACAGCCAAAACAAAGCACAATTGGATGACATCATTTTCAATTGTAACAAAAATTGATGACATCATCAAACATTGTGTATGTGTTTCGGTGTTTTCATCAAGAGGTGTTTTCTTTGCCATGCTTGGTCAATGGTCATAGATACCTAAAAACAATGTTTTTTGGGTATGGACTATTAGAGTGTGGTGATGAGTATGGTCTTCCAATTTGCGCTAAGCATTTCATGGCAATGAAGACATTATGACGTGTGCATTGTAACGAATATATCTTGAGGTTGAATTCACATGTCACATATATCTCTCATACAAACATTAACCCAATCAAGTTAAACTGTTTGTTCCGAGATATCTGTATTTTTTATACCCCCATTGGTGACATTTCTTAAGAATGACTGTATGGTGACTAATCATTATGCAAAGGTTGTGCTGCCTCCATCTATTTTATGTATTGAATATATTGAAATAACCTGCTATCTAAAACAACAGTACACTAGAAAATTATATTTTATTATATGTTGTGATTCAGACATACTGGAACAGCCAGCCTTGGCAAGTTTCAAAAGGCTGCGGATGTGACACATCCAGAACAGGAATTGACTGTTGTACAGGAAGATTCTGCAATCGTTACTGGCCTACACCCATTCCAGAAGGAGGTAAATAGGGATGACAATAATATTTGTATAGTGGCATCATTATATAGTGCAAGTATTATCTACATACAATCTTAAATGCACATCACAGAATGAAATAAAGGTGGGGTTTATAGTCTGCTATCAGCCTGGTAGGTGCATGTAGCTCTCAGCCGACTTCACACGGTACCTTCAGTTGGCAGGCTCTGTTCTCTTTGGAACTTTCTCAACTCCCGGAGGAACACACGGCTGTTGTATCATGCTGCACCATCACTGAGTAACCTATGCCATCTCAGCCTATAGCCAACCTTTCCATTTACACCTGGGTGCAATGGAGCAGTGGTTGAAGGAGGATCTGTTCAGCTCCTCCATGCCGTGCCTGGGTTTGAACCCACAACCATGTGGGTACGAATTCGATGCTCAATTAACTAGGCCACAACACCCACATGTTTTTCACATAAAACCATCATGTGAATGAGAAGTTATGAACATTTTTTGTCAGCTTCTGTGGATATAATGATTTCAGAACGAATCTGTTAAGAATTTAGATCAATTAAGTTTACCACAAGTCATATCGTGTCAGGACTGGGTTGAATATTGACAGAAATTTCCATGACTTCTCATTCACATGATTGCTGAATATTGGTAAGTGAACTGTTTGTCACACTTAAGGAAATGTTTTTGCCACAATCACTAAAGTTTATCACAATTTCCAGGCAGTTTATCGCAATTCCTCGATATTTTGTCACATCTTGCTTGTAGTATATGTGATATAAATGTCATACTTTTGTTTGTTCACTGAGATTGTCATGGTCTTTTGACTTCACTGCCATTTAAATGTATTTTTTACATTTTATAGATCATGGAAGCCATTGTTACTTATGCGAAAATAAACCGGAAAATGAATGCAACATATTGATGCATTGTCTATTGAGCATGAACAATCAGTGCTATGTAAGTACAATTTATCGGCAATTTGACTTGTACATGATTTTCGTTTGAGCTTATGTAATCCAGTCATGGCACTATGTGTGACTTAATGATGTATTTTGATGTCTCTTCACATCATGTATAAAAAAGTGAGTGTTTTATTGATAGAATAATGTACATATTTGTATTGAATGAATCTGAAGCTGATTCTATTACCCAAGGAAGCCGTAAAGTCATCAGTTGCAATTTATTAAAAACTCTTTTGATGATGAGCTGTTAATCCATTTGGAGTTTCTAGGAAACATAAAATTAATGCGATTTTTTTATGATTCTCAGACCTACAAGGAAGGTAATAACTTCTGGAAAGGCTGCGGATGTGGTGTACCAGGAAACAAGGGAGAAGAATGCTGCACAGGAGAATTTTGCAACGCAAGTGAAGAGAAAAGAGTGGAATTAAGAGGTGCACTACACAGTTCTCTTTAAACATTTAAGATTACATTACAATTGGAATTTAGGAGTTTGGACCAAACTCATCATCAATGGGGATAAAAAGTAACAGAGCCTACAGAGGGAGCCAGGACTGTAGCAGCTAAAAAGACAATATGATGAGGTCACTACATAATTGTTATATATGGATGACATCACAATATAGATGACATCATTAAACAATACTTATCTGCTACGGTGGCAGTGACCTCTGGTGGTACTTCTCCTCCCCATCGTTTACCTTATGATATATTAATGCTAAAGTTCACGCTGATTCATTTCTGTATATGCATATATCTTCATGTATGATAAAATAGACACTACACAATTCAGTTATATGGCAAATTGTGTACCTGGCCGAGTCGGAAAAGTGAAGTTCTAACCTTACTTTAAACTTACAACATCCAAAACTTGCAATAATGACTGTAAATAATAGCATATGTATGGCTAATTTCTAATGACGAATAATCTTTTCAAACAGACCTCAGCATCTTTTGCTGGAGTTGCCATAACCAGTTGGAAACGGAGTGTGTGGAAAAAGTGCATTGTCCGAAATCTGATGGCAACAAGTGCTATGTAAGTCACAATCTGAAACGTATATTTCTAGAAATAAATTCATGATGGGACCTTAACAGACTTAAATTGATATCTCCGCACCAGTATTTGACCACATCCAAAACTATTTATCACATTTCAGTAAATATGTTATCTAGTCAATTATTGACATTTTATCACAACTCATTGACAATGTGTCACAATTCCTTCAAGGTATATCACAACACATGGTTAGTTTATCACCTGGTATTCTTTAGTTTATCTCAACTCCTTACAAGTTTAACACAACTGACTGACAGCTAATGATCGCAACCTAATGACAGTTCATCACATCTCACTGATAGTTTATTACAACTAAACAATTTATCAAAACTCACTATATCAGTTTATCACAACTAATTGACAAAGTGTCACAACTCATCTGAAATGGCATTCGTTAGTTTATCTCAACTCCTTTACAAGTTTAACACAACTCACTGACAGTTAATGATAGGTTGTCACTACTCATAGCAACTCATTGACATTTCGTTATATTTCACAACTCACTATATCATTTTTTTCATAACGTATTGACAGTTGGTCATCAACTTTATATAGTTAGTCACATTTTGCACTTTATGCAGGACATGCAAGATCTCTAATCATTAAATTTCAACAGCACAGTTTGGTATGTACTAGTATTATACAACAGATAAATATTTTGTTAACGTATCAATTGACTTATGAATAAGGCAATGTCAATGGCAAGTTATTACAAATTGCAGACGCACAGAAAAGGGGATCACGTTTGGAAGGGCTGTGGATGTAATACTGTTCATGAAGAGATGGTGACTGAATGCTGCGAAGGAAGATTTTGCAATCGTTACTGGCCAGTACCATTGCCAGAAAAAGGTATACACACTGTTCTATATTCCTCTGAAAAACCTGCCATGTTTCGTAGTAACCAGTGTATCATCACTTCAGGATATTTTAGTCCACTGATAACATCATCAAATCCAAAATGTGTCAAAATAATTAAATTTTACTGCACTTCATAGAATGTACTTCGCACAACTGTTGATATGTTTTTTTACAGATTATGGCAGCTTTTGTTTTCACTGTGAAAAACATCTTGAAAACAAATGCAACATCAAACGCCACTGCCAATTAATCAATGAAAACAAATGCTATGTAAGTAGTTTACCTAAATATTAATGAAATTTGCAAGTGGGTGATAAGTATGCTTAACTAATGAAATTTTCCTTGTATAAATGCATCTTCCTGAAGCAAGCCCACCATTTCCGCTCAGCTCTTGAGCGGCCTTGCTAGATTTTATGGCAAAGGGGTGGTTGTCGCCGTAGAACTCTAGCCATAAATAGGCGCATGACTAAGTAGGTCAACAAATGCAAGCGATGCACTCAGTGTTCAAAACCCTCAACCGTCAAACCAGGCCACGTTGCTGTGCTAAATATAGATTCATTTCGTAAACATAACTGCTGATTTGGCACTCCACAGATATGAAAATTGGACTTTTTTATTACTTAATTAATATCATTATAACAGTTGGTTAGGAATGCCTCTGGTGTCACATTAATCAACTAATGACCAGAATAATTTTTCATGTTCAAAATAATTTTAGGCAAATAAATATAGATTCAAAATATCCTTAACACTGTGGGTCATAGCACTAACTGATGGCAACAAAGTATATTTAATTGGGTCTGCTATATTTGAAGATGTATCATGAAGACAAGTATGTCTGGAAAGGCTGTGGCTGTGGCATGTCGGGTATCAAGGGAGAGGATTGCTGTACTGGAGAATTTTGCAACGCTGGTGTTCAGCAAGTGCTACAGCTCAGAGGTAAGAACCTTCAAGAAAATTGTTAATTTTGAGATACTCAATTAGGTTCAGACACCATCAGGTTCAGATATTCAGGCAATCTTGCGAAACCTGGAAAATATATTTTCTGTAGCTTTACTAATTTACTAGCCTTTTTACTACCAGTTTTTGTCAAATTCCCAAGTTTGCGCTGACCGGAATAACTGAACATGAATAGAACAATAAGTGTCAACATATTCACACAGAATAATCACACAAGATAAGGACACTCATAGAGTTGTAACTGAACCAGACACACGCAATCAATAACTGTTTTAAGCCCCGTTCCCACATAGCCGAGTTTGTCGTAGTCAACTCGTAGTATTACGTAACGGCCAAAATTCGAGGAGTTGGCGACGAATTCTGGCGGAAAAAGTGACTCGGCGGGTAACTCGCCGAGTTACTCGGCGGGTTCTGCGGGTGACTCGGCGGGTGACTCGCCGAGTTGTAGGAGTGACTCGTCGACGCCAGCCTACCTGCATTCTCAGACGCATATCTCGCTTAATATTTGGTCTATTTTCGATCTGAAAAGACGTGTGGAATTAGTATGAACTATGCTACAATTCAATCATATTTGACGAAAATCTGACTAATATTAAGGGAACAGTAGCTTTTTAAAGAAGCGCTCAGCTTTCTGCATTAATTCAGTCCGGGCGCGGACGCTTCAGGGAGCACCAGTATAAGTAAATTAAAGATAGCAAATAAAATCACAGATCAAATCACAAATACTAATTACAATATCAATAATAGATTTAAATTTTACAAAAATATACACAAATTTATAATGATCATAATATCACAATAAGATTCAAATTAACACAAAAAGATAAGAAAGTTATACAAATATAATCATTGCCTGGTAATTACAATAAAATATATTGCTTTTAATTAATGAAAGCAATTACATATTTTTGTAATTGTGAATGACAATCAAGACAATATCATATTACTGTGTCATCTTTGAACAAACCATGAAATGACAGTTCAAAGAACCCCAATTTAGGCAATTAGGCAATTGACACATGTATTGAGCATTTGCTGTATTCTCTACACCCATTCTTTGTATCATTCAAAATGCCAATAGCAATTACTGTGTCATCTTTGAACAAACCATGAAATGATAGGTCAAATAACCCCAATTTAGGCAATTAGGCAATTGACACATGTATTGAATTTGCTGTATTCTCTACACCCATTCTTTGTATCATTCAAAATGCTAATAGCAATTGACATAACAGTCATGGCAGTTGGCAGAATGAGTAGAAATGAATTGCAATAATGCTCATCCAAACAATGTATATAAAATGGTCAAAAATATTGACCACACCATTCAAGTCAGGGCCATACACAGAGCACCTTGCCGCCGCCAGACTACCTGCTTTCTCAGACAAATATCTCGCTTAATATTTGGTCTATTTTCAATCTGAAAATTTGTGTGGAATAAATATGAACTCGACTATAATTCAATATTTATTTGATTATTATATTAGGGGAGCAGCAGCCTTTTAAAGTAGCGCTCAGCCTTACCAGCATTGATACAGTCCGGGCGCGGACGTCTGCGAGAGCACCACTGTTTGCCTCCGCCAACCTAGCTGCCTTCTCAGACGAATATCTCGCTTAATATATGGTCTATTTTCAATCCGAAAACACCTATGGAGTCACTATGAATTATACTACAAAACAATCTTTATTTGACGAAAATCGGACTAATATTAGAGGAGCAGCGGCCTTTTAAATTATATACGACCCCCTACGCTGATGATGCATGTACTAAAGGTAGAACTCGGCGAGTTACTCGGCGAGTTACTCCTACAACTCGCCGAGTTACTCCTACAACTCGCCGAGTTACTCCTCGCACTCCTGAACATCCCCCCGAGTGTAATACGAGTGAAATTAGTGCCGAGTAACTCGCCGAGTTCGAGGAGTAACTCTGCGAATTAGAGGAGTTACTCGCCGAGTTACTCCTGGTACTCGGCGAGTCATGACCGAGTTTTTGAAACTCCTGGAAAATCCGCCGAGTGTGCCGTGCAGCGCGGCATACTCGGCTATCGGCTCCAAATGTCAGGAGTTGGCTACGAGTCCCAGGAGTTACTCGCCGAGTATCTCCCGAGTGCGAGGAGTAGTCGCAGAGTTTAGTACGTATTGGGCCCGAGAGGCGTGTTACATAATACTACGAGTTGACTACGAGAAACTCGGCTATGTGGGAACGGGGCTTTACTCATGTATACATTATGTTCTGTAGCTACTCAGATTTGTCTATAAACTTGCGTATGCATATTACTCATACTACTATTGAATTGAATTGAATTGAATTTATTTAGCATCCTGATATCCTACATGCATGTACATACATCAGTTATTACAATAACACTTTTCATATGACTTTAAATTATTAATTATTATGTAAAAACTAGGACGCTGGGTCAGGCATCTGAGCTATAAGCTGTTTGAAGGATGCCTGCCTGTATTCTATATGAGAAAAGAGATTTTAACCGTAGAAAAAAAATAAAAAAATAAATAAATAAATATATAGAAAAATACAATATATCAGTGGTAATTATAATGATGAAAAGGTTTATATATATAATATATTCTTTAAAACTAGCAAAAAATAAGGCTACCATTGACCATGACAATGAGTATAAGATGGAATGATGAGAATGGTTTTATGTGAATGAATGGGATGACATAAACATATATAGTCATGAATAGATTCGAGGTTAAGGATCTATTACAAATATAACAATTTTGTATCAGACATATTGTACTATAGTTACTAAGTTTATGATTTTTAAATTGATTACAAAAATATTTGACTGATTTCGGGTGTTCCTTGTAGGACTTGATGGTGAAAGGGGAGAGTTCCAGGCTGAGGCTACTTTAAATAGTATTAATTGTTCTTCAAACTTGGTTTTCACAAGGGGAGGAGTAATATTAGTGGTATGTCGGAAACGGTATAAAGGTGTTGAACTACTAGTGACAAATGTGTTACTTAAATATTGTGAGAGTTGGCCTTGACAAAATTTAGCAAAAATTTTACAGCATTCTAATTGAAAAATATCTTGTAGAGTAAGAAGACGGAGGGATCTGAAAATGGGACCGGTGTGACTTATATTTTGAGCCGTTAATTAAGCGCACTGACTGCTTCTGGAGTATAGACATTCGTTTTATTTGATTATTATCTGTATTTCCCCAAACCACAACACCATAGGTGATATATGGTACTATGAGTGAGGAATATAATGTCAACATTATGGGCCGTGGTATAATATTTTTTAGTCTAGTGAGTATTACTATGGTCCGAGAAATCTGGTTACATTTTCTGGATATAAGTTCATTCCATTTCATATATTGATCAATATAGACGCCTAGAAATTTTACATATTCTACTTTCTGGATAGTATTTTCATTTATCTTTAAAGTTAGTGGTTCTGGAATCGGGGTTGTTTATTTCGTTGAAATTGTATAAACTGGGTTTTTTCTACATTGAGGGATAATTTATTTATTGCAAACCAGGTGGATATATCAGATAGTTCTGAGTTTGCTTTTTTGAAGAGAGAGTCATAGTTATTGTCATTATACAGTGGGGTGGTGTCATCGGCAAATAATATAGGTTGACAGACTTTACAAACTGAAGTAAGATCATTCATATATAAAAGGAATAGCAAAGGGCCGAGGATTGAGCCTTGCGGGACCCCACACTTGACATTTCTGAGCACTGATTTATGTGATAGGTATTCTGTGAATTGTGTCCTGTTATTTAGATAACTTCTGAACCATTTTTGTAGGATTCCTCTGATCCCTATTAAATAAAGTTTTTGTAACAGGATTGGGTGGTTGAGCGTGTCAAACGCTTTTGACAAGTCAATGAATATACCAATAGTGTGCTGCTTCTTTGCTAAATAAGTTATTACTCTATTTTGTAGTTCAATAATTGCTTGTTCTGTTGAGAGTTTGTTTTGGAAGCCATATTGGGCAGGGTTTAGTATGTTATACAATTTTACATATTTATATAACCTATTATAAACTAGTCTTTCGATGACTTTGGAAAATGTTGGGAGTAAGGAAATTGGTCTATAATTTTCGAAGCTTGAATTGCTTTAATTCTTATAAATTGGTATTACTTTAGCTGTTTTTAGGTCATGGGGTAAAGTACCTGCTTTAAAGGATAAATTTGCTATATGAGCTAGAGGTTCGGCTATTAAAATATTATTGGTTTTGACTATTTTCGGGCTTATTTGATCATGGCCTGAGCTTTTTTTTGGTTTAAGATTATTTATCACTGATGTTACCTCAAGTGCACTTGTTGGAGTTAAGAAAAAGCTATGAGGGAGGTTGTTTGGTGGGTTTGAGGGTGTATTGACTGTGTTGGGTATCTTACTAGCTAGGTTGGGTCCTACATTTACAAAAAAATCATTAAAACCGTTTGCTATGTCTTGTTTTGTTTTATATTCTTGGTCATTATATTTAAATACATTTGGGAAGCTATCCTAAGTCTTGCAGCGGCCTAAGACGTTATTGATATTTTGCCAGGTCTGTTTAATGTCACCTTTTGATTTCTGAAATGTGTAATACCAATGCATTTCTTTAGCTTTTCTAATTAACTTGTTATAGATATTTCTATAGATTTTGTATTCATTTTCTTTATTTGTTTTGCGTATTATATCTTTACACCTAATATATTTAGAGTACAATTTGTTCTTCGTTTGGAGGGACTTCATTAATCCTTTTGTAATCCAAGATTTTGATTTGTGTTTAAATTTATTAAATTTGCATGTTTTTATTGGCATATGTTTATTCATATTATCTTGATAAATTTTGATGAAGTTATTGTATGTTATGTCGGGATTTTCTGTCTGGTAAATGCTGTTCCAATTTGTGTGTCTGAGAGCTTCATTAAATTTATTTAGGTTTTCATTGGTTATTTTGCGATATTCTATTAGAGGGTGTGCATCTTTCTTAATTTTGGATGTGTTTAGAAATATGAGGTTGGAAAAATGGTCAGAAATGTCAGTTGTTTATGTTCCCGCAAGGCATTTTTGTTTGTCTATATTTGTGTAGATATGATCAATTAATGTTGCACTACTTTGGGTAATTCTCGTGGGGAGTGTTATTTTCGGTATAAGTCCATGTGACATGAGGGAGTCTAAGAATTTTCCTGTTTCAGTGTGACTATTTGAGAGAAGAAGGTTTATGTTTAGATCCCCAGAGATGATCAAATGCTTATTTTCTTTATTTACTGTATTGCATACACCTGTGATAAATTCATTAAATGCTTCAACAGTGTTGTGGCTGGGGGAACGATACAGAACTCCAATAATGATGTCATTTGGTTTTCTGTCTAGTTGTATAAATAAACAATCAAATAAATCAATATACTCTGGAGGAACAATAATGTCATTTCTAATTTTAAATTCTATGTCCTCTTTTACATAAATAGCGAGACCACCTCCTTCTTTTTTTCCACATTTATGTTTAAATATTTTAGAATAACCATCAAATTCCGCTATGGTTTCTAAGTTTTTACTAAGCCAAGTCTCACAAAATGTCAGTATATCAAAAGAGAAATTTAAATTTTCTGACAATGTTTCAAATAATATATCATAGCTAGGTTTATTCTTTATGAGGCTTCTACAATTTGTTTTAAACAGGGAGATTAGGTGATTATCATAGGAGGTAACTAATTGATTAAATTCTTCAATGTTGTAATATTTAGAAGTAGTAATGAGACTATTTTCGTTAAACCTGGGGTCCTCCGTATTTTCAAATAGGGTAGTTAGATCTGGTGGCATTTTGATATTTAATTACAAATAAGGATATGATGTAGTCCATCAACAAGAAATAGGAGAGATCAAAAGTAATAAATTTGAGTCTGGATAATTGTATTTTATTTTATTTTTATTTTTTTTATTAAGACGAAATATTCAACGACCCTCGACATTCTTCACACTCAGTATGCCTGCTATAATCTGTTACTCCTTCAGTTAACCTTCTCCCCTTCTTTTTTTTCAGGTGAATTTGGCACTTTTTGCTGGGCTTGCGATAAGCGGCCAGAGAGCGAATGCACATCGAAGTTACATTGCATGAAGAAACATGCCGAAAAATGCTATGTAGGTACCACATGTTTGTGTGAAGCTAAAGTACCAATTGTATCGCATTGTCAGTGCTGCTAATTGGAGGCTTTGTGAACCTAATAACCAGCTAACCCAAGCCAGACACAATGATGCCAATAAGCCTTGCAATTCATGTTCCAGTCAAACCTATGTTAAAGGGTCACCCAAGAATTACTAAATTACTCCATTTTGCTGTTTTAGGCATATATGGCCTTTAGATAGAGAGTAAATCTATGAAAATTCTATGCATAGGAAGTAGAATAGTGAGAGTTACAGGTGTCTTCTATTCAGGTTTGACGGTACAGTAGATAATTATTTACATCATGGGTGGAGGTTTTCAATCCGGATTACCCTCGGTCCGGTAGCGTCCATTTTGTTAATAAGAACTAAAAGGTGCCAATAATTAGTTGTAGACATGGTAATAGTTGCTTTGTTCTGGATTACCCTCGTGCGGACCCCCCCCCCCCCCCCCCAGTGCAGTTTTTTAGTAGACTGAGTATCATCCATTATTTTTTTACCTCCATATGATCAACTTCCACTGGTATGAGCACTCATTAAGAGCGTCTGGACCTGCTATGGACTAGGAATTGAACCCAGAACTTACCAGAACTTTATACACTCTACTGGCTTATATATAAATTTATTTGCAAGACATGAACGATTAATTATGGTGATGGCAACACCTATAATAATTTCCTGCATCACAGATCCACAGAGATGGACAGTACGTCTGGAAGGGCTGTGGATGTGAGGAACCTGGCAAGATGACAGAATGTTGTACAGGAAGATTTTGTAATCGCTATTGGCCTGTTCCACTGCCCGAAGGAGGTAACAACTATTCTGATGTACACACCCTTTTCACTTAGCAGCCATGTTGGCTTTTTTGCCTCATTGACCTCATTTTGATTGTAAACATCATTTATTATGACATCATTACTTCTCCACTGTTCTTGCACTCTGTGACCTCACCATGACCATTGTCTACTGATGAAGTCACAATATTATATCTGAGTGCAAAGAGGTCAATGAGGCAAAAATGCCAACATGGCTGCTGTGTGAAAAGGATGTGTTCCTTTTTACCCAGAAATTTCTTCATTTAGTACCAGATTAGAACATAAACGACAATCTCATATAATTATGTAAGTTTTATTAATTCAGATACAAGTTTGATTCCATTTTAGATCTTGGCAGCTTCTGCTTTTCTTGTGAAGAGAAATCTGAGACGGATTGCAAAACTAAAGAGCACTGCCCTCTAAGCGATATGAACAAATGCTATGTAAGTATAACTTTAGTTTAACTAATTTAATGAGAATAAGAAACTGAAATACCATCAGAAGTCACCAATAATGACTCTAGTGGTCATTGTCTGGTGAAGTCAATCATGTAGTTTATGAAAATGAGTGATAGCATCATACCTGTAAAAAAATTGTTTCAAGGCTCAGGATTTTTCTAAATCTTTTTTCAGAGAATCAAAGAAAACCAATACAAATGTTTCTATCATTCTTAATTGATATAGTGTTCTCACAAACCGTTTATGATTATTAAAAACCTCAAATCATTCAATTTTTTTGCAAGGCTAAAGATTTTGCTGAATCATTTTTCAGAGAATCAAAGAAAACCAATACTTTATCAAAGACTGCGGATGTCCGAAGTCTGCGAATTCTACTGGATCATGTTGTCTGGGTGAACTATGCAATGCAGACAAACAGCAAGCTGTTGAACTTAACGGTAAAAAATTATCTTATACAATAACCATGGGCGTAAATCCTGCTTCCTCCCCCCCCCCCCCTTTAAAAACTACTGTATTTAATTAAATTTCACACGATCATCCCCCATTCTCAAATGATAAATCTGCACCTCTGCATCTGACCATATTATTGTTGGTGTATAGTTTGAGCAATTCATTCGCTGAGATCTAATACCAATTTTAACTGAGATTATCATGGAAGATTTGTATCACAACAGCCCGTAATATAGATAAGATAAGATGAAATGGTATTTGATGAGGTGAGAGTAAAAATAAATAACTGTATACTAACATTACTTTATTTTGTCCATTTTGTGCATATAATATTTTGCGGGACTTTCTTGTGATTTATTTAAACAACAGATTATGACATCTGGTGCTGGTACTGTGAAGAGCAAGTGGAAAGCGAATGTCAGAATAAAATGCATTGCCTGAAGAGCTATGGCGGTAAATGCTTTGTAAGTACTGTATGTGGTGCAATTGTGCATTATTAAGTATAATCATAACTGAGTTTACAAAAATTGCCGGAGTCACCTGTCACCTACTAATCATTGTAGATTCTCAATATTAAAGATTCTTACTACTACTACTGCTGCTGCTGCTGCTGCTGCTGCTGCTGCTGCTGCTGCTGTTGTTGTTGTTGTTGTTGTTGTTGTTGTTGTTGTTGTTGTTGTTGTTGTTGTTGTTGTTGTTGTTGTTGTTGTTGTTGTTGTTGTTGCTGCTGCTGCTGCTGCTGCTGCTGCTGCTGCTGCTACTATGACTACCACTACTATCGCTGCTACTACTTCTACCACTACTACTATCACTGCTACTACTACTACCACTACTACCACTACTATTGCTGCTGCTGTTGCTGTTGCTGCGACTACTACTACTACTGCTACTACTAGTACTACTGCTGCTAATACAACTACTACTACTACTACTACTACTGCTACTACTACTAATATTTTGACATTTTGTATAGCTGGTCACCGAAGCAGATAAAGCACATAATACAGGCTCTACTCTGTCTAAATGACAAACTGTTTACAAACCTGTTGTATTATAGATATTGTATTAGAAGTTTTGTAGGAAAAAAAAAGTATAATAAGGACCGAAAATATTTTTCAATTGGACTGAAAATTATAGATTTTATGTGATATATTTTCAAGACACATCGAGATGGCAAACATGTCTGGAAAGGCTGTGGCTGTGACACATCAAGAAAAGAGGGCTTAACAAATTGTTGTGCTGGAAGATTTTGCAATAGATACTGGCCTGTACCCCTCCCTGAAAAAGGTTTGTTATACTGATTAAATCCTAAAAAAATGCAGTGTTGCCAACTTCGGAGAAGAAAAATTTGCGACATTTGTTAATCATTGGCTGATAACGCTTGAACCAAGGCAATTTTGAACTAAAATATTTAGAATTAAGAAATTTCACCGTGGCAAGAGTTGGCAACACTGGAAATGATAGGTACTTCTGAAAGATATTGAAAGCATCATTAGTTCATAATGTAATCAGTTTTTTTCTTCAAGAAGGTTTACAAATTTGCTGTATCTCTTCATGTCTGCATATATGAGTATACATGCACAAGTAACGATGAGATTCTAATACTGTTTACGTATCTTTATTTGTATCTTTGTATAGGATATGGCAGCTTTTGCTTTGTATGCACAAAAAAGCTAGAAACTCTATGTTCTACCAAACAACATTGCTTACTAAGTAGTGCCAATAAATGCCATGTAAGTATGCTCAATTATATTTATGCGAATATTGTATTGTCTGTGTATTCTCTTTGCATCTATGAAGAAATAATGTGTATGTATCTATGAAGATGAAAGGTGTGAAGAGAAAATGTCTCGGAAATTAGAATGTGTCTCAAATCGGAATTTGTATAAATTAATGCACTGTGTGTGAAAAGAATTGTGTGGAAAATGTTTCAAAATTGCATGTAGATCTATCAAATCAAATTGCTCTGCTATCATCATATGATCATATGATTCATATCAATTAAACAAGTGCTGTACCAGGGTATCTTGGAGGTTCGTTTGGGAGGAAACGCCATTCAAAAAATCTAAATTACTCAACTTTCTGTTCTTGTAAAAACCACTGAAATTTTCAGAAAGGAAATATTGAATGACATATTCGAGAATTTGTCCCATAAAAAATCTCTAGGTCCCAACTGAAATGATCAAACCTCCAGGAAAATAAAGGTTGAGCCATCTGTGTGTTTAACAAGAAATGCCTGTAAATCACCACTGATTGCACAAACGAATGAAGTACGTAATTTTTCAATGTTTCTAGACATACAATGAAGGCAAGTATTTTTGGAAAGGCTGTGGATGTGGCACATCTGGCTTTAAAGGCGAAAACTGTTGCTTGGGAGAATTTTGCAATGCGGGTGACAGTCAAAGATTGGTTCTTAACGGTACTATACATATTGTTATCATCACTTGTAAATGTCCATACCTTATCAAGATCGGTTTCAGCATGTTTTATTTATTTAATACTGCAGACTATGGCACCTGGTGTTGGCAATGTGATAAGAAAGAAAATACAAAATGTACAGGAAGGAGACATTGCCTAAAGGGAAATGAGAACAATTGCTATGTAAGTAACCAATTAAGAAATTATAGATAACTCTCGTTAATTGACTGATTTTTTGTATTTTTTTAGTGTTAATGTCTACCATCAGTCTAGTTTATTCTGGGTGCGCTGTCAATGTTGGCATGAGGAAGCTAATGAATGAACTTAAAAGGAAGCTAAATTTTAGTCAGGAAAGAATCTTAAATCTGAAAATCAAAACAGAATGCAATTGAAGTGTTAAAAGATCATTAAAGAGTGGAATTTTTCTGTCAGTATGTCTTTTGGGTCCAATATTAATTTAAAATGTCTTAAATAGTGCCAATGGTGTAGTAACATTGTAGTGATTCGGTTTATTATTATAAAATATATTGTGATTTTTACCATATTATTTAGTTTCGGCACAAGTAGTGTAAAAATTTGTGTAGTTTAGCCCCCAAGAAAAGGAAAAAAAAATTTAAATTTTATTTATAAGTAGTAATTTGTTTGTGATGTCATCAGTTACATCCAAGCACGTGACGTTACGGGCTTATATTGGACTTGAGCCTGTTCTTTTTATTGATACATTGTTCTCATAAACTGCATGTTTCTATTATGATTATTAAAAACCTTAAATCATTGAAAGTATGGCAACATATGGTAACATATTTTATGCTACTAATGTGTTTGAACAGACATACCGTGAAGGAGAGCATGTGTGGAAGGGCTGTGGATGTGATGCTTCCAAAAACAATACAGAATGCTGCTCAGGAAGATTTTGCAATCGATATGTGACAATACCACTCCCTGAAGGAGGTAACTGTTCAAAAATTTCTAAAATAAACCTGTAACAGGGTTGTGACTGTCATGGAAAATCTTGAAAATATTGGTTATCATGGAAAATCATGGAATTATAGAAATTTAAAATAGGTCATGGAAAAGTCATGGAATTTTAGAAAGAAAGCGTTGTCTGCAATAGAAAAAGGTGTTGAGGACAGCCATAAGGAGTATGTGGAAGCCGTTATGCAATCGTTGACTTTGTTGTGCAGATTTTATCGAAAGAAAGTCAGGGAAATTCTGTGAATGGTCATGGAAAAGTCATGGAAAAGTCATGGAAGTTAATTTCATGATTTCTGTGGGAACCCTGCTTGTTGCACACTTAACAATATTTGGTCTAGGCTTGGAGAATGATTCATAGCCCGGCTAGTTGGGACCAATTTTGAATAATCATTTTTCAGATGTATTTTAGCACTTCTAATACACTTTAGTTTCAAACGGGCATATTTGTCCTTTTTTTCAGATTTTGGCAGCTTTTGCTTTTCATGTGAAAGAAAACAGGAAGATGAATGCAATGACAAGAGACATTGCCTCCTTACTGACCAAAACAAGTGTTTTGTAAGTAGATTTATTAAAATGCCGACGATCAAATATATTGATTTTAGGTACTCTACACCACAAGAAAATCTGTAAAATATTCTAAATTCTTCTTAGGTAAGGCCACGCTTAGATTTGAAATGAGAATAATTTCATTGCTGTATTGGCCAATTGATGTGGGTGGGTTGGATTAGGGACAGGCAGGGACCAGCCAATTGATGTTCTGTGCCATACAATTAAACCTGCCCTAATTTCCACCTGTAGACTACGGTCACCTGGTTTAGAATAACCACTATTAGCCCCAAGACCTAATTTTCATTATTTTACCCCCTCCATGACACAACCACCTGACTTAAAACGGTCATATTTAAATCAGTTCTCGGTGGTGACCACAGTTTTTCTACATTCTATCACCAAGATGATCATCCCAGAATCTATGAAGTTCTAGACTATAATATCAGCAAAATTCGCCACAATCAGTGAAATTTCCTCGCTCAAAAAGAGCATTTGAAATTATTATTTGTGGATTGTCGTTGCAGCCAAAGATTGCTAAATACTAAACACTTCTTTACTCAGATGTCACAGACTAAAATTGATTCTTTTTTTTTTTCAAGCATTTCAAGGGTATGGCGATTTTGCTGATTCTGAGTGTAACTGTCCTTTGTTGATTAATTTTTCAGGAAAACAAAAACGTCAATTTTGTTTGGAAAGGTTGTGGATGTCACGAAACAGGTGTTAGGCAAGAAATATGTTGCTCTGGAGAATTTTGCAATGCAGGAGACTACCAAAGGGTTCAACTCACAGGTACGAATGGTTATTCCCAAAAACCTAAAAGATTTGGTACTCATGTTGATATATTTATCAAGGAGTTTGACATATTTTCAAATTATACAGATTCCTTACCTTCTCAAGTACCAAATATTTACACTGCACAATGAATATACATATGTATAACGTTTTATTATGTCAATTTACAAAATATATTAAGGCCAGGAGGCATGCTGTAAGACACATTGGTGTAAGTATGTCCCCTAGGTTCTTTGACTAGTGTTGCATCAGTGATTAACTCAGTCACTTATCGAACTTCTGAGATATATAATATGCTCTAAATTTTGATGGAAAAACCACAGAATGGCATATGATGCAATCCATGTTTCTATAATTGTGATGAATTGACATACTTAAAAGACCTTACTTTGTTTTTTATGCTTAACAATAATTATTAAATGCACTATATGTTATCCTTTATTGATAAATAAACAGAATATGGTATCTGGTGCTGGTATTGCGAAAAGCGGGCAGAGAACCAGTGCTTGGACAGAAGACATTGTCTCAGTAAAGAGAGTAATATGTGTTTTGTAAGTATTACAGTTCTGCTAGTAAACATTACTTATTAAATATTCATTAGCCATAAGATAAACCTATGAAGCACGTAGTGTTATGCTAATTAAAAAGCCATGTGGCTAATCTAATTTTGGACTTAATCATTTGTGGCTAATTTTCAGATGACTATTTACTGTACAATCTATCCAACCGTGGCTAATCATTGTCAAGGTTCGGAGAGATCCCTGCATTTAATGTATATATTATATATATATATATATATATATATATATATATATATATATATATATATTGTATAAATTTTTTTTAAGACTCACAGAGAAGGCCAATTTGTTTCAAAAGGCTGTGGATGTGACACATCTAGAAACGGAACTGATTGTTGTGTGGGGAGATTCTGTAATCGTTACTGGCCTGTGCCACTCCCAGAAGGACGTAAGTATTGCCAAAATTATTTTTGTTTAATCTATCGAATTTATAATTTAAATATTCTTATGCGTAGCTAAGTCAATATAATCCTAATTATTTATTAAACCTCTCTATAATGACCAATTCTCAATTCCAGTCCAAAGCGTAGTGTGATCATTTTTTCCTATTAAAAAAGATTATAAATGGACAAATATATCTGAAATTTACATAATAAATACGCAAACAGTAAGTGGCTTCAAACCTTTCAATTGAAAATTTGCTTAACTAAAGTGGTGAGCTAAGGTCAGGTTCTACTGCAAATGTAGGTCCTTTAATTTGTAATTCACTGGTTATGAATATAATATGGTGAGTAGGCTCCTTGCACCCGAATATATCATTTGCAGTTGTAACAATTTCCACCCAGTTGCCTATAAATATTCATAAAGGCTTTCACAAGTTAAATGCTTTATTTTCTACACCAGGTTATGGCAGCATGTGCTATGTGTGTGTCAATAAATTGGAGGAAGAATGCCGTACTACCCTTCACTGTACACTGGACGATAATAACAGGTGTTATGTAAGTTACTGCCTTTTTTAAGCCTTTTAGCTTTGTACCAATGAGGTCAGCACTGCCAATCAAAGACAGGTAATTTCCACTACTAGTTTGTGTTGTACTGAACAACCTGTCCATGCAAATTGGGTCTTATTAATAATGATGGATAATGTGCAGGAATTTGGGAATATTCTTTCCAGGCCGCAAGTGACATATCATCAGCTGGCAAACACATATGGCAGAGAATGAAAATATCATTTTCCTTAACTTGGAATTTTACAAATTTGTTATCGTTGTATTGGTAATATCGCCACCGTTTTTTAAGTAGTACCTGATGTTCCTGGACACAAAACATTTTATTCACCCCTGTAAATAGATGTCCTAGACTGTTGTGCAGTTTTTTTATTGATTTCATAATTCTGGTTGGGGATCATTAGGTCCCTGAATGTCAGTGTTAAATTTTTCTATGGCAATAAATTTTAAAACTTCATCTGCCTCAGATTGGTCCTTGGGAAGGCTAAGGACTCTTAATGTATGTGCCATGTGCGTTTTCCTCATTATATTTTGGCGAATACCATGGATTTTCCAATCGTTTATCCTTCACATGGAAAACGCACGTGGTACATTTGGCAATAAAGTAGAAAGATTGGTAGAAATTATATTACACGTACTTCCAAAATAAATTATGCTTCATTTGTGCCTTACAACCTATAATTAGCTCTATTTATTAAATCTTCGTTGTTTTTTTTTTCGTTGTTTTTTTTTACAGACTTACAAGAAAGACAAACACTATTGGAAAGGCTGTGGATGTGGCACATCAGGATTTAAAGGAGAACATTGCTGTACTGGGGAATTTTGCAACGCAGATGACATGCAAAGAATTGTCCTGAGAAGTATGGAATCCACGAGTATATTCTTTGATATAAGTCAACTTAAAAACTAACTTTATGTGACTTTGGGTATAATTATTTGGCCAACAAGACTGTATGACCTGCAGTGGTCTGAAAGTTAGCGTTTCTGCACTACAATTAAATGGGCAAGATAATTTAAAAAAAAAAAGGCATTTTACAACTGCCTTGTATACCAGTGTATTCATTAAGGTCAATGAAAACTTTGCATAGGTTTGTCTTGGCATAGCAATAAACACTGTTTGTCTTGGCATAGAAATAAACATATCTCAGAATAACTCAATCGGTCATCAGGTGGGGCGAACAACTTTTTTCTACCAGTGTAGAACTATAATGTAGAAGTATCTGAATTGACATTATGAACTGCATTTTGGTTACGTTTCAATTTGGTTTTCTATTTCATAAATCAGACTATAGGATTTTGTGCTGGAGCTGTGAGAAAAAATTGGAGAATGAGTGTTCATCCAGAATGCAGTGCTTAAAGAGCTATGGTAACATGTGCTATGTAAGTCATCACAACATTTAGTTATAGTTATATCCCAAGTAGCAGGGAGATAACTAAGGGCTGTTTATTTAAAAAAAAAAGGGGGGGTTTACCTGAAAACTTTTAGACCCCTCCCCCATCCCGGTATCAGTTTTCCCTCAGTTTTCCCTCAGTTTTCCCTCTCCCAACATCTGAAAAATCTTCAGGTCTGCCCCCTCCCTTTTTTAAATGGAACAGCCCTAATTAACTCCTGACTATGAGGAATATAACTAACTTATACTCCACTAAACATATTTACTAATTTGTTTGATTGTTTGTTTTGTTTAACTGCTCTTATTAAGCAATTAATGTTCAGTTTGCACTCAAGAGGGAGTTAACTAACATTTTGTTGGTTATATCCTGCTCAGAACAATAAGGAAAACTATCTAGGTAGAGTATAAACACACAGTGAAGTCATAATGTTAAGCCTGGACTGTTGCAGAAATTTACTGGTCTAGATCATAACTTCTTATTCTTCTAATTGGTGATGTGCTTTATCACGAAATATATAGGATACAACAATAAGAGAAATTTAGTGGTTTAATTTTAGGTGATTTCAATACACAATTTTTTAATAGAAAGACGTCCATAAAACGCATATACTGTTTTGACAGAATCTTATCTAAAGAATTGATATTTTGAGACTTTGTAGTTTCCAATAACTTATTGGTAAATTTGATGAACTACTATTTTTGATGTCACGCATTTGAAGACGCACAGAGAGGGCAAATTTGTTTGGAAAGACTGCGGATGTGATACCACAAGGGAAAACACTGATTGCTGCTCAGGAAGATTCTGCAATCGCTACTGGCCTACTCCACTGCCAGAAGGAGGTAGTAATTAATTATATCTCCTTTTGTTCTATACTTGATAGCTGTAGGATAATAAAAGTACCAAATACTTAAAATATATCTTATATATTTTTATTTCAAAATTGTGATCTGTAATTATTTTGGTCTTTCAGATTATGGTAGCTTCTGCTTTTATTGCGAGCAACAGCCAGAAAGTGAATGTAACATTAAACATCATTGTCATTTAAACAACACAAACAAATGCTACGTAGGTGCAACTCTCTTTACAATCGTCGTAAAGTACAGCGCCTATAATTTGCCACATTGTCTTTATTTTTGCAACCATTTTGTTATGAGTTTAGTCGATAATTTGATAAAAACCAAACATGCTATTTTTAGAGTAAATGTTGTTCGATTTGTTGAAACCCTTATTTGGTAGGATTGGTATGACCTTGAGTCAGAGGAAGCAATAGTCTTTTCACTAGACAGCCCTGAATTCAGCAAGACATAAGTGTTTCTTCCCTTTTATTACTGATTTGGCTTTTCAGACAGAGTATAATAAAACTTAATAACTGTGTTCAGAGCCTTTAACGTCATGAGTGATGAGGTCGGGCTGGTGAACTGGACGAGTGGGTTCTCCAGCCCAACCTCATCATGAGTGAAGTTCTAGCTCGAACCACACAGTTATTGAGTTTTTTTATAATACCTAACTGATTCCCTTAATATAATTTTATCAGGGAAATGACAGAAATCAACTGAACGATAAGATTTCAAATATACATTAAATGCACTAAAAAATACTGCTGCTAGGATGCACTTTGCTTCAGCTGATCACAGCCATGGGCGAGAACTTTTTCAGTCAATAGAATTGCAGTATTCTGTCATAGCCATCTGGTGGAAATATAGAGAACCTTATGTGAAAATCCACTATTGCCCTCGTTTTCTTCCATAAGACGGCGCTACGATCCGGTGCGAAGCACCGGCCTTTCTCATAACCGATTTGCCGCTCCCCCAGAATCGGGGAGGGAAATAGTCAATATTTGCCAATAATAAGGTCTCCCAACTTTGTATTTTATACTATATTTTGTTCAATTTTCTATTAAAATATATTTATTGTCTGTCTGTCATATTTTCAAGACATACACTGAGGGGAATAGTTTCTGGAAAGGCTGTGGATGTGGCCATTTCAAAGGAGAACAATGCTGCACTGGAGAATTCTGCAATTCCAGGGACAGCCAAAGATTAGAATTGGCAGGTAAATCATGCCCTTTGTCTGATTTCTACTCTTTAAACTGGCTTTCGTAGCCAGAATATAACTAACATGGACACCTTTTATTCACATCTAAGTGATATCTCATTTTAATTTTTCAATTTTTCTCAGATTGTGATTGTATTTTCCATATTTTTCTTTGTAAAACTAAGCTAAACTACTTTAAATTTGCTCCCCATGTTGCAATGACTGGAACAAACAAAGCAACCTTGTATCTGCATTGATTATATTATCATATATTTAATTGTTGTTAGAAATACCATAAAACCAGATCATATATGTGTACTGTTTTATTATAACTGTTGTTTCAATGTTGAGAATTACCAGTGCAAATATAAGAAGTTTATACTGAAATAATTTTTCAGCTTTTGGCGACTTTTGCTGGAATTGTGATGGAAAACAAGAAAAGGATTGCACAGGCAAGCTGCATTGTCCAAGGAAAAATGCTGGAAAGTGTTATGTAAGAAATAATCAAAAGATAGTTTGGCATCAATGATCCACCATTACTCTTTTGAACCCTAGCATTTGCAATGTTGTACTGTGGATAGTGATGAATTTGTAGCATATTAGTTATTATTACACCAACAGTCAGCGAAGTTGCAGATGATAATATTTAACAAAATCTGGGAATGGATCTAAAATATTCTGACAGAGATAGATTATAGATGATCAAGGATCTATCTATCATTGTCGTCATTCAGTAAGTTTTGGATCTGCTACTGGACGCCGTTATTATAACCCCAGGGGCGTAAATACAGTGGGGGGATATATCCCCTTCCCTTTTTGGGAGGGGGGTTGGATGGTTAATGCAGTCATTCCAAAATGACTTTTTTCTGCACACTTTTTTTTATTGGAACATTTGTGCTTTGTTGTACTCTTCATATCTCACATCAGTATTAGTTTATCTGCAAAAGATATTTTGGCATCAATGATCCACCATTACTTAAACTCTTGACACAAGTCTGCGTGTTGACTGTGGCCACTGATCGATACGACAGAATGGTGCAGTGCGAGAGACAAAGTTGACCTGCATCCACCCCTCCTGTCACAACCAACGACCGTGTATTAACCACATCTTTGCTGCTAGTTAGCTGCAGTATTTCTGAAGGATGCTGCATGCATTATTCAATTGATGCAATAACATTTTATCGCTCCCACAGTTTAATATAGATCATCTTTATTAATGACATTCCTTATGCATTAATTATATATATGTGATTAATCAGGTATGAAGTTCGCTGTATTTTTCAAATCTACAGAAAATCTGGAACGATAACATTATCTCCAAGGGCTGTGGATGTGATGAATCCCTAAATGTGACAGAATGTTGCACCGGAAGATTTTGCAATCGTTACTGGCCTATCCCACCACCGGAAGCAGGTAGAAAAATACAATCTTCCATTTCTTTAGTTCTTTGAATTAATAATACGGTGAACTGCAACATCTTGATTTCACACGGTCGAAATCAAAATAGGAGTCTTGCATTGTCATGAAGCTTAGAATAATCACATACTTAATTTATCATGACGTAAAATGGATTGTGGCTGGATAAAACTATCAAAAGCCTCTTGGACCATTTCCTGTGAAAAATGTATTCCTCTTTCACATATCATAGCAATTTAAAATCATTTAGTGTTGCCTGAATTTGACAAAGGTACTTTTTTCATTTAAACAGGCTACGGTGGTTTTTGCTTTAGTTGTAAAAAGAAACTTGAGAAGGATTGTAACTACAAGCTGCACTGTCCTCTCACCAACAATTATATGTGCTATGTAAGTATCTTTATTTATTAGCATTGATAAATAATAACTTAAATAAATAATTGAGAGATTCTGTGGTCTAGTTGTCAAGGTGCTTGTCTGCTCACCACAAGGTTTTGAGTTCAAGACCAAGCCATGGGCCCATGGCATGGAGGAAATGAGCAGATCCTCAGTTAATCTTCGCTCCACTCCACCCACCCAGGTGTCTTTTATTTTGTAGGTTAGAGGGTCACTCCATGTAAATACAATGATGTAAGTGGCATTTAAGTGCACTGTACTGAAATGTGCAGCATACGAACAAAAGAAGGTTGGAATACCCAGCTTCCATAGAGAAGGTTTCTGATTGGCCAGAGAGATACTATAGAAGAGACACCAACAATCAGTCCCACAGCCATTACACGCTTGATTTTTTGTTGTAAATCATGGTAATTTCATTCTGGGATGCAGAGTGTATGCTGATTGTTGAAGTGCGAAGCCTTTGTATTAAATTGTATACTATAGTTAGTTTCATTAAAAACGGTCGGTCAAATTGAACTTACCCAAAGATGTCATAGCTGGCTACTCAAAATTGAACCTAAAAACACATATTTATTATATATTAGGTTAATTTCTTACATTTGCCAGTGTTAAAACTTTTCTGATGATAAATGTAAGCTGACAATTGGCTATAGAAGTGGACAGAAGCAGCTGGCTTTAGCATGTTTAGACCGCAGCCAGGTACAGGTCACTACAGGCAGCTAGAGTCGACCGTATTTTATGAAACAAACTGTACATATTTCAGTAATTGAAATCGCCGGCTAATGCCTGTGCCTGAATGCAGCACCAACTTAACTCAGATTACTGTTTGCCAAAACTTCCTGTGTCTGGAATCTTGGATAATCTTGTTATTTATAATGATACAAATTATTTCATACTTCAAAGACGTACAGAGAAGATGGATACGTTTGGATGGGTTGTGGCTGTGGTATGTCAGGAATAAAAGGCGAGAAATGTTGCCGTGGTGAATTCTGTAATGCTGGTGATCACCAAATTATGGCACTTAGAGGTAAAATAAACTTTTTCAAATATATATTCCATAAATGCAGCATAACTGCAAAAATTCTGCAGCTGCAGACAATATTTGCTGCTGTAGTTTATTTTCTTAGCTGCAGCCAAGTTTTGCCGCTATAATTTTAGCCATTATTTATTGTAATGATATTCTCTGAAAGGAACTAATTACATGATATATAATTAGATTTTATAATGAAGATTTTTTTATGGATTGCTATTTGAGTTATTAATTATATAGCTATAGTAAATTGTAAATAATTAGTTTCATTGTATTTTACAGACCATGGAATTTGGTGTTGGACGTGCGAAACAAAAAAGCCGGAGAATTGTTTGGAGAAAGAACATTGTCGTAGGAGTCTTGGCAACAAGTGCTATGTAAGTTCATTGAAGTGTAACAAATATTTTCATATATCAGCTATATTTTATTTTCATTTTGGTATCTATCCAGCGTCACTGCCTCAAATCAGATATATTTTAATGTTATGTGATTCTTGAATCATACAAATTTCTCTTAATTTTTTTCCTTGAAGATACATACAGAAGACTTGTACATTTCAAAAGGCTGTGGATGTGACCTGTCAAAAAATAATACGGCATGCTGTGCAGGCAGATTCTGCAATCGATATTGGCTGATACCCTACCCAGAAGGAGGTATATAGTAACCCTGGTGTTTCAAATTAAATATAAATTAATAACTTAATAAATAATTGTAGCTTAATTATATCTAATTGACAATCCAGGTCACTCTATATCTTTCATATTCTTGATGTTAGTCTAATAACATTGTGTGTTTTTATTTATTATTTTTTCAGATTATGGCAGCTTTTGCTGGTCATGCGAAGAAAAAACGGATAACGAATGCAAGAAGAAAATACACTGTCTTTTGAGTGACAACAATTACTGTTATGTAAGTACATTGTACCTATAGATAAATATGGTTTACACCCCCATTCCCCGTCATCTGGTTTTTGACTGACCCCGCTTTTTCTACATTAAGATATAAAGAAAATACTGGTCAACCACCTCTCTCCCGATATCAGTTTTCACGACATTTGAAAAATCTTCATCCTGCTCCCCCCCCCCCTTTTTTTAATGGAACAGTCTTAAGTTATTTCTTGAATTGCAGTCCTACCAAGAAGGGGATAATTTCTGGAAGGGTTGTGGATGTGGTGCATCAGAGTTCACTGGAAAGGAATGCTGTTCGGGAGAATTTTGCAATTCTGAACCAATTCAAGAGTTGGCTCTGGAAGGTAAATTTTTTAGTAAATTGCTTACTGCAAGCTACATACAGCTTTATGATTAAGGAAAAATACTTTATATTAATTTCTGCATGAATATTGCTCAATCTAGCATTGCTTAGGATGATGATGCAATAGCTAAATGTAGTCAAATAATTACGTTTTTGTAACATGCACTCACAATGAAGTCAATTATATTTCTTTAATCCCACAATTCACTGATGGTTGAGTAAACGTGCCTAATGGCAGCTGAAATGGCAGCTAAAACGGCAGCTATTATGACAGCTAAAATGACAGCTATAATGGCAGCTAAAATGACGGCTAAAATGGCAGCTAAAATGGCAGCTAAAAAAGGTATCAATTAATGATGTTTTTATGTCATATTTTTGCTTCAAATTTTGAATTTATTTAAGATTACAGCATCTGGTGTTGGGCTTGCGAAAGACAGTTAAGCGATCAGTGCCTGGGGAAAGTGCATTGCCCAAGAGACAATGCAGAAAAATGCTATGTAAGTGGTCCGATATATGCTTCAAAGATTTCCTTACCTCAAGGTGCCCATGGTATTGAGAAACCTGGAAAAAGTAGCAAATATGAAAAACCAATTTTCAAGGTCTGGAAAAGTATCTAATTTTATTCTGTAGTCTGGAAAATTATTTCGGTTATAACAATGGCATTATTGAATGACAAGCTTAAACAAAGTGTAAGGCAAACGTAAACAGAGTGTCCACTCTGGATCATATCAGAATTTAATTGCAGACAAATTTAGCATAACTTTTACGGGAGTTAATTAAAATCCATCTAGTATCAATTACATGCATATTTAGTAGACTTGAGATGAAGTATTAATTACCCAATGAGTCATCAAAAAAGTTCCACTTACTAGTCGACTTCACTTACATATCATGACTTTCCTTATGCATTTATTACGCAGACATACAGAGAAGGAGATTATGTTTGGAAGGGCTGTGGATGTGATGCATCTGTAAAAGGAGGAGAATGTTGCACAGGGAGATTCTGCAATCGTTACTGGCCTGTACCAGCACCTGAAGGAGGTTTGTATCATTTTTCTTGCATTATACAAGGATGTGATTTTTCAGTTTTTTTTTTTCAGAAATCCGTTTTTTTGGCATGTAAAATTGACCCTCATAATTCGTGTAAATTTCTTCCTTAATTTGGGGGGGGGGGGGAGGGAGGAGTTTTCAGGGTAAGTGTAGTGTGACTCAAGGTTTTGCCTTGTAAACCATTGAAGTTGCCCCTCAGATAGTATAGCTTGAAATGCCATTATTTTGGTTATTTGTTTAATAGTTTTCCCAGGGGGGGGGGGGGGGGGCATCCCTCCGGACCCCCCTTACTGATCCTGAGATTTTCAGGTTTTTTTATCAATGATCAATCACATCCCTGATTATAATATGTAAGGGGAACTGTCAACTCAAAAAATTTCGGAAAAAGTACATTAGAGCGGACCTAAATTTATGACCATATTTAGCGAGTCCCAAACAAACAGCGGCTTCAAGGCAACAACACAGGCTAATATTGCTAACTTTCTCTTTCTTGGAGGCTGCTGTTCCCTTACCGCCAACCCCCCCCCCCCCCCCCCAACACTACTGCTACTCTACACAAATGTTATTCTTATTATATGTGTACCAGAACAAAATTTGGTAAAAAAAAAAATAGTGATTTTTTTTTTCTTCATATTTCATGGATGCCAAATATGGGCATAAATTTAGGTTGCTATGCCACACTGCTTAGCCATATGCTACGAAATGTTAAAATATGATATTGTTTCATGTCTAATGCACTTGTACGCTAAAAGTGTGAAACATTCACCATGAAGAGGGTGTGAAAAATTGACCATGACGAGACTCGAATTCGCAATCTTCTGATTCGAAGTCAGACGCCTTATCCATTAGGCCACATGGCCATATCCTGTATAATGTTAAAATATGATTTAATTTCATGTTTGGAAACTTGATAGTTATGGGTGTGAAAAAAATGACCATGACAAGGGGATGAAAAATTGACCATGACGAGACTCGAACTCGCAATCTTCAGATCTGATTTCTGATGCCTTTATTATTTGGGCTGCTTAGCCATATGCTACGAAATGTTAATATATGATATTGTTTTATGTCTAATGCACTTGTACGCTAAAAGTGTGAAACATTCACCATGAAGAGGGTGTGAAAAATTGACCATGACGAGACTCCAACTCGAAATCTTCTGATTCGAAGTCAGACGCCTTATCCATTGGGCCACACGGCCATATCCTCTATAATGTTACAATACGATATCATTTAAAGTCTGAAAACTTGTTCTTCATGGGTTTGAAAAATTGACCTCGATGAGAATCGAACTGGCAATCTTCTGATCCAAAGTCAAATGCCTTATCCATTGGGCCAGACAGCCATGTGTTGCATAGTGTTACAATATGATATTAATTTGTGTCACATACCATAGTCAAGCAAGGGTGTGTGAAACTGACCTTGACGAGACTTGAACTCGCAATCTTCTAATCTGATGTCGGAAGCCTTATTATTTGGGCTGCTTAGCCATTGCTACGAAATGTGAAAAATATGATATTGCCTCGTGTCTAACACAGTTGTTAGTCAAAAGTGTAAAAAATTCACCAAGAGGGTGTGAAAAATTGACCATAACGAGACTCGAACTCGCAATCTTCTGATTCGAAGTCAGAAGCCTTATCCATTGGGCCGCACGGCCATATCCTGTATAATGTTAAAGTATGATTTAAATTCATGTTTGGAAACTTGATAGTTATGGGTGTGAAAAAATTGACCATGACAAGGGGATGAAAAATTGACCATGACGAGACTCGAACTCGCAATCTTCTGATTCGTAGTCAGACGCCTTATCCATTGGGCCACACGGCCATATCCTCTATAATGTTACAATACGATATCATTTAAAGTCTGAAAACTTGTTCTTCATGGGTTTGAGAAATTGACCTCGATGAGAATCGAACTGGCAATCTTCTGATCCAAAGTCAAATGCCTTATCCATTGGGCCAGACAGGCATGTGTTGCATAGTCTTACAATATGATATTATTTTATGTCTCATACCATAGTCAAGCAAGGGTGTGTGAAACTGACCTTGACGAGACTTGAACTTGCAATCTTCTAATCTGATGTCGGATGCCTTATTAATTGGGCTGCTTAGCCATTTGCTACGAAATGTGAAAAATATGATATTGCCTCGTGTCTTATACAGTAGTTGGTCAAAGGTGTAAAAAATTCACTAAGAGGGTGTGAAAAATTGACCATAACGAGACTCGAACTCGCAATCTTCTGATTCGAAGTCAGACGCCTTATCCATTGGGCCACACGGCCATATCCTGTATAATGTTAAAGTATGATTTAAATTCATGTTTGGAAACTTGATAGTTATGGGTGTGAAAAAATTGACCATGACAAGGGGATGAAAAATTGACCATGACGAGACTCGAACTCGCAATCTTCTGATTCGAAGTCAGACGCCATATCCATTGGGCCACACGGCCATATCCTGCATAATGTTATAATATGATTTAATTTCATGTTTAGAAACTTGATAGTTATGGGTGTGAAAAAATTGACCATGACAAGGGGATGAAAAATTGACCATGACGAGACTCGAACTCGCAATCTTCTGATTCGTAGTCAGACGCCTTATCCATTGGGCCACACGGCCATATCCTCTATTCATGGGTTTGAAAAATTGACCTCGATGAGAATCGAACTGGCAATCTTCTGATCCAAAGTCAAATGCCTTATCCATTGGGCCAGACAGCCATGTGTTGCATAGTGTTACAATATTATATTAATTTGTGTCTCATACCATAGTCAAGCAAGGGTGTGTGAAACTGACCTTGACGAGACTTGAACTCGCAACCTACTAATCTGATGTCGGATGCCTTATTATTTGGGCTGCTTAGCCATTTGCTACGAAATGTGAAAAATATGATATTGCCTCGTGTCAAACACAGTAGGTGGTCAAAAGTGTAAAAAATTCACCAACAGTGTGTGAAAAATTGACCATAACGAGACTCGAACTCGCAATCTTCTGATTCGAAGTCAGACGCCTTATCCATTGGGCCACACGGCCATATCCTGTATAATGTTAAAGTATGATTTAATTTCATGTTTGGAAACTTGATAGTTATGGGTGTGAAAAAATTGACCATGACAAGGGGATGAAAAATTGACCATGACGAGACTCGAACTCGCAATCTTCTGATTCGAAGTCAGACGCCTTATCCATTGGGCCACACTGCCATATCCTCTATAACATTACAATACGATATCATTTAAAGTCTGAAAACTTGTTCTTCATGGGTTTGAAAAATTGACCTCGATGAGAATCGAACTGGCAATCTTCTGATCCAAAGTCAAATGCCTTATCCATTGGGCCAGACAGCCATGTGTTGCATAGTGTTACAATATGATATTAATTTGTGTCTCATGCCATAGTCAAGCAAGGGTGTGTGAAACTGACCTTGACGAGACTTGAACTCGCAATCTTCTAATCTGATGTCGGATGCCTTATTATTTGGGCTGCTTAGCCATTTGCTACGAAATGTGAAAAATATGATATTGCCTCGTGTCTAATACAGTAGTTGGGCAAAAGTGTAAAAAATTCACCAACAGTGTGTGAAAAATTGACCATAACGAGACTCGAACTCGCAATCTTCTGATTCGAAGTCAGACGCCTTATGCATTGGGCCACACGGCCATATCCAGTATAATGTTAAAGTATGATGTAATTTCATGTTTGGAAACTTGATAGTTATGGGTGTGAAAAAATTGACCATGACAAGGGGATGAAAAATTGACCATGACGAGACTCGAACTCGCAATCTTCTGATTCGAAGTCAGACGCCTTATCCATTGGGCCACACAGCCATATCCTGTATAATGTTAAAGTATGATTTAATTTCATGTTTGGAAACTTGATAGTTATGGGTGTGAAAAAATTGACCATGACAAGGGGATGAAAAATTGACCATGACGAGACTCGAACTCGCAATCTTCTGATTCGAAGTCAGACGCCTTATCCATTGGGCCACACGGCCATATCCTGTATAATGTTACAATACGATATCATTTAAAGTCTGAAAACTTGTTCTTCATGGGTTTGAAAAATTGACCTCAATGAGAATCGAACTGGCAATCTTCTGATCCAAAGTCAAATGCCTTATCCATTGGGCCAGACAGCCATGTGTTGCATAGTGTTACAATATGATATTTATTTGTGTCTCATACCATAGTCAAGCAAGGGTGTGTGAAACTGACCTTGACGAGACTTGAACTCGCAATCTTCTAATCTGATGTCGGATGCCTTATTATTTGGGCTGCTTAGCCATTTGCTACGAAATGTGAAAAATATGATATTGCCTCGTGTCTAATACAGTAGTTGGTCAAAAGCGTAAAAAATTCACCAACAGTGTGTGAAAAATTGACCATAACGAGACTCGAACTCGCAATCTTCTGATTCGAAGTCAGACGCCTTATCCATTGGGCCACACGGCCATATCCTGTATAATGTTAAAGTATGATTTAATTTCATGTTTGGAAACTTGATAGTTATGGGTGTGAAAAAATTGACCATGACAAGGGGATGAAAAATTGACCATGACGAGACTCGAACTCGCAATCTTCTGATTCGTAGTCAGACGCCTTATCCATTGGGCCACACGGCCATATCCTGCATAATGTTAAAATATGATTTAATTTCATGTTTAGAAACTTAATAGTTATGGGTGTGAAAAAATTGACCATGACAAGGGGATGAAAAATTTTACCATGACGAGACTCGAACTCGCAATCTTCTGATTCGTAGTCAGACGCCTTATCCATTGGGCCACACGGCCATATCCTCTATAACATTACAATACGATATCATTTAAAGTCTGAAAACTTGTTCTTCATGGGTTTGAAAAATTGACCTCGATGAGAATCGAACTGGCAATCTTCTGATCCAAAGTAAAATGCCTTATCCATTGGGCCAGACAGCCATGTGTTGCATAGTGTTACAATATGATATTAATTTGTGTCTCATACCATAGTCAAGCAAGGGTGTGTGAAATTGACCTTGACGAGACTTGAACTCGCAATCTTCTAATCTGATGTCGGATGCCTTATTATTTGGGCTGCTTAGCCATTTGCTACGAAAAGTGAAAAATATGATATTGCCTCGTGTCTAATACAGTAATTGGGCAAAAGTGTAAAAAATTCACCAACAGTGTGTGAAAAATTGACAATAACGAGACTCGAACTCGCAATCTTCTGATTCGAAGTCAGGCGCCTTATCCATTGGGCCACACGGCCATATCCTGTATAATGTTAAAGTATGATTTAATTTCATGTTTGGAAACTTGATAGTTATGGGTGTGAAAAAATTGACCATGACAAGGGGATGAAAAATTGACCATGACGAGACTCGAACTCACAATCTTCTGATTCGAAGTCAGACGCCTTATCCATTGGGCCACACGGCCATATCCTGTATAAAGTTACAATACGATATCATTTAAAGTCTGAAAACTTGTTCCTCATGGGTTTGAAAAATTGACCTCGATGAGAATCGAACTGGCAATCTTCTGATCCAAAGTCAAATGCCTTATCCATTGGGCCAGACAGCCATGTGTTGCATAGTGTTACAATATGATATTATTTTGTGTCTCATGCCATAGTCAAGCAAGGGTGTGTGAAACTGACCTTGACGAACCTTGAACTCGCAATCTTCTAATCTGATGTCGGATGCCTTATTATTTGGGCTGCTTAGCCATTTGCTACGAAATGTGAAAAATATGATATTGCCACGTGTCTAATACAGTAGTTGGTCAAAAGTGTAAAAAATTCACCAAGAGGGTGTGAAAAATTGACCATAACGAGACTCGAACTCGCAATCTTCTGATTCGAAGTCAGACGCCTTATCCATTGGGCCACACGGCCATATCCTGCATAATGTTAAAATATGATTTAATTTCATGTTTAGAAACTTGATAGTTATGGGTGTGAAAAAATTGACCATGACAAGGGGATGAAAAATTGACCATGACGAGACTCGAACTCACAATCTTCTGATTCGTAGTCAGACGCCTTATCCATTGGGCCACACGGCCATATCCTCTATAGCATTTCAATACGATATCATTTAAAGTCTGAAAACTTGTTCTTCATGAGTATGAAAAATTGACCTCGATGAGAATCGAACTGGCAATCTTCTGATCCAAAGTCAAATGCCTTATCCATTGGGCCAGACAGCCATGTGTTGCATAGTGTTACAATATGATATTAATTTGTGTCTCATGCCATAGTCAAGCAAGGGTGTGTGAAACTGACCTTGACGAGACTTGAACTCGCAATCTTCTAATCTGATGTCGGATGCCTTATTATTTGGGCTGCTTAGCCATTTGCTACGAAATGTGAAAAATATGATATTGCCTCGTGTCTAATACAGTAGTTGGGCAAAAGTGTAAAAAATTCACCAACAGTGTGTGAAAAATTGACCATGACGAGACTCGAACTCGCAATCTTCTGATTCGAAGTCAGACGCCTTATCCATTGGGCCACACGGCCATATCCTGTATAATGTTAAAGTATGATTTAATTTCATGTTTGGAAACTTGATAGTTATGGGTGTGAAAAAATTGACCATGACAAGGGGATGAAAAATTGACCATGACAAGACTCGAACTCGCAATCTTCTGATCCAAAGTCAAATGCCTTATCTATTGGGCCAGACAGCCATGTGTTGCATAGTGTTACAATATGATATTATTTTGTGTCTCATGCCATAGTCAAGCAAGGGTGTGTGAAACTGACCTTGACGAGACTTGAACTCGCAATCTTCTAATCTGATGTCGGATGCCTTATTATTTGGGCTGCTTAGCCATTTGCTACGAAATGTGAAAAATATGATATTGCCACGTGTCTAATACAGTAGTTGGTCAAAAGTGTAAAAAATTCACCAAGAGGGTGAAAAATTGACCATAACAAGACTCGAACTCGCAATCTTCTGATTCGAAGTCAGACGCCTTATCCATTGGGCCACACGGCCATATCCTGCATAATGTTAAAATATGATTTAATTTCATGTTTAGAAACTTGATAGTTATGGGTGTGAAAAAATTGACCATGACAAGGGGATGAAAAATTGACCATGACGAGACTCGAACTCGCAATCTTCTGATTCGAAGTCAGACGCCTTATCCATTGGGCCACACGGCCATATCCTGCATAATGTTAAAATATGATTTAATTTCATGTTTAGAAACTTGATAGTTATGGGTGTGAAAAAATTGACCATGACAAGGGGATGAAAAATTGACCATGACGAGACTCGAACTCGCAATCTTCTGATTCGTAGTCAGACGCCTTATCCATTGGGCCACACGGCCATATCCTCTATAACATTACAATACGATATCATTTAAAGTCTGAAAACTTGTTCTTCATGGGTTTGAAAAATTGACCTCGATGAGAATCGAACTGGCAATCTTCTGATCCAAAGTCAAATGCCTTATCCATTGGGCCAGACAGCCATGTGTTGCATAGTGTTACAATATGATATTAATTTGTGTCTCATACCATAGTCAAGCAAGGGTGTGTGAAACTGACCTTGACGAGACTTGAACTCGCAATCTTCTAATCTGATGTCGGATGCCTTATTATTTGGGCTGCTTAGCCATTTGCTACGAAATGTGAAAAATATGATATTGCCTCGTGTCTAATACAGTAGTTGGTCAAAAGTGTAAAAAATTCACCAACAGTGTGTGAAAAATTGACCATAACGAGACTCGAACTCGCAATCTTCTGATTCGAAGTCAGACGCCTTATCCATTGGGCCACACGGCCATATCCTGTATAATGTTAAAGTATGATTTAATTTCATGTTTGGAAACTTGATAGTTATGGGTGTGAAAAAATTGACCATGACAAGGGGATGAAAAATTGACCATGACGAGACTCAAACTCGCAATCTTCTGATTCGAAGTCAGACGCCTTATCCATTGGGCCACACGGCCATATCCTGCATAATGTTAAAATATGATTTAATTTCATGTTTAGAAACTTTATAGTTATGGGTGTGAAAAAATTGACCATGACAAGGGGATGAAAAATTGACCATGACGAGACTCGAACTCGCAATCTTCTGATTCGTAGTCAGACGCCTTATCCATTGGGTCACACGGCCATATCCTCTATAACATTACAATACTATATCATTTAAAGTCTGAAAACTTGTTCTTCATGGGTTTGAAAAATTGACCTCGATGAGAATCGAACTGGCAATCTTCTGATCCAAAGTCAAATGCCTTATCCATTGGGCCAGACAGCCATGTGTTGCATAGTGTTACAATATTATATTAATTTGTGTCTCATACCATAGTCAAGCAAGGGTGTGTGAAACTGACCTTGACGAGACTTGAATGCGCAATCTTCTAATCTGATGTCGGATGCCTTATTATTTGGGCTGCTTAGCCATTTGCTACGAAATGTGAAAAATATGATATTGCCTCGTGTCTAATACAGTAGTTGGGCAAAAGTGTAAAAAATTCACCAACAGTGTGTGAAAAATTGACCATAACGAGACTCGAACTCGCAATCTTCTGATTCGAAGTCAGACGCCTTATCCATTGGGCCACACGGCCATATCCTGTATAATGTTAAAGTATGATTTAATTTCATGTTTGGAAACTTGATAGTTATGGGTGTGAAAAAATTGACCATGACAAGGGGATGAAAAATTGACCATGACGAGACTCGAACTCGCAATCTTCTGATTCGAAGTCAGACGCCTTATCCATTGGGCCACACGGCCATATCCTGCATAATGTTAAAATATGATTTAATTTCATGTTTAGAAACTTGATAGTTATGGGTGTGAAAAAATTGACCATGACAAGGGGATGAAAAATTGACCATGACGAGACTCGAACTCGCAATCTTCTGATTCGTAGTCAGACGCCTTATCTATTGGGCCACACGGCCATATCCTCTATAACATTACAATACGATATCATTTAAAGTCTGAAAACTTGTTCTTCATGGGTTTGAAAAATTGACCTCGATGAGAATCGAACTGGCAATCTTCTGATCCAAAGTCAAATGCCTTATCCATTGGGCCAGACAGCCATGTGTTGCATAGTGTTACAATATGATATTAATTTGTGTCTCATACCATAGTCAAGCAAGGGTGTGTGAAACTGACCTTGACGAGACTTGAACTCGCAATCTTCTAATGTGATGTCGGATGCCTTATTATTTGGGTTGCTTAGCCATTTGCTACGAAATGTGAAAAATATGATATTGCCTCGTGTCTAATACAGTAGTTGGTCAAAAGTGTAAAAAATTCACCAACAGTGTGTGAAAAATTGACCATAACGAGACTCGAACTCGCAATCTTCTGATTCGAAGTCAGACGCCTTATCCATTGGGCCACACAGCCATATCCTGTATAATGTTAAAGTATGATTTAATTTCATGTTTGGAAACTTGATAGTTATGGGTGTGAAAAAATTGACCATGACAAGGGGATGAAAAATTGACCATGACGAGACTCGAACTCGCAATCTTCTGATTCGAAGTCAGACGCCTTATCCATTGGGCCACACGGCCATATCCTGTATAATGTTACAATACGGTATCATTTAAAGTCTGAAAACTTGTTCTTCATGGGTTTGAAAAATAGACCTCGATGAGAATCGAACTGGCAATCTTCTGATCCAAAGTCAAATGCCTTATCCATTGGGCCAGACAGCAATGTGTTGCATAGTGTTACAATATGATATTATTTTGTGTCTCATGCCATAGTCAAGCAAGGGTGTGTAAAACTGACCTTGACGAGACTTGAACTCGCAATCTTCTAATCTGATGTCGGATGCCTTATTATTTGGGCTGCTTAGCCATTTGCTACGAAATGTGAAAAATATGATATTGCCTCGTGTCTAATACAGTAGTTGGTCAAAAGTGTAAAAAATTCACCAAGAGGGTGTGAAAAATTGACCATAACGAGACTCGAACTCGCAATCTTCTGATTCGAAGTCAGACGCCTTATCCATTGGGCCACACAGCCATATCCTGTATAATGTTAAAGTATGATTTAATTTCATGTTTGGAAACTTGATAGTTATGGGTGTGAAAAAATTGACCATGACAAGGGGATGAAAAATTGACCATGACGAGACTCGAACTCGCAATCTTCTGATTCGAAGTCAGACGCCTTATCCATTGGGCCACACGGCCATATCCTGCATAATGTTAAAATATGATTTAATTTCATGTTTAGAAACTTGATAGTTATGGGTGTGAAAAAATTGACCATGACAAGGGGATGAAAAATTGACCATGACGAGACTCGAACTCGCAATCTTCTGATTCGAAGTCAGACGCCTTATCCATTGGGCCACACGGCCATATCCTGTATAATGTTAAAGTATGATTTAATTTCATGTTTGGAAACTTGATAGTTATGGGTGTGAAAAATTGACCATGACAAGGGGATGAAAAATTGATCATGACGAGACTCGAACTCGCAATCTTCTGATTCGAAGTCAGACGCCTTATCCATTGGGCCACACGGCCATATCCTGTATAATGTTACAATACGATATCATTTAAAGTCTGAAAACTTGTTCTTCATGGGTTTGAAAAATTGACCTCGATGAGAATCGAACTGGCAATCTTCTGATCCAAAGTCAAATGCCTTATCTATTGGGCCAGACAGCCATGTGTTGCATAGTGTTACAATATGATATTATTTTGTGTCTCATGCCATAGTCAAGCAAGGGTGTGTGAAACTGACCTTGACGAGACTTGAACTCGCAATCTTCTAATCTGATGTCGGATGCCTTATTATTTGGGCTGCTTAGCCATTTGCTACGAAATGTGAAAAATATGATATTGCCACGTGTCTAATACAGTAGTTGGTCAAAAGTGTAAAACATTCACCAAGAGGGTCTGAAAAATTGACCATAACGAGACTCGAACTCGCAATCTTCTGATTCGAAGTCAGACGCCTTATCCATTGGGCCACACTTCCATATCCTGCATAATGTTAAAATATGATTTAATTTCATGTTTAGAAACTTGATAGTTATGGGTGTGAAAAAATTGACCATGACAAGGGGATGAAAAATTGACCATGACGAGACTCGAACTCGCAATCTTCTGATTCGTAGTCAGACGCCTTATCCATTGGGCCACACGGCCATATCCTCTATAGCATTTCAATACGATATCATTTAAAGTCTGAAAACTTGTTCTTCATGGGTTTGAAAAATTGACCTCGATGAGAATCGAACTGGCAATCTTCTGATCCAAAGTCAAATGCCTTATCCATTGGGCCAGACAGCCATGTGTTGCATAGTGTTACAATATGATATTAATTTGTGTCTCATGCCATAGTCAAGCAAGGGTGTGTGAAACTGACCTTGACGAGACTTGAACTCGCAATCTTCTAATCTGATGTCGGATGCCTTATTATTTGGGCTGCTTAGCCATTTGCTACGAAATGTGAAAAATATGATATTGCCTCGTGTCTAATACAGTAGTTGGGCAAAAGTGTAAAAAATTCACCAACAGTGTGTGAAAAATTGACCATAACGAGACTCGAACTCGCAATCTTCTGATTCGAAGTCAGAAGCCTTATCCATTGGGCCACACTGCCATATCCTGTATAATGTTAAAGTATGATTTAATTTCATGTTTGGAAACTTGATAGTTATGGGTGTGAAAAAATTGACCATGACAAGGGGATGAAAAATTGACCATGACGAGACTCGAACTCGCAATCTTCTGATTCGAAGTCAGACGCCTTATCCATTGGGCCACACAGCCATATCCTGTATAATGTTAAAGTATGATTTAATTTCATGTTTGGAAACTTGATAGTTATGGGTGTGAAAAAATTGACCATGACAAGGGGATGAAAAATTGACCATGACGAGACTCGAACTCGCAATCTTCTGATTCGAAGTCAGACGCCTTATCCATTGGGCCACACGGCCATATCCTGTATAATGTTACAATACGATATCATTTAAAGTCTGAAAACTTGTTCTTCATGGGTTTGAAAAATTGACCTCAATGAGAATCGAACTGGCAATCTTCTGATCCAAAGTCAAATGCCTTATCCATTGGGCCAGACAGCCATGTGTTGCATAGTGTTACAATATGATATTAATTTGTGTCTCATACCATAGTCAAGCAAGGGTGTGTGAAACTGACCTTGACGAGACTTGAACTCGCAATCTTCTAATCTGATGTCGGATGCCTTATTATTTGGGCTGCTTAGCCATTTGCTATGAAATGTGAAAAATATGATATTGCCTCGTGTCTAATACAGTAGTTGGTCAAAAGCGTAAAAAATTCACCAACAGTGTGTGAAAAATTGACCATAACGAGACTCGAACTCGCAATCTTCTGATTCGAAGTCAGACGCCTTATCCATTGGGCCACACGGCCATATCCTGTATAATGTTAAAGTATGATTTAATTTCATGTTTGGAAACTTGATAGTTATGGGTGTGAAAAAATTGACCATGACAAGGGGATGAAAAATTGACCATGACGAGACTCGAACTCGCAATCTTCTGATTCGTAGTCAGACGCCTTATCCATTGGGCCACACGGCCATATCCTGCATAATGTTAAAATATGATTTAATTTCATGTTTAGAAACTTGATAGTTATGGGTGTGAAAAAATTGACCATGACAAGGGGATGAAAAATTTTACCATGACGAGACTCGAACTCGCAATCTTCTGATTCGTAGTCAGACGCCTTATCCATTGGGCCACACGGCCATATCCTCTATAACATTACAATACGATATCATTTAAAGTCTGAAAACTTGTTCTTCATGGGTTTGAAAAATTGACCTCGATGAGAATCGAACTGGCAATCTTCTGATCCAAAGTAAAATGCCTTATCCATTGGGCCAGACAGCCATGTGTTGCATAGTGTTACAATATGATATTAATTTGTGTCTCATACCATAGTCAAGCAAGGGTGTGTGAAATTGACCTTGACGAGACTTGAACTCGCAATCTTCTAATCTGATGTCGGATGCCTTATTATTTGGGCTGCTTAGCCATTTGCTACGAAAAGTGAAAAATATGATATTGCCTCGTGTCTAATACAGTAATTGGGCAAAAGTGTAAAAAATTCACCAACAGTGTGTGAAAAATTGACAATAACGAGACTCGAACTCGCAATCTTCTGATTCGAAGTCAGGCGCCTTATCCATTGGGCCACACGGCCATATCCTGTATAATGTTAAAGTATGATTTAATTTCATGTTTGGAAACTTGATAGTTATGGGTGTGAAAAAATTGACCATGACAAGGGGATGAAAAATTGACCATGACGAGACTCGAACTCACAATCTTCTGATTCGAAGTCAGACGCCTTATCCATTGGGCCACACGGCCATATCCTGTATAAAGTTACAATACGATATCATTTAAAGTCTGAAAACTTGTTCCTCATGGGTTTGAAAAATTGACCTCGATGAGAATCGAACTGGCAATCTTCTGATCCAAAGTCAAATGCCTTATCCATTGGGCCAGACAGCCATGTGTTGCATAGTGTTACAATATGATATTATTTTGTGTCTCATGCCATAGTCAAGCAAGGGTGTGTGAAACTGACCTTGACGAACCTTGAACTCGCAATCTTCTAATCTGATGTCGGATGCCTTATTATTTGGGCTGCTTAGCCATTTGCTACGAAATGTGAAAAATATGATATTCCCACGTGTCTAATACAGTAGTTGGTCAAAAGTGTAAAAAATTCACCAAGAGGGTGTGAAAAATTGACCATAACGAGACTCGAACTCGCAATCTTCTGATTCGAAGTCAGACGCCTTATCCATTGGGCCACACGGCCATATCCTGCATAATGTTAAAATATGATTTAATTTCATGTTTAGAAACTTGATAGTTATGGGTGTGAAAAAATTGACCATGACAAGGGGATGAAAAATTGACCATGACGAGACTCGAACTCACAATCTTCTGATTCGTAGTCAGACGCCTTATCCATTGGGCCACACGGCCATATCCTCTATAGCATTTCAATACGATATCATTTAAAGTCTGAAAACTTGTTCTTCATGAGTATGAAAAATTGACCTCGATGAGAATCGAACTGGCAATCTTCTGATCCAAAGTCAAATGCCTTATCCATTGGGCCAGACAGCCATGTGTTGCATAGTGTTACAATATGATATTAATTTGTGTCTCATACCATAGTCAAGCAAGGGTGTGTGAAACTGACCTTGACGAGACTTGAACTCGCAATCTTCTAATCTGATGTCGGATGCCCTATTATTTGGGCTGCTTAGCCATTTGCTACGAAATGTGAAAAATATGATATTGCCTCGTGTCTAATACAGTAGTTGGGCAAAAGTGTAAAAAATTCACCAACAGTGTGTGAAAAATTGACCATAACGAGACTCGAACTCGCAATCTTCTGATTCGAAGTCAGACGCCTTATCCATTGGGCCACACGGCCATATCCTGTATAATGTTAAAGTATGATTTAATTTCATGTTTGGAAACTTGATAGTTATGGGTGTGAAAAAATTGACCATGACAAGGGGATGAAAAATTGACCATGACGAGACTCGAACTCGCAATCTTCTGATTCGAAGTCAGACGCCTTATCCATTGGGCCACACGGCCATATCCTGTATAATGTTACAATACGATATCATTTAAAGTCTGAAAACTTGTTCTTCATGGGTTTGAAAAATTGACCTCGATGAGAATCGAACTGGCAATCTTCTGATCCAAAGTCAAATGCCTTATCCATTGGGCCAGACAGCCATGTGTTGCATAGTGTTACAATATGATATTATTTTGTGTCTCATGCCATAGTCAAGCAAGGGTGTGTGAAACTGACCTTGACGAGACTTGAACTCGCAATCTTCTAATCTGATGTCGGATGCCTTATTATTTGGGCTGCTTAGCCATTTGCTACGAAATGTGAAAAATATGATATTGCCACGTGTCTAATACAGTAGTTGGTCAAAAGTGTAAAACATTCACCAAGAGGGTGTGAAAAATTGACCATAACGAGACTCGAACTCGCAATCTTCTGATTCGAAGTCAGACGCCTTATCCATTGGGCCACACGGCCATATCCTGCATAATGTTAAAATATGATTTAATTTCATGTTTAGAAACTTGATAGTTATGGGTGTGAAAAAATTGACCATGACAAGGGGATGAAAAATTGACCATGACGAGACTCGAACTCGCAATCTTCTGATTCGTAGTCAGACGCCTTATCCATTGGGCCACACGGCCATATCCTCTATAACATTACAATACGATATCATTTAAAGTCTGAAAACTTGTTCTTCATGGGTTTGAAAAATTGACCTCGATGAGAATCGAACTGGCAATCTTCTGATCCAAAGTCAAATGCCTTATCCATTGGGCCAGACAGCCATGTGTTGCATAGTGTTACAATATGATATTAATTTGTGTCTCATGCCATAGTCAAGCAAGGGTGTGTGAAACTGACCTTGACGAGACTTGAACTCGCAATCTTCTAATCTGATGTCGGATGCCTTATTATTTGGGCTGCTTAGCCATTTGCTACGAAATGTGAAAAATATGATATTGCCTCGTGTCTAATACAGTAGTTGGGCAAAAGTGTAAAAAATTCACCAACAGTGTGTGAAAAATTGACCATAACGAGACTCGAACTCGCAATCTTCTGATTCGAAGTCAGACGCCTTATCCATTGGGCCACACTTCCATATCCTGTATAATGTTAAAGTATGATTTAATTTCATGTTTGGAAACTTGATAGTTATGGGTGTGAAAAAATTGACCATGACAAGGGGATGAAAAATTGACCATGACGAGACTCGAACTCGCAATCTTCTGATTCGAAGTCAGACGCCTTATCCATTGGGCCACACGGCCATATCCTGTATAATGTTAAAGTATGATTTAATTTCATGTTTGGAAACTTGATAGTTATGGGTGTGAAAAAATTGACCATGACAAGGGGATGAAAAATTGACCATGACAAGACTCGAACTCGCAATCTTCTGATTCGAAGTCAGACGCCTTATCCATTGGGCCACACGGCCATATCCTGTATAAGGTTACAATACGATATCATTTAAAGTCTGAAAACTTGTTCTTCATGGGTTTGAAAAATTGACCTCGATGAGAATCGAACTGGCAATCTTCTGATCCAAAGTCAAATGCCTTATCTATTGGGCCAGACAGCCATGTGTTGCATAGTGTTACAATATGATATTATTTTGTGTCTCATGCCATAGTCAAGCAAGGGTGTGTGAAACTGACCTTGACGAGACTTGAACTCGCAATCTTCTAATCTGATGTCGGATGCCTTATTATTTGGGCTGCTTAGCCATTTGCTACGAAATGTGAAAAATATGATATTGCCACGTGTCTAATACAGTAGTTGGTCAAAAGTGTAAAAAATTCACCAAGAGGGTGTGAAAAATTGACCATAACAAGACTCGAACTCGCAATCTTCTGATTCGAAGTCAGACGCCTTATCCATTGGGCCACACGGCCATATCCTGCATAATGTTAAAATATGATTTAATTTCATGTTTAGAAACTTGATAGTTATGGGTGTGAAAAAATTGACCATGACAAGGGGATGAAAAATTGACCATGACGAGACTCGAACTCGCAATCTTCTGATTCGAAGTCAGACGCCTTATCCATTGGGCCACACGGCCATATCCTGCATAATGTTAAAATATGATTTTATTTCATGTTTAGAAACTTGATAGTTATGGGTGTGAAAAAATTGACCATGACAAGGGGATGAAAAATTGACCATGACGAGACTCGAACTCGCAATCTTCTGATTCGTAGTCAGACGCCTTATCCATTGGGCCACACGGCCATATCCTCTATAACATTACAATACGATATCATTTAAAGTCTGAAAACTTGTTCTTCATGGGTTTGAAAAATTGACCTCGATGAGAATCGAACTGGCAATCTTCTGATCCAAAGTCAAATGCCTTATCCATTGGGCCAGACAGCCATGTGTTGCATAGTGTTACAATATGATATTAATTTGTGTCTCATACCATAGTCAAGCAAGGGTGTGTGAAACTGACCTTGACGAGACTTGAACTCGCAATCTTCTAATCTGATGTCGGATGCCTTATTATTTGGGCTGCTTAGCCATTTGCTACGAAATGTGAAAAATATGATATTGCCTCGTGTCTAATACAGTAGTTGGTCAAAAGTGTAAAAAATTCACCAACAGTGTGTGAAAAATTGACCATAACGAGACTCGAACTCGCAATCTTCTGATTCGAAGTCAGACGCCTTATCCATTGGGCCACACGGCCATATTCTGTATAATGTTAAAGTATGATTTAATTTCATGTTTGGAAACTTGATAGTTATGGGTGTGAAAAAATTGACCATGACAAGGGGATGAAAAATTGACCATGACGAGACTCAAACTCGCAATCTTCTGATTCGAAGTCAGACGCCTTATCCATTGGGCCACACGGCCATATCCTGCATAATGTTAAAATATGATTTAATTTCATGTTTAGAAACTTTATAGTTATGGGTGTGAAAAAATTGACCATGACAAGGGGATGAAAAATTGACCATGACGAGACTCGAACTCGCAATCTTCTGATTCGTAGTCAGACGCCTTATCCATTGGGTCACACGGCCATATCCTCTATAACATTACAATACTATATCATTTAAAGTCTGAAAACTTGTTCTTCATGGGTTTGTAAAATTGACCTCGATGAGAATCGAACTGGCAATCTTCTGATCCAAAGTCAAATGCCTTATCCATTGGGCCAGACAGCCATGTGTTGCATAGTGTTACAATATTATATTAATTTGTGTCTCATACCATAGTCAAGCAAGGGTGTGTGAAACTGACCTTGACGAGACTTGAATGCGCAATCTTCTAATCTGATGTCGGATGCCTTATTATTTGGGCTGCTTAGCCATTTGCTACGAAATGTGAAAAATATGATATTGCCTCGTGTCTAATACAGTAGTTGGGCAAAAGTGTAAAAAATTCACCAACAGTGTGTGAAAAATTGACCATAACGAGACTCGAACTCGCAATCTTCTGATTCGAAGTCAGACGCCTTATCCATTGGGCCACACGGCCATATCCTGTATAATGTTAAAGTATGATTTAATTTCATGTTTGGAAACTTGATAGTTATGGGTGTGAAAAAATTGACCATGACAAGGGGATGAAAAATTGACCATGACGAGACTCGAACTCGCAATCTTCTGATTCGAAGTCAGACGCCTTATCCATTGGGCCACACGGCCATATCCTGCATAATGTTAAAATATGATTTAATTTCATGTTTAGAAACTTGATAGTTATGGGTGTGAAAAAATTGACCATGACAAGGGGATGAAAAATTGACCATGACGAGACTCGAACTCGCAATCTTCTGATTCGTAGTCAGACGCCTTATCCATTGGGCCACACGGCCATATCCTCTATAACATTACAATACGATATCATTTAAAGTCTGAAAACTTGTTCTTCATGGGTTTGAAAAATTGACCTCGATGAGAATCGAACTGGCAATCTTCTGATCCAAAGTCAAATGCCTTATCCATTGGGCCAGACAGCCATGTGTTGCATAGTGTTACAATATGATATTAATTTGTGTCTCATACCATAGTCAAGCAAGGGTGTGTGAAACTGACCTTGACGAGACTTGAACTCGCAATCTTCTAATCTGATGTCGGATGCCTTATTATTTGGGCTGCTTAGCCATTTGCTACGAAATGTGAAAAATATGATATTGCCTCGTGTCTAATACAGTAGTTGGTCAAAAGTGTAAAAAATTCACCAACAGTGTGTGAAAAATTGACCATAACGAGACTCGAAATCGCAATCTTCTGATTCGAAGTCAGACGCCTTATCCATTGGGCCACACGGCCATATCCTGTATAATGTTAAAGTATGATTTAATTTCATGTTTGGAAACTTGATAGTTATGGGTGTGAAAAAATTGACCATGACAAGGGGATGAAAAATTGACCATGACGAGACTCGAACTCGCAATCTTCTGATTCGAAGTCAGACGCCTTATCCATTGGGCCACACGGCCATATCCTGCATAATGTTAAAATATGATTTAATTTTATGTTTAGAAACTTGATAGTTATGGGTGTGAAAAAATTGACCATGACAAGGGGATGAAAAATTGACCATGACGAGACTCGAACTCGCAATCTTCTGATTCGTAGTCAGACGCCTTATCCATTGGGCCACACGGCCATATCCTCTATAACATTACAATACGATATCATTTAAAGTCTGAAAACTTGTTCTTCATGGGTTTGAAAAATTGACCTCGATGAGAATCGAACTGGCAATGTTCTGATCCAAAGTCAAATGCCTTATCCATTGGGCCAGACAGCCATGTGTTGCATAGTGTTACAATATGATATTAATTTGTGTCTCATACCATAGTCAAGCAAGGGTGTGTGAAACTGACCTTGACGAGACTTGAACTCGCAATCTTCTAATCTGATGTCGGATGCCCTATTATTTGGGCTGCTTAGCCATTTGATACGAAATGTGAAAAATATGATATTGCCTCGTGTCTAATACAGTAGTTGGGCAAAAGTGTAAAAAATTCACCAACAGTGTGTGAAAAATTGACCATAACGAGACTCGAACTCGCAATCTTCTGATTCGAAGTCAGACGCCTTATCCATTGGGCCACACGGCCATATCCTGTATAATGTTAAAGTATGATTTAATTTCATGTTTGGAAACTTGATAGTTATGGGTGTGAAAAAATTGACCATGACAAGGGGATGAAAAATTGACCATGACGAGACTCGAACTCGCAATCTTCTGATTCGAAGTCAGACGCCTTATCCATTGGGCCACACGGCCATATCCTGTATAATGTTACAATACGATATCATTTAAAGTCTGAAAACTTGTTCTTCATGGGTTTGAAAAATTGACCTCGATGAGAATCGAACTGGCAATCTTCTGATCCAAAGTCAAATGCCTTATCCATTGGGCCAGACAGCCACGTGTTGCATAGTGTTACAATATGATATTATTTTGTGTCTCATGCCATAGTCAAGCAAGGGTGTGTGAAACTGACCTTGACGAGACTTGAACTCACAATCTTCTAATCTGATGTCGGATGCCTTATTATTTGGGCTGCTTAGCCATTTGCTACGAAATGTGAAAAATATGATATTGCCACGTGTCTAATACAGTAGTTGGTCAAAAGTGTAAAACATTCACCAAGAGGGTGTGAAAAATTGACCATAACGAGACTCGAACTCGCAATCTTCTGATTCGAAGTCAGACGCCTTATCCATTGGGCCACACGGCCATATCCTGCATAATGTTAAAATATGATTTAATTTCATGTTTAGAAACTTGATAGTTATGGGTGTGAAAAAATTGACCATGACAAGGGGATGAAAAATTGACCATGACGAGACTCGAACTCGCAATCTTCTGATTCGTAGTCAGACGCCTTATCCATTGGGCCACACGGCCATATCCTCTATAACATTTCAATACGATATCATTTAAAGTCTGAAAACTTGTTCTTCATGGGTTTGAAAAATTGACCTCGATGAGAATCGAACTGGCAATCTTCTGATCCAAAGTCAAATGCCTTATCCATTGGGCCAGACAGCCATGTGTTGCATAGTGTTACAATATGATATTAATTTGTGTCTCATGCCATAGTCAAGCAAGGGTGTGTGAAACTGACCTTGACGAGACTTGAACTCGCAATCTTCTAATCTGATGTCGGATGCCTTATTATTTGGGCTGCTTAGCCATTTGCTACGAAATGTGAAAAATATGATATTGCCACGTGTCTAATACAGTAGTTGGTCAAAAGTGTAAAAAATTCACCAAGAGGGTGTGAAAAATTGACCATAACAAGACTCGAACTCGCAATCTTCTGATTCGAAGTCAGACGCCTTATCCATTGGGCCACACGGCCATATCCTGCATAATGTTAAAATATGATTTAATTTCATGTTTAGAAACTTGATAGTTATGGGTGTGAAAAAATTGACCATGACAAGGGGATGAAAAATTGACCATGACGAGACTCGAACTCGCAATCTTCTGATTCGAAGTCAGACGCCTTATCCATTGGGCCACACGGCCATATCCTGCATAATGTTAAAATATGATTTAATTTCATGTTTAGAAACTTGATAGTTATGGGTGTGAAAAAATTGACCATGACAAGGGGATGAAAAATTGACCATGACGAGACTCGAACTCGCAATCTTCTGATTCGTAGTCAGACGCCTTATCCATTGGGCCACACGGCCATATCCTCTATAACATTACAATACGATATCATTTAAAGTCTGAAAACTTGTTCTTCATGGGTTTGAAAAATTGACCTCGATGAGAATCGAACTGGCAATCTTCTGATCCAAAGTCAAATGCCTTATCCATTGGGCCAGACAGCCATGTGTTGCATAGTGTTACAATATGATATTAATTTGTGTCTCATACCATAGTCAAGCAAGGGTGTGTGAAACTGACCTTGACGAGACTTGAACTCGCAATCTTCTAATCTGATGTCGGATGCCTTATTATTTGGGCTGCTTAGCCATTTGCTACGAAATGTGAAAAATATGATATTGCCTCGTGTCTAATACAGTAGTTGGTCAAAAGTGTAAAAAATTCACCAACAGTGTGTGAAAAATTGACCATAACGAGACTCGAACTCGCAATCTTCTGATTCGAAGTCAGACGCCTTATCCATTGGGCCACACGGCCATATCCTGTATAATGTTAAAGTATGATTTAATTTCATGTTTGGAAACTTGATAGTTATGGGTGTGAAAAAATTGACCATGACAAGGGGATGAAAAATTGACCATGACGAGACTCAAACTCGCAATCTTCTGATTCGAAGTCAGACGCCTTATCCATTGGGCCACACGGCCATATCCTGCATAATGTTAAAATATGATTTAATTTCATGTTTAGAAACTTTATAGTTATGGGTGTGAAAAAATTGACCATGACAAGGGGATGAAAAATTGACCATGACGAGACTCGAACTCGCAATCTTCTGATTCGTAGTCAGACGCCTTATCCATTGGGCCACACGGCCATATCCTCTATAACATTACAATACGATATCATTTAAAGTCTGAAAACTTGTTCTTCATGGGTTTGAAAAATTGACCTCGATGAGAATCGAACTGGCAATCTTCTGATCCAAAGTCAAATGCCTTATCCATTGGGCCAGACAGCCATGTTTTGCATAGTGTTACAATATGATATTAATTTGTGTCTCATACCATAGTCAAGCAAGGGTGTGTGAAACTGACCTTGACGAGACTTGAACTCGCAATCTTCTAATCTGATGTCGGATGCCTTATTATTTGGGCTGCTTAGCCATTTGCTACGAAATGTGAAAAATATGATATTGCCTCGTGTCTAATACAGTAGTTGGTCAAAAGTGTAAAAAATTCACCAACAGTGTGTGAAAAATTGACCATAACGAGACTCGAACTCGCAATCTTCTGATTCGAAGTCAGACGCCTTATCCATTGGGCCACACGGCCATATCCTGTATAATGTTAAAGTATGATTTAATTTCATGTTTGGAAACTTGATAGTTATGGGTGTGAAAAAATTGACCATGACAAGGGGATGAAAAATTGACCATGACGAGACTCGACTCAAACTCGCAATCTTCTGATTCGAAGTCAGACGCCTTATCCATTGGGCCACACGGCCATATCCTGCATAATGTTAAAATATGATTTAATTTCATGTTTAGAAACTTTATAGTTATGGGTGTGAAAAAATTGACCATGACAAGGGGATGAAAAATTGACCATGACGAGACTCGAACTCGCAATCTTCTGATTCGTAGTCAGACGCCTTATCCATTGGGTCACACGGCCATATCCTCTATAACATTACAATACTATATCATTTAAAGTCTGAAAACTTGTTCTTCATGGGTTTGAAAAATTGACCTCGATGAGAATCGAACTGGCAATCTTCTGATCCAAAGTCAAATGCCTTATCCATTGGGCCAGACAGCCATGTGTTGCATAGTGTTACAATATGATATTAATTTGTGTCTCATACCATAGTCAAGCAAGGGTGTGTGAAACTGACCTTGACGAGACTTGAACTCGCAATCTTCTAATCTGATGTCGGATGCCTTATTATTTGGGCTGCTTAGCCATTTGCTACGAAATGTGAAAAATATGATATTGCCTCGTGTCTAATACAGTAGTTGGTCAAAAGTGTAAAAAATTCACCAACAGTGTGTGAAAAATTGACCATAACGAGACTCGAAATCGCAATCTTCTGATTCGAAGTCAGACGCCTTATCCATTGGGCCACACGGCCATATCCTGTATAATGTTAAAGTATGATTTAATTTCATGTTTGGAAACTTGATAGTTATGGGTGTGAAAAAATTGACCATGACAAGGGGATGAAAAATTGACCATGACGAGACTCGAACTCGCAATCTTCTGATTCGAAGTCAGACGCCTTATCCATTGGGCCACACGGCCATATCCTGCATAATGTTAAAATATGATTTAATTTTATGTTTAGAAACTTGATAGTTATGGGTGTGAAAAAATTGACCATGACAAGGGGATGAAAAATTGACCATGACGAGACTCGAACTCGCAATCTTCTGATTCGTAGTCAGACGCCTTATCCATTGGGCCACACGGCCATATCCTCTATAACATTACAATACGATATCATTTAAAGTCTGAAAACTTGTTCTTCATGGGTTTGAAAAATTGACCTCGATGAGAATCGAACTGGCAATCTTCTGATCCAAAGTCAAATGCCTTATCCATTGGGCCAGACAGCCATGTGTTGCATAGTGTTACAATATGATATTAATTTGTGTCTCATACCATAGTCAAGCAAGGGTGTGTGAAACTGACCTTGACGAGACTTGAACTCGCAATCTTCTAATCTGATGTCGGATGCCCTATTATTTGGGCTGCTTAGCCATTTGCTACGAAATGTGAAAAATATGATATTGCCTCGTGTCTAATACAGTAGTTGGGCAAAAGTGTAAAAAATTCACCAACAGTGTGTGAAAAATTGACCATAACGAGACTCGAACTCGCAATCTTCTGATTCGAAGTCAGACGCCTTTTCCATTGGGCCACACGGCCATATCCTGTATAATGTTAAAGTATGATTTAATTTCATGTTTGGAAACTTGATAGTTATGGGTGTGAAAAAATTGACCATGACAAGGGGATGAAAAATTGACCATGACGAGACTCGAACTCGCAATCTTCTGATTCGAAGTCAGACGCCTTATCCATTGGGCCACACGGCCATATCCTGTATAATGTTACAATACGATATCATTTAAAGTCTGAAAACTTGTTCTTCATGGGTTTGAAAAATTGACCTCGATGAGAATCGAACTGGCAATCTTCTGATCCAAAGTCAAATGCCTTATCCATTGGGCCAGACAGCCACGTGTTGCATAGTGTTACAATATGATATTATTTTGTGTCTCATGCCATAGTCAAGCAAGGGTGTGTGAAACTGACCTTGACGAGACTTGAACTCGCAATCTTCTAATCTGATGTCGGATGCCTTATTATTTGGGCTGCTTAGCCATTTGCTACGAAATGTGAAGAATATGATATTGCCACGTGTCTAATACAGTAGTTGGTCAAAAGTGTAAAACATTCACCAAGAGGGTGTGAAAAATTGACCATAACGAGACTCGAACTCGCAATCTTCTGATTCGAAGTCAGACGCCTTATCCATTGGGCCACACGGCCATATCCTGCATAATGTTAAAATATGATTTAATTTCATGTTTAGAAACTTGATAGTTATGGGTGTGAAAAAATTGACCATGACAAGGGGATGAAAAATTGACCATGACGAGACTCGAACTCGCAATCTTCTGATTCGTAGTCAGACGCCTTATCCATTGGGCCACACGGCCATATCCTCTATAACATTTCAATACGATATCATTTAAAGTCTGAAAACTTGTTCTTCATGGGTTTGAAAAATTGACCTCGATGAGAATCGAACTGGCAATCTTCTGATCCAAAGTCAAATGCCTTATCCATTGGGCCAGACAGCCATGTGTTGCATAGTGTTACAATATGATATTAATTTGTGTCTCATGCCATAGTCAAGCAAGGGTGTGTGAAACTGACCTTGACGAGACTTGAACTCGCAATCTTCTAATCTGATGTCGGATGCCTTATTATTTGGGCTGCTTAGCCATTTGCTACGAAATGTGAAAAATATGATATTGCCACGTGTCTAATACAGTAGTTGGTCAAAAGTGTAAAAAATTCACCAAGAGGGTGTGAAAAATTGACCATAACAAGACTCGAACTCGCAATCTTCTGATTCGAAGTCAGACGCCTTATCCATTGGGCCACACGGCCATATCCTGCATAATGTTAAAATATGATTTAATTTCATGTTTAGAAACTTGATAGTTATGGGTGTGAAAAAATTGACCATGACAAGGGGATGAAAAATTGACCATGACGAGACTCGAACTCGCAATCTTCTGATTCGAAGTCAGACGCCTTATCCATTGGGCCACACGGCCATATCCTGCATAATGTTAAAATATGATTTAATTTCATGTTTAGAAACTTGATAGTTATGGGTGTGAAAAAATTGACCATGACAAGGGGATGAAAAATTGACCATGACGAGACTCGAACTCGCAATCTTCTGATTCGTAGTCAGACGCCTTATCCATTGGGCCACACGGCCATATCCTCTATAACATTACAATACGATATCATTTAAAGTCTGAAAACTTGTTCTTCATGGGTTTGAAAAATTGACCTCGATGAGAATCGAACTGGCAATCTTCTGATCCAAAGTCAAATGCCTTATCCATTGGGCCAGACAGCCATGTGTTGCATAGTGTTACAATATGATATTAATTTGTGTCTCATACCATAGTCAAGCAAGGGTGTGTGAAACTGACCTTGACGAGACTTGAACTCGCAATCTTCTAATCTGATGTCGGATGCCTTATTATTTGGGCTGCTTAGCCATTTGCTACGAAATGTGAAAAATATGATATTGCCTCGTGTCTAATACAGTAGTTGGTCAAAAGTGTAAAAAATTCACCAACAGTGTGTGAAAAATTGACCATAACGAGACTCGAACTCGCAATCTTCTGATTCGAAGTCAGACGCCTTATCCATTGGGCCACACGGCCATATCCTGTATAATGTTAAAGTATGATTTAATTTCATGTTTGGAAACTTGATAGTTATGGGTGTGAAAAAATTGACCATGACAAGGGGATGAAAAATTGACCATGACGAGACTCAAACTCGCAATCTTCTGATTCGAAGTCAGACGCCTTATCCATTGGGCCACACGGCCATATCCTGCATAATGTTAAAATATGATTTAATTTCATGTTTAGAAACTTTATAGTTATGGGTGTGAAAAAATTGACCATGACAAGGGGATGAAAAATTGACCATGACGAGACTCGAACTCGCAATCTTCTGATTCGTAGTCAGACGCCTTATCCATTGGGCCACACGGCCATATCCTCTATAACATTACAATACGATATCATTTAAAGTCTGAAAACTTGTTCTTCATGGGTTTGAAAAATTGACCTCGATGAGAATCGAACTGGCAATCTTCTGATCCAAAGTCAAATGCCTTATCCATTGGGCCAGACAGCCATGTTTTGCATAGTGTTACAATATGATATTAATTTGTGTCTCATACCATAGTCAAGCAAGGGTGTGTGAAACTGACCTTGACGAGACTTGAACTCGCAATCTTCTAATCTGATGTCGGATGCCTTATTATTTGGGCTGCTTAGCCATTTGCTACGAAATGTGAAAAATATGATATTGCCTCGTGTCTAATACAGTAGTTGGTCAAAAGTGTAAAAAATTCACCAACAGTGTGTGAAAAATTGACCATAACGAGACTCGAACTCGCAATCTTCTGATTCGAAGTCAGACGCCTTATCCATTGGGCCACACGGCCATATCCTGTATAATGTTAAAGTATGATTTAATTTCATGTTTGGAAACTTGATAGTTATGGGTGTGAAAAAATTGACCATGACAAGGGGATGAAAAATTGACCATGACGAGACTCAAACTCGCAATCTTCTGATTCGAAGTCAGACGCCTTATCCATTGGGCCACACGGCCATATCCTGCATAATGTTAAAATATGATTTAATTTCATGTTTAGAAACTTTATAGTTATGGGTGTGAAAAAAATTGACCATGACAAGGGGATGAAAAATTGACCATGACGAGACTCGAACTCGCAATCTTCTGATTCGTAGTCAGACGCCTTATCCATTGGGTCACACGGCCATATCCTCTATAACATTACAATACTATATCATTTAAAGTCTGAAAACTTGTTCTTCATGGGTTTGAAAAATTGACCTCGATGAGAATCGAACTGGCAATCTTCTGATCCAAAGTCAAATGCCTTATCCATTGGGCCAGACAGCCATGTGTTGCATAGTGTTACAATATGATATTAATTTGTGTCTCATACCATAGTCAAGCAAGGGTGTGTGAAACTGACCTTGACGAGACTTGAATGCGCAATCTTCTAATCTGATGTCGGATGCCTTATTATTTGGGCTGCTTAGCCATTTGCTACGAAATGTGAAAAATATGATATTGCCTCGTGTCTAATACAGTAGTTGGGCAAAAGTGTAAAAAATTCACCAACAGTGTGTGAAAAATTGACCATAACGAGACTCGAACTCGCAATCTTCTGATTCGAAGTCAGACGCCTTATCCATTGGGCCACACAGCCATATCCTGTATAATGTTAAAGTATGATTTAATTTCATGTTTGGAAACTTGATAGTTATGGGTGTGAAAAAATTGACCATGACAAGGGGATGAAAAATTGACCATGACGAGACTCGAACTCGCAATCTTCTGATTCGAAGTCAGACGCCTTATCCATTGGGCCACACGGCCATATCCTGCATAATGTTAAAATATGATTTAATTTCATGTTTAGAAACTTGATAGTTATGGGTGTGAAAAAATTGACCATGACAAGGGGATGAAAAATTGACCATGACGAGACTCGAACTCGCAATCTTCTGATTCGTAGTCAGACGCCTTATCCATTGGGCCACACGGCCATATCCTCTATAACATTACAATACGATATCATTTAAAGTCTGAAAACTTGTTCTTCATGGGTTTGAAAAATTGACCTCGATGAGAATCGAACTGGCAATCTTCTGATCCAAAGTCAAATGCCTTATCCATTGGGCCAGACAGCCATGTGTTGCATAGTGTTACAATATGATATTAATTTGTGTCTCATACCATAGTCAAGCAAGGGTGTGTGAAACTGACCTTGACGAGACTTGAACTCGCAATCTTCTAATCTGATGTCGGATGCCTTATTATTTGGGCTGCTTAGCCATTTGCTACGAAATGTGAAAAATATGATATTGCCTCGTGTCTAATACAGTAGTTGGTCAAAAGTGTAAAAAATTCACCAAGAGGGTGTGAAAAATTGACCATAACGAGACTCGAAATCGCAATCTTCTGATTCGAAGTCAGACGCCTTATCCATTGGGCCACACGGCCATATCCTGCATAATGTTAAAATATGATTTAATTTCATGTTTAGAAACTTTATAGTTATGGGTGTGAAAAAATTGACCATGACAAGGGGATGAAAAATTGACCATGACGAGACTCGAACTCGCAATCTTCTGATTCGTAGTCAGACGCCTTATCCATTGGGCCACACGGCCATATCCTCTATAACATTACAATACGATATCATTTAAAGTCTGAAAACTTGTTCTTCATGGGTTTGAAAAATTGACCTCGATGAGAATCGAACTGGCAATCTTCTGATCCAAAGTCAAATGCCTTATCCATTGGGCCAGACAGCCATGTGTTGCATAGTGTTACAATATGATATTAATTTGTGTCTCATACCATAGTCAAGCAAGGGTGTGTGAAACTGACCTTGACGAGACTTGAACTCGCAATCTTCTAATCTGATGTCGGATGCCTTATTATTTGGGCTGCTTAGCCATTTGCTACGAAATGTGAAAAATATGATATTGCCTCGTGTCTAATACAGTAGTTGGTCAAAAGTGTAAAAAATTCACCAACAGTGTGTGAAAAATTGACCATAACGAGACTCGAACTCGCAATCTTCTGATTCGAAGTCAGACGCCTTATCCATTGGGCCACACGGCCATATCCTGTATAATGTTAAAGTATGATTTAATTTCATGTTTGGAAACTTGATAGTTATGGGTGTGAAAAAATTGACCATGACAAGGGGATGAAAAATTGACCATGACGAGACTCAAACTCGCAATCTTCTGATTCGAAGTCAGACGCCTTATCCATTGGGCCACACGGCCATATCCTGCATAATGTTAAAATATGATTTAATTTCATGTTTAGAAACTTTATAGTTATGGGTGTGAAAAAATTGACCATGACAAGGGGATGAAAAATTGACCATGACGAGACTCGAACTCGCAATCTTCTGATTCGTAGTGAGACGCCTTATCCATTGGGTCACACGGCCATATCCTCTATAACATTACAATACTATATCATTTAAAGTCTGAAAACTTGTTCTTCATGGGTTTGAAAAATTGACCTCGATGAGAATCGAACTGGCAATCTTCTGATCCAAAGTCAAATGCCTTATCCATTGGGCCAGACAGCCATGTGTTGCATAGTGTTACAATATGATATTAATTTGTGTCTCATACCATAGTCAAGCAAGGGTGTGTGAAACTGACCTTGACGAGACTTGAATGCGCAATCTTCTAATCTGATGTCGGATGCCTTATTATTTGGGCTGCTTAGCCATTTGCTACGAAATGTGAAAAATATGATATTGCCTCGTGTCTAATACAGTAGTTGGGCAAAAGTGTAAAAAATTCACCAACAGTGTGTGAAAAATTGACCATAACGAGACTCGAACTCGCAATCTTCTGATTCGAAGTCAGACGCCTTATCCATTGGGCCACACAGCCATATCCTGTATAATGTTAAAGTATGATTTAATTTCATGTTTGGAAACTTGATAGTTATGGGTGTGAAAAAATTGACCATGACAAGGGGATGAAAAATTGACCATGACGAGACTCGAACTCGCAATCTTCTGATTCGAAGTCAGACGCCTTATCCATTGGGCCACACGGCCATATCCTGCATAATGTTAAAATATGATTTAATTTCATGTTTAGAAACTTGATAGTTATGGGTGTGAAAAAATTGACCATGACAAGGGGATGAAAAATTGACCATGACGAGACTCGAACTCGCAATCTTCTGATTCGTAGTCAGACGCCTTATCCATTGGGCCACACGGCCATATCCTCTATAACATTACAATACGATATCATTTAAAGTCTGAAAACTTGTTCTTCATGGGTTTGAAAAATTGACCTCGATGAGAATCGAACTGGCAATCTTCTGATCCAAAGTCAAATGCCTTATCCATTGGGCCAGACAGCCATGTGTTGCATAGTGTTACAATATGATATTAATTTGTGTCTCATACCATAGTCAAGCAAGGGTGTGTGAAACTGACCTTGACGAGACTTGAACTCGCAATCTTCTAATCTGATGTCGGATGCCTTATTATTTGGGCTGCTTAGCCATTTGCTACGAAATGTGAAAAATATGATATTGCCTCGTGTCTAATACAGTAGTTGGTCAAAAGTGTAAAAAATTCACCAAGAGGGTGTGAAAAATTGACCATAACGAGACTCGAAATCGCAATCTTCTGATTCGAAGTCAGACGCCTTATCCATTGGGCCACACGGCCATATCCTGCATAATGTTAAAATATGATTTAATTTCATGTTTAGAAACTTTATAGTTATGGGTGTGAAAAAATTGACCATGACAAGGGGATGAAAAATTGACCATGACGAGACTCGAACTCGCAATCTTCTGATTCGTAGTCAGACGCCTTATCCATTGGGCCACACGGCCATATCCTCTATAACATTACAATACGATATCATTTAAAGTCTGAAAACTTGTTCTTCATGGGTTTGAAAAATTGACCTCGATGAGAATCGAACTGGCAATCTTCTGATCCAAAGTCAAATGCCTTATCCATTGGGCCAGACAGCCATGTGTTGCATAGTGTTACAATATGATATTAATTTGTGTCTCATACCATAGTCAAGCAAGGGTGTGTGAAACTGACCTTGACGAGACTTGAACTCGCAATCTTCTAATCTGATGTCGGATGCCTTATTATTTGGGCTGCTTAGCCATTTGCTACGAAATGTGAAAAATATGATATTGCCTCGTGTCTAATACAGTAGTTGGTCAAAAGTGTAAAAAATTCACCAACAGTGTGTGAAAAATTGACCATAACGAGACTCGAACTCGCAATCTTCTGATTCGAAGTCAGACGCCTTATCCATTGGGCCACACGGCCATATCCTGTATAATGTTAAAGTATGATTTAATTTCATGTTTGGAAACTTGATAGTTATGGGTGTGAAAAAATTGACCATGACAAGGGGATGAAAAATTGACCATGACGAGACTCAAACTCGCAATCTTCTGATTCGAAGTCAGACGCCTTATCCATTGGGCCACACGGCCATATCCTGCATAATGTTAAAATATGATTTAATTTCATGTTTAGAAACTTTATAGTTATGGGTGTGAAAAAATTGACCATGACAAGGGGATGAAAAATTGACCATGACGAGACTCGAACTCGCAATCTTCTGATTCGTAGTGAGACGCCTTATCCATTGGGTCACACGGCCATATCCTCTATAACATTACAATACTATATCATTTAAAGTCTGAAAACTTGTTCTTCATGGGTTTGAAAAATTGACCTCGATGAGAATCGAACTGGCAATCTTCTGATCCAAAGTCAAATGCCTTATCCATTGGGCCAGACAGCCATGTGTTGCATAGTGTTACAATATGATATTAATTTGTGTCTCATACCATAGTCAAGCAAGGGTGTGTGAAACTGACCTTGACGAGACTTGAATGCGCAATCTTCTAATCTGATGTCGGATGCCTTATTATTTGGGCTGCTTAGCCATTTGCTACGAAATGTGAAAAATATGATATTGCCTCGTGTCTAATACAGTAGTTGGGCAAAAGTGTAAAAAATTCACCAACAGTGTGTGAAAAATTGACCATAACGAGACTCGAACTCGCAATCTTCTGATTCGAAGTCAGACGCCTTATCCATTGGGCCACACGGCCATATCCTGTATAATGTTAAAGTATGATTTAATTTCATGTTTGGAAACTTGATAGTTATGGGTGTGAAAAAATTGACCATGACAAGGGGATGAAAAATTGACCATGACGAGACTCGAACTCGCAATCTTCTGATTCGAAGTCAGACGCCTTATCCATTGGGCCACACGGCCATATCCTGCATAATGTTAAAATATGATTTAATTTCATGTTTAGAAACTTGATAGTTATGGGTGTGAAAAAATTGACCATGACAAGGGGATGAAAAATTGACCATGACGAGACTCGAACTCGCAATCTTCTGATTCGTAGTCAGACGCCTTATCCATTGGGCCACACGGCCATATCCTCTATAACATTACAATACGATATCATTTAAAGTCTGAAAACTTGTTCTTCATGGGTTTGAAAAATTGACCTCGATGAGAATCGAACTGGCAATCTTCTGATCCAAAGTCAAATGCCTTATCCATTGGGCCAGACAGCCATGTGTTGCATAGTGTTACAATATGATATTAATTTGTGTCTCATACCATAGTCAAGCAAGGGTGTGTGAAACTGACCTTGACGAGACTTGAACTCGCAATCTTCTAATCTGATGTCGGATGCCTTATTATTTGGGCTGCTTAGCCATTTGCTACGAAATGTGAAAAATATGATATTGCCTCGTGTCTAATACAGTAGTTGGTCAAAAGTGTAAAAAATTCACCAACAGTGTGTGAAAAATTGACCATAACGAGACTCGAAATCGCAATCTTCTGATTCGAAGTCAGACGCCTTATCCATTGGGCCACACGGCCATATCCTGTATAATGTTAAAGTATGATTTAATTTCATGTTTGGAAACTTGATAGTTATGGGTGTGAAAAAATTGACCATGACAAGGGGATGAAAAATTGACCATGACGAGACTCAAACTCGCAATCTTCTGATTCGAAGTCAGACGCCTTATCCATTGGGCCACACAGCCATATCCTGCATAATGTTAAAATATGATTTAATTTTATGTTTAGAAACTTGATAGTTATGGGTGTGAAAAAATTGACCATGACAAGGGGATGAAAAATTGACCATGACGAGACTCGAACTCGCAATCTTCTGATTCGTAGTCAGACGCCTTATCCATTGGGCCACACGGCCATATCCTCTATAACGTTACAATACGATATCATTTAAAGTCTGAAAACTTGTTCTTCATGGGTTTGAAAAATTGACCTCGATGAGAATCGAACTGGCAATCTTCTGATCCAAAGTCAAATGCCTTATCCATTGGGCCAGACAGCCATGTGTTGCATAGTGTTACAATATGATATTAATTTGTGTCTCATACCATAGTCAAGCAAGGGTGTGTGAAACTCACCTTGACGAGACTTGAACTCGCAATCTTCTAATCTGATGTCGGATGCCTTATTATTTGGGCTGCTTAGCCATTTGCTACGAAATGTGAAAAATATGATATTGCCTCGTGTCTAATACAGTAGTTGGTCAAAAGTGTAAAAAATTCACCAACAGTGTGTGAAAAATTGACCATAACGAGACTCGAACTCGCAATCTTCTGATTCGAAGTCAGACGCCTTATCCATTGGGCCACACGGCCATATCCTGTATAATGTTAAAGTATGATTTAGTTTCATGTTTGGAAACTTGATAGTTATGGGTGTGAAAAAATTGACCATGACAAGGGGATGAAAAATTGACCATGACGAGACTCGAACTCGCAATCTTCTGATTCGAAGTCAGACGCCTTATCCATTGGGCCACACGGCCATATCCTGCATAATGTTAAAATATGATATAATTTCATGTTTAGAAACTTGATAGTTATGGGTGTGAAAAAATTGACCATGACAAGGGGATGAAAAATTGACCATGACGAGACTCGAACTCGCAATCTTCTGATTCGTAGTGAGACGCCTTATCCATTGGGTCACACGGCCATATCCTCTATAACATTACAATACTATATCATTTAAAGTCTGAAAACTTGTTCTTCATGGGTTTGAAAAATTGACCTCGATGAGAATCGAACTGGCAATCTTCTGATCCAAAGTCAAATGCCTTATCCATTGGGCCAGACAGCCATGTGTTGCATAGTGTTACAATATGATATTAATTTGTGTCTCATACCATAGTCAAGCAAGGGTGTGTGAAACTGACCTTGACGAGACTTGAATGCGCAATCTTCTAATCTGATGTCGGATGCCTTATTATTTGGGCTGCTTAGCCATTTGCTACGAAATGTGAAAAATATGATATTGCCTCGTGTCTAATACAGTAGTTGGGCAAAAGTGTAAAAAATTCACCAACAGTGTGTGAAAAATTGACCATAACGAGACTCGAACTCGCAATCTTCTGATTCGAAGTCAGACGCCTTATCCATTGGGCCACACAGCCATATCCTGTATAATGTTAAAGTATGATTTAATTTCATGTTTGGAAACTTGATAGTTATGGGTGTGAAAAAATTGACCATGACAAGGGGATGAAAAATTGACCATGACGAGACTCGAACTCGCAATCTTCTGATTCGAAGTCAGACGCCTTATCCATTGGGCCACACGGCCATATCCTGCATAATGTTAAAATATGATTTAATTTCATGTTTAGAAACTTGATAGTTATGGGTGTGAAAAAATTGACCATGACAAGGGGATGAAAAATTGACCATGACGAGACTCGAACTCGCAATCTTCTGATTCGTAGTCAGACGCCTTATCCATTGGGCCACACGGCCATATCCTCTGTAACATTACAATACGATATCATTTAAAGTCTGAAAACTTGTTCTTCATGGGTTTGAAAAATTGACCTCGATGAGAATCGAACTGGCAATCTTCTGATCCAAAGTCAAATGCCTTATCCATTGGGCCAGACAGCCATGTGTTGCATAGTGTTACAATATGATATTAATTTGTGTCTCATACCATAGTCAAGCAAGGGTGTGTGAAACTGACCTTGACGAGACTTGAACTCGCAATCTTCTAATCTGATGTCGGATGCCTTATTATTTGGGCTGCTTAGCCATTTGCTACGAAATGTGAAAAATATGATATTGCCTCGTGTCTAATACAGTAGTTGGTCAAAAGTGTAAAAAATTCACCAACAGTGTGTGAAAAATTGACCATAACGAGACTCGAAATCGCAATCTTCTGATTCGAAGTCAGACGCCTTATCCATTGGGCCACACGGCCATATCCTGTATAATGTTAAAGTATGATTTAATTTCATGTTTGGAAACTTGATAGTTATGGGTGTGAAAAAATTGACCATGACAAGGGGATGAAAAATTGACCATGACGAGACTCAAACTCGCAATCTTCTGATTCGAAGTCAGACGCCTTATCCATTGGGCCACACGGCCATATCCTGCATAATGTTAAAATATGATTTAATTTTATGTTTAGAAACTTGATAGTTATGGGTGTGAAAAAATTGACCATGACAAGGGGATGAAAAATTGACCATGACGAGACTCGAACTCGCAATCTTCTGATTCGTAGTCAGACGCCTTATCCATTGGGCCACACGGCCATATCCTCTATAACATTACAATACGATATCATTTAAAGTCTGAAAACTTGTTCTTCATGGGTTTGAAAAATTGACCTCGATGAGAATCGAACTGGCAATCTTCTGATCCAAAGTCAAATGCCTTATCCATTGGGCCAGACAGCCATGTGTTGCATAGTGTTACAATATGATATTAATTTGTGTCTCATACCATAGTCAAGCAAGGGTGTGTGAAACTGACCTTGACGAGACTTGAACTCGCAATCTTCTAATCTGATGTCGGATGCCTTATTATTTGGGCTGCTTAGCCATTTGCTACAAAATGTGAAAAATATGATATTGCCTCGTGTCTAATACAGTAGTTGGGCAAAAGTGTAAAAAATTCACCAACAGTGTGTGAAAAATTGACCATAACGAGACTCGAACTCGCAATCTTCTGATTCGAAGTCAGACGCCTTATCCATTGGGCCACACGGCCATATCCTGTATAATGTTAAAGTATGATTTAATTTCATGTTTGGAAACTTGATAGTTATGGGTGTGAAAAAATTGACCATGACAAGGGGATGAAAAATTGACCATGACGAGACTCGAACTCGCAATCTTCTGATTCGAAGTCAGACGCCTTATCCATTGGGCCACACGGCCATATCCTGTATAATGTTACAATACGATATCATTTAAAGTCTGAAAACTTGTTCTTCATGGGTTTGAAAAATTGACCTCGATGAGAATCGAACTGGCAATCTTCTGATCCAAAGTCAAATGCCTTATCCATTGGGCCAGACAGCCATGTGTTGCATAGTGTTACAATATGATATTATTTTGTGTCTCATGCCATAGTCAAGCAAGGGTGTGTGAAACTGACCTTGACGAGACTTGAACTCGCAATCTTCTAATCTGATGTCGGATGCCTTATTATTTGGGCTGCTTAGCCATTTGCTACGAAATGTGAAAAATATGATATTGCCACGTGTCTAATACAGTAGTTGGTCAAAAGTGTAAAAAATTCACCAAGAGGGTGTGAAAAATTGACCATAACGAGACTCGAACTCGCAATCTTCTGATTCGAAGTCAGACGCCTTATCCATTGGGCCACACTGCCATATCCTGCATAATGTTAAAATATGATTTAATTTCATGTTTAGAAACTTGATAGTTATGGGTGTGAAAAAATTGACCATGACAAGGGGATGAAAAATTGACCATGACGAGACTCGAACTCGCAATCTTCTGATTCGTAGTCAGACGCCTTATCCATTGGGCCACACGGCCATATCCTCTATAACATTTCAATACGATATCATTTAAAGTCTGAAAACTTGTTCTTCATGGGTTTGAAAAATTGACCTCGATGAGAATCGAACTGGCAATCTTCTGATCCAAAGTCAAATGCCTTATCCATTGGGCCAGACAGCCATGTGTTGCATAGTGTTACAATATGATATTAATTTGTGTCTCATGCCATAGTCAAGCAAGGGTGTGTGAAACTGACCTTGACGAGACTTGAACTCGCAATCTTCTAATCTGATGTCGGATGCCTTATTATTTGGGCTGCTTAGCCATTTGCTACGAAATGTGAAAAATATGATATTGCCTCGTGTCTAATACAGTAGTTGGGCAAAAGTGTAAAAAATTCACCAACAGTGTGTGAAAAATTGACCATAACGAGACTCGAACTCGCAATCTTCTGATTCGAAGTCAGACGCCTTATCCATTGGGCCACACGGCCATATCCTGTATAATGTTAAAGTATGATTTAATTTCATGTTTGGAAACTTGATAGTTATGGGTGTGAAAAAATTGACCATGACAAGGGGATGAAAAATTGACCATGACGAGACTCGAACTCGCAATCTTCTGATTCGAAGTCAGACGCCTTATCCATTGGGCCACACAGCCATATCCTGTATAATGTTAAAGTATGATTTAATTTCATGTTTGGAAACTTGATAGTTATGGGTGTGAAAAAATTGACCATGACAAGGGGATGAAAAATTGACCATGACGAGACTCGAACTCGCAATCTTCTGATTCGAAGTCAGACGCCTTATCCATTGGGCCACACGGCCATATCCTGTATAATGTTACAATACGATATCATTTAAAGTCTGAAAACTTGTTCTTCATGGGTTTGAAAAATTGACCTCGATGAGAATCGAACTGGCAATCTTCTGATCCAAAGTCAAATGCCTTATCTATTGGGCCAGACAGCCATGTGTTGCATAGTGTTACAATATGATATTATTTTGTGTCTCATGCCATAGTCAAGCAAGGGTGTGTGAAACTGACCTTGACGAGACTTGAACTCGCAATCTTCTAATCTGATGTCGGATGCCTTATTATTTGGGCTGCTTAGCCATTTGCTACGAAATGTGAAAAATATGATATTGCCACGTGTCTAATACAGTAGTTGGTCAAAAGTGTAAAACATTCACCAAGAGGGTCTGAAAAATTGACCATAACGAGACTCGAACTCGCAATCTTCTGATTCGAAGTCAGACGCCTTATCCATTGGGCCACACGGCCATATCCTGCATAATGTTAAAATATGATTTAATTTCATGTTTAGAAACTTGATAGTTATGGGTGTGAAAAAATTGACCATGACAAGGGGATGAAAAATTGACCATGACGAGACTCGAACTCGCAATCTTCTGATTCGTAGTCAGACGCCTTATCCATTGGGCCACACGGCCATATCCTCTATAGCATTTCAATACGATATCATTTAAAGTCTGAAAACTTGTTCTTCATGGGTTTGAAAAATTGACCTCGATGAGAATCGAACTGGCAATCTTCTGATCCAAAGTCAAATGCCTTATCCATTGGGCCAGACAGCCATGTGTTGCATAGTGTTACAATATGATATTAATTTGTGTCTCATGCCATAGTCAAGCAAGGGTGTGTGAAACTGACCTTGACGAGACTTGAACTCGCAATCTTCTAATCTGATGTCGGATGCCTTATTATTTGGGCTGCTTAGCCATTTGCTACGAAATGTGAAAAATATGATATTGCCTCGTGTCTAATACAGTAGTTGGGCAAAAGTGTAAAAAATTCACCAACAGTGTGTGAAAAATTGACCATAACGAGACTCGAACTCGCAATCTTCTGATTCGAAGTCAGACGCCTTATCCATTGGGCCACACGGCCATATCCTGTATAATGTTAAAGTATGATTTAATTTCATGTTTGGAAACTTGATAGTTATGGGTGTGAAAAAATTGACCATGACAAGGGGATGAAAAATTGACCATGACGAGACTCGAACTCGCAATCTTCTGATTCGAAGTCAGACGCCTTATCCATTGGGCCACACGGCCATATCCTGTATAATGTTACAATACGATATCATTTAAAGTCTGAAAACTTGTTCTTCATGGGTTTGAAAAATTGACCTCAATGAGAATCGAACTGGCAATCTTCTGATCCAAAGTCAAATGCCTTATCCATTGGGCCAGACAGCCATGTGTTGCATAGTGTTACAATATGATATTAATTTCTGTCTCATACCATAGTCAAGCAAGGGTGTGTGAAACTGACCTTGACGAGACTTGAACTCGCAATCTTCTAATCTGATGTCGGATGCCTTATTATTTGGGCTGCTTAGCCATTTGCTACGAAATGTGAAAAATATGATATTGGCTCGTGTCTAATACAGTAGTTGGTCAAAAGCGTAAAAAATTCACCAACAGTGTGTGAAAAATTGACCATAACGAGACTCGAACTCGCAATCTTCTGATTCGAAGTCAGACGCCTTATCCATTGGGCCACACGGCCATATCCTGTATAATGTTAAAGTATGATTTAATTTCATGTTTGGAAACTTGATAGTTATGGGTGTGAAAAAATTGACCATGACAAGGGGATGAAAAATTGACCATGACGAGACTCGAACTCGCAATCTTCTGATTCGTAGTCAGACGCCTTATCCATTGGGCCACACGGCCATATCCTGCATAATGTTAAAATATGATTTAATTTCATGTTTAGAAACTTGATAGTTATGGGTGTGAAAAAATTGACCATGACAAGGGGATGAAAAATTTTACCATGACGAGACTCGAACTCGCAATCTTCTGATTCGTAGTCAGACGCCTTATCCATTGGGCCACACGGCCATATCCTCTATAACATTACAATACGATATCATTTAAAGTCTGAAAACTTGTTCTTCATGGGTTTGAAAAATTGACCTCGATGAGAATCGAACTGGCAATCTTCTGATCCAAAGTAAAATGCCTTATCCATTGGGCCAGACAGCCATGTGTTGCATAGTGTTACAATATGATATTAATTTGTGTCTCATACCATAGTCAAGCAAGGGTGTGTGAAATTGACCTTGACGAGACTTGAACTCGCAATCTTCTAATCTGATGTCGGATGCCTTATTATTTGGGCTGCTTAGCCATTTGCTACGAAATGTGAAAAATATGATATTGCCTCGTGTCTAATACAGTAATTGGGCAAAAGTGTAAAAAATTCACCAACAGTGTGTGAAAAATTGACAATAACGAGACTCGAACTCGCAATCTTCTGATTCGAAGTCAGGCGCCTTATCCATTGGGCCACACGGCCATATCCTGTATAATGTTAAAGTATGATTTAATTTCATGTTTGGAAACTTGATAGTTATGGGTGTGAAAAAATTGACCATGACAAGGGGATGAAAAATTGACCATGACGAGACTCGAACTCACAATCTTCTGATTCGAAGTCAGACGCCTTATCCATTGGGCCACACGGCCATATCCTGTATAAAGTTACAATACGATATCATTTAAAGTCTGAAAACTTGTTCCTCATGGGTTTGAAAAATTGACCTCGATGAGAATCGAACTGGCAATCTTCTGATCCAAAGTCAAATGCCTTATCCATTGGGCCAGACAGCCATGTGTTGCATAGTGTTACAATATGATATTATTTTGTGTCTCATGCCATAGTCAAGCAAGGGTGTGTGAAACTGACCTTGACGAACCTTGAACTCGCAATCTTCTAATCTGATGTCGGATGCCTTATTATTTGGGCTGCTTAGCCATTTGCTACGAAATGTGAAAAATATGATATTGCCACGTGTCTAATACAGTAGTTGGTCAAAAGTGTAAAAAATTCACCAAGAGGGTGTGAAAAATTGACCATAACGAGACTCGAACTCGCAATCTTCTGATTCGAAGTCAGACGCCTTATCCATTGGGCCACACGGCCATATCCTGCATAATGTTAAAATATGATTTAATTTCATGTTTAGAAACTTGATAGTTATGGGTGTGAAAAAATTGACCATGACAAGGGGATGAAAAATTGACCATGACGAGACTCGAACTCACAATCTTCTGATTCGTAGTCAGACGCCTTATCCATTGGGCCACACGGCCATATCCTCTATAGCATTTCAATACGATATCATTTAAAGTCTGAAAACTTGTTCTTCATGAGTATGAAAAATTGACCTCGATGAGAATCGAACTGGCAATCTTCTGATCCAAAGTCAAATGCCTTATCCATTGGGCCAGACAGCCATGTGTTGCATAGTGTTACAATATGATATTAATTTGTGTCTCATGCCATAGTCAAGCAAGGGTGTGTGAAACTGACCTTGACGAGACTTGAACTCGCAATCTTCTAATCTGATGTCGGATGCCTTATTATTTGGGCTGCTTAGCCATTTGCTACGAAATGTGAAAAATATGATATTGCCTCGTGTCTAATACAGTAGTTGGGCAAAAGTGTAAAAAATTCACCAACAGTGTGTGAAAAATTGACCATAACGAGACTCGAACTCGCAATCTTCTGATTCGAAGTCAGACGCCTTATCCATTGGGCCACACTTCCATATCCTGTATAATGTTAAAGTATGATTTAATTTCATGTTTGGAAACTTGATAGTTATGGGTGTGAAAAAATTGACCATGACAAGGGGATGAAAAATTGACCATGACGAGACTCGAACTCGCAATCTTCTGATTCGAAGTCAGACGCCTTATCCATTGGGCCACACGGCCATATCCTGTATAATGTTAAAGTATGATTTAATTTCATGTTTGGAAACTTGATAGTTATGGGTGTGAAAAAATTGACCATGACAAGGGGATGAAAAATTGACCATGACAAGACTCGAACTCGCAATCTTCTGATTCGAAGTCAGACGCCTTATCCATTGGGCCACACGGCCATATCCTGTATAAGGTTACAATACGATATCATTTAAAGTCTGAAAACTTGTTCTTCATGGGTTTGAAAAATTGACCTCGATGAGAATCGAACTGGCAATCTTCTGATCCAAAGTCAAATGCCTTATCTATTGGGCCAGACAGCCATGTGTTGCATAGTGTTACAATATGATATTATTTTGTGTCTCATGCCATAGTCAAGCAAGGGTGTGTGAAACTGACCTTGACAAGACTTGAACTCGCAATCTTCTAATCTGATGTCGGATGCCTTATTATTTGGGCTGCTTAGCCATTTGCTACGAAATGTGAAAAATATGATATTGCCACGTGTCTAATACAGTAGTTGGTCAAAAGTGTAAAAAATTCACCAAGAGGGTGAAAAATTGACCATAACAAGACTCGAACTCGCAATCTTCTGATTCGAAGTCAGACGCCTTATCCATTGGGCCACACGGCCATATCCTGCATAATGTTAAAATATGATTTAATTTCATGTTTAGAAACTTGATAGTTATGGGTGTGAAAAAATTGACCATGACAAGGGGATGAAAAATTGACCATGACGAGACTCGAACTCGCAATCTTCTGATTCGAAGTCAGACGCCTTATCCATTGGGCCACACGGCCATATCCTGCATAATGTTAAAATATGATTTAATTTCATGTTTAGAAACTTGATAGTTATGGGTGTGAAAAAATTGACCATGACAAGGGGATGAAAAATTGACCATGACGAGACTCGAACTCGCAATCTTCTGATTCGTAGTCAGACGCCTTATCCATTGGGCCACACGGCCATATCCTCTATAACATTACAATACGATATCATTTAAAGTCTGAAAACTTGTTCTTCATGGGTTTGAAAAATTGACCTCGATGAGAATCGAACTGGCAATCTTCTGATCCAAAGTCAAATGCCTTATCCATTGGGCCAGACAGCCATGTGTTGCATAGTGTTACAATATGATATTAATTTGTGTCTCATGCCATAGTCAAGCAAGGGTGTGTGAAACTGACCTTGACGAGACTTGAACTCGCAATCTTCTAATCTGATGTCGGATGCCTTATTATTTGGGCTGCTTAGCCATTTGCTACGAAATGTGAAAAATATGATATTGCCTCGTGTCTAATACAGTAGTTGGTCAAAAGTGTAAAAAATTCACCAACAGTGTGTGAAAAATTGACCATAACGAGACTCGAACTCGCAATCTTCTGATTCGAAGTCAGACGCCTTATCCATTGGGCCACACGGCCATATCCTGTATAATGTTAAAGTATGATTTAATTTCATGTTTGGAAACTTGATAGTTATGGGTGTGAAAAAATTGACCATGACAAGGGGATGAAAAATTGACCATGACGAGACTCAAACTCGCAATCTTCTGATTCGAAGTCAGACGCCTTATCCATTGGGCCACACGGCCATATCCTGCATAATGTTAAAATATGATTTAATTTCATGTTTAGAAACTTTATAGTTATGGGTGTGAAAAAATTGACCATGACAAGGGGATGAAAAATTGACCATGACGAGACTCGAACTCGCAATCTTCTGATTCGTAGTCAGACGCCTTATCCATTGGGTCACACGGCCATATCCTCTATAACATTACAATACTATATCATTTATAGTCTGAAAACTTGTTCTTCATGGGTTTGAAAAATTGACCTCGATGAGAATCGAACTGGCAATCTTCTGATCCAAAGTCAAATGCCTTATCCATTGGGCCAGACAGCCATGTGTTGCATAGTGTTACAATATTATATTAATTTGTGTCTCATACCATAGTCAAGCAAGGGTGTGTGAAACTGACCTTGACGAGACTTGAATGCGCAATCTTCTAATCTGATGTCGGATGCCTTATTATTTGGGCTGCTTAGCCATTTGCTACGAAATGTGAAAAATATGATATTGCCTCGTGTCTAATACAGTAGTTGGGCAAAAGTGTAAAAAATTCACCAACAGTGTGTGAAAAATTGACCATAACGAGACTCGAACTCGCAATCTTCTGATTCGAAGTCAGACGCCTTATCCATTGGGCCACACGGCCATATCCTGTATATTGTTACAATACGGTATCATTTAAAGTCTGAAAACTTGTTCTTCATGGGTTTGAAAAATAGACCTCGATGAGAATCGAACTGGCAATCTTCTGATCCAAAGTCAAATGCCTTATCCATTGGGCCAGACAGCAATGTGTTGCATAGTGTTACAATATGATATTATTTTGTGTCTCATGCCATAGTCAAGCAAGGGTGTGTAAAACTGACCTTGACGAGACTTGAACTCGCAATCTTCTAATCTGATGTCGGATGCCTTATTATTTGGGCTGCTTAGCCATTTGCTACGAAATGTGAAAAATATGATATTGCCACGTGTCTAATACAGTAGTTGGTCAAAAGTGTAAAAAATTCACCAAGAGGGTGTGAAAAATTGACCATAACGAGACTCGAACTCGCAATCTTCTGATTCGAAGTCAGACGCCTTATCCATTGGGCCACACAGCCATATCCTGTATAATGTTAAAGTATGATTTAATTTCATGTTTGGAAACTTGATAGTTATGGGTGTGAAAAAATTGACCATGACAAGGGGATGAAAAATTGACCATGACGAGACTCGAACTCGCAATCTTCTGATTCGAAGTCAGACGCCTTATCCATTGGGCCACACGGCCATATCCTGCATAATGTTAAAATATGATTTAATTTCATGTTTAGAAACTTGATAGTTATGGGTGTGAAAAAATTGACCATGACAAGGGGATGAAAAATTGACCATGACGAGACTCGAACTCGCAATCTTCTGATTCGAAGTCAGACGCCTTATCCATTGGGCCACACGGCCATATCCTGTATAATGTTAAAGTATGATTTAATTTCATGTTTGGAAACTTGATAGTTATGGGTGTGAAAAATTGACCATGACAAGGGGATGAAAAATTGATCATGACGAGACTCGAACTCGCAATCTTCTGATTCGAAGTCAGACGCCTTATCCATTGGGCCACACGGCCATATCCTGTATAATGTTACAATACGATATCATTTAAAGTCTGAAAACTTGTTCTTCATGGGTTTGAAAAATTGACCTCGATGAGAATCGAACTGGCAATCTTCTGATCCAAAGTCAAATGCCTTATCTATTGGGCCAGACAGCCATGTGTTGCATAGTGTTACAATATGATATTATTTTGTGTCTCATGCCATAGTCAAGCAAGGGTGTGTGAAACTGACCTTGACGAGACTTGAACTCGCAATCTTCTAATCTGATGTCGGATGCCTTATTATTTGGGCTGCTTAGCCATTTGCTACGATATGTGAAAAATATGATATTGCCACGTGTCTAATACAGTAGTTGGTCAAAAGTGTAAAACATTCACCAAGAGGGTCTGAAAAATTGACCATAACGAGACTCGAACTCGCAATCTTCTGATTCGAAGTCAGACGCCTTATCCATTGGGCCACACTTCCATATCCTGCATAATGTTAAAATATGATTTAATTTCATGTTTAGAAACTTGATAGTTATGGGTGTGAAAAAATTGACCATGACAAGGGGATGAAAAATTGACCATGACGAGACTCGAACTCGCAATCTTCTGATTCGTAGTCAGACGCCTTATCCATTGGGCCACACGGCCATATCCTCTATAGCATTTCAATACGATATCATTTAAAGTCTGAAAACTTGTTCTTCATGGGTTTGAAAAATTGACCTCGATGAGAATCGAACTGGCAATCTTCTGATCCAAAGTCAAATGCCTTATCCATTGGGCCAGACAGCCATGTGTTGCATAGTGTTACAATATGATATTAATTTGTGTCTCATGCCATAGTCAAGCAAGGGTGTGTGAAACTGACCTTGACGAGACTTGAACTCGCAATCTTCTAATCTGATGTCGGATGCCTTATTATTTGGGCTGCTTAGCCATTTGCTACGAAATGTGAAAAATATGATATTGCCTCGTGTCTAATACAGTAGTTGGGCAAAAGTGTAAAAAATTCACCAACAGTGTGTGAAAAATTGACCATAACGAGACTCGAACTCGCAATCTTCTGATTCGAAGTCAGACGCCTTATCCATTGGGCCACACGGCCATATCCTGTATAATGTTAAAGTATGATTTAATTTCATGTTTGGAAACTTGATAGTTATGGGTGTGAAAAAATTGACCATGACAAGGGGATGAAAAATTGACCATGACGAGACTCGAACTCGCAATCTTCTGATTCGAAGTCAGACGCCTTATCCATTGGGCCACACAGCCATATCCTGTATAATGTTAAAGTATGATTTAATTTCATGTTTGGAAACTTGATAGTTATGGGTGTGAAAAAATTGACCATGACAAGGGGATGAAAAATTGACCATGACGAGACTCGAACTCGCAATCTTCTGATTCGAAGTCAGACGCCTTATCCATTGGGCCACACGGCCATATCCTGTATAATGTTACAATACGATATCATTTAAAGTCTGAAAACTTGTTCTTCATGGGTTTGAAAAATTGACCTCAATGAGAATCGAACTGGCAATCTTCTGATCCAAAGTCAAATGCCTTATCCATTGGGCCAGACAGCCATGTGTTGCATAGTGTTACAATATGATATTAATTTGTGTCTCATACCATAGTCAAGCAAGGGTGTGTGAAACTGACCTTGACGAGACTTGAACTCGCAATCTTCTAATCTGATGTCGGATGCCTTATTATTTGGGCTGCTTAGCCATTTGCTATGAAATGTGAAAAATATGATATTGCCTCGTGTCTAATACAGTAGTTGGTCAAAAGCGTAAAAAATTCACCAACAGTGTGTGAAAAATTGACCATAACGAGACTCGAACTCGCAATCTTCTGATTCGAAGTCAGACGCCTTATCCATTGGGCCACACGGCCATATCCTGTATAATGTTAAAGTATGATTTAATTTCATGTTTGGAAACTTGATAGTTATGGGTGTGAAAAAATTGACCATGACAAGGGGATGAAAAATTGACCATGACGAGACTCGAACTCGCAATCTTCTGATTCGTAGTCAGACGCCTTATCCATTGGGCCACACGGCCATATCCTGCATAATGTTAAAATATGATTTAATTTCATGTTTAGAAACTTGATAGTTATGGGTGTGAAAAAATTGACCATGACAAGGGGATGAAAAATTTTACCATGACGAGACTCGAACTCGCAATCTTCTGATTCGTAGTCAGACGCCTTATCCATTGGGCCACACGGCCATATCCTCTATAACATTACAATACGATATCATTTAAAGTCTGAAAACTTGTTCTTCATGGGTTTGAAAAATTGACCTCGATGAGAATCGAACTGGCAATCTTCTGATCCAAAGTAAAATGCCTTATCCATTGGGCCAGACAGCCATGTGTTGCATAGTGTTACAATATGATATTAATTTGTGTCTCATACCATAGTCAAGCAAGGGTGTGTGAAATTGACCTTGACGAGACTTGAACTCGCAATCTTCTAATCTGATGTCGGATGCCTTATTATTTGGGCTGCTTAGCCATTTGCTACGAAAAGTGAAAAATATGATATTGCCTCGTGTCTAATACAGTAATTGGGCAAAAGTGTAAAAAATTCACCAACAGTGTGTGAAAAATTGACAATAACGAGACTCGAACTCGCAATCTTCTGATTCGAAGTCAGGCGCCTTATCCATTGGGCCACACGGCCATATCCTGTATAATGTTAAAGTATGATTTAATTTCATGTTTGGAAACTTGATAGTTATGGGTGTGAAAAAATTGACCATGACAAGGGGATGAAAAATTGACCATGACGAGACTCGAACTCACAATCTTCTGATTCGAAGTCAGACGCCTTATCCATTGGGCCACACGGCCATATCCTGTATAAAGTTACAATACGATATCATTTAAAGTCTGAAAACTTGTTCCTCATGGGTTTGAAAAATTGACCTCGATGAGAATCGAACTGGCAATCTTCTGATCCAAAGTCAAATGCCTTATCCATTGGGCCAGACAGCCATGTGTTGCATAGTGTTACAATATGATATTATTTTGTGTCTCATGCCATAGTCAAGCAAGGGTGTGTGAAACTGACCTTGACGAACCTTGAACTCGCAATCTTCTAATCTGATGTCGGATGCCTTATTATTTGGGCTGCTTAGCCATTTGCTACGAAATGTGAAAAATATGATATTCCCACGTGTCTAATACAGTAGTTGGTCAAAAGTGTAAAAAATTCACCAAGAGGGTGTGAAAAATTGACCATAACGAGACTCGAACTCGCAATCTTCTGATTCGAAGTCAGACGCCTTATCCATTGGGCCACACGGCCATATCCTGCATAATGTTAAAATATGATTTAATTTCATGTTTAGAAACTTGATAGTTATGGGTGTGAAAAAATTGACCATGACAAGGGGATGAAAAATTGACCATGACGAGACTCAAACTCACAATCTTCTGATTCGTAGTCAGACGCCTTATCCATTGGGCCACACGGCCATATCCTCTATAGCATTTCAATACGATATCATTTAAAGTCTGAAAACTTGTTCTTCATGAGTATGAAAAATTGACCTCGATGAGAATCGAACTGGCAATCTTCTGATCCAAAGTCAAATGCCTTATCCATTGGGCCAGACAGCCATGCGTTGCATAGTGTTACAATATGATATTAATTTGTGTCTCATACCATAGTCAAGCAAGGGTGTGTGAAACTGACCTTGACGAGACTTGAACTCGCAATCTTCTAATCTGATGTCGGATGCCCTATTATTTGGGCTGCTTAGCCATTTGCTACGAAATGTGAAAAATATGATATTGCCTCGTGTCTAATACAGTAGTTGGGCAAAAGTGTAAAAAATTCACCAACAGTGTGTGAAAAATTGACCATAACGAGACTCGAACTCGCAATCTTCTGATTCGAAGTCAGACGCCTTATCCATTGGGCCACACGGCCATATCCTGTATAATGTTAAAGTATGATTTAATTTCATGTTTGGAAACTTGATAGTTATGGGTGTGAAAAAATTGACCATGACAAGGGGATGAAAAATTGACCATGACGAGACTCGAACTCGCAATCTTCTGATTCGAAGTCAGACGCCTTATCCATTGGGCCACACGGCCATATCCTGTATAATGTTACAATACGATATCATTTAAAGTCTGAAAACTTGTTCTTCATGGGTTTGAAAAATTGACCTCGATGAGAATCGAACTGGCAATCTTCTGATCCAAAGTCAAATGCCTTATCCATTGGGCCAGACAGCCATGTGTTGCATAGTGTTACAATATGATATTATTTTGTGTCTCATGCCATAGTCAAGCAAGGGTGTGTGAAACTGACCTTGACGAGACTTGAACTCGCAATCTTCTAATCTGATGTCGGATGCCTTATTATTTGGGCTGCTTAGCCATTTGCTACGAAATGTGAAAAATATGATATTGCCACGTGTCTAATACAGTAGTTGGTCAAAAGTGTAAAACATTCACCAAGAGGGTGTGAAAAATTGACCATAACGAGACTCGAACTCGCAATCTTCTGATTCGAAGTCAGACGCCTTATCCATTGGGCCACACGGCCATATCCTGCATAATGTTAAAATATGATTTAATTTCATGTTTAGAAACTTGATAGTTATGGGTGTGAAAAAATTGACCATGACAAGGGGATGAAAAATTGACCATGACGAGACTCGAACTCGCAATCTTCTGATTCGTAGTCAGACGCCTTATCCATTGGGCCACACGGCCATATCCTCTATAACATTACAATACGATATCATTTAAAGTCTGAAAACTTGTTCTTCATGGGTTTGAAAAATTGACCTCGATGAGAATCGAACTGGCAATCTTCTGATCCAAAGTCAAATGCCTTATCCATTGGGCCAGACAGCCATGTGTTGCATAGTGTTACAATATGATATTAATTTGTGTCTCATGCCATAGTCAAGCAAGGGTGTGTGAAACTGACCTTGACGAGACTTGAACTCGCAATCTTCTAATCTGATGTCGGATGCCTTATTATTTGGGCTGCTTAGCCATTTGCTACGAAATGTGAAAAATATGATATTGCCTCGTGTCTAATACAGTAGTTGGGCAAAAGTGTAAAAAATTCACCAACAGTGTGTGAAAAATTGACCATAACGAGACTCGAACTCGCAATCTTCTGATTCGAAGTCAGACGCCTTATCCATTGGGCCACACTTCCATATCCTGTATAATGTTAAAGTATGATTTAATTTCATGTTTGGAAACTTGATAGTTATGGGTGTGAAAAAATTGACCATGACAAGGGGATGAAAAATTGACCATGACGAGACTCGAACTCGCAATCTTCTGATTCGAAGTCAGACGCCTTATCCATTGGGCCACACGGCCATATCCTGTATAATGTTAAAGTATGATTTAATTTCATGTTTGGAAACTTGATAGTTATGGGTGTGAAAAAATTGACCATGACAAGGGGATGAAAAATTGACCATGACAAGACTCGAACTCGCAATCTTCTGATTCGAAGTCAGACGCCTTATCCATTGGGCCACATGGCCATATCCTGTATAAGGTTACAATACGATATCATTTAAAGTCTGAAAACTTGTTCTTCATGGGTTTGAAAAATTGACCTCGATGAGAATCGAACTGGCAATCTTCTGATCCAAAGTCAAATGCCTTATCTATTGGGCCAGACAGCCATGTGTTGCATAGTGTTACAATATGATATTATTTTGTGTCTCATGCCATAGTCAAGCAAGGGTGTGTGAAACTGACCTTGACGAGACTTGAACTCGCAATCTTCTAATCTGATGTCGGATGCCTTATTATTTGGGCTGCTTAGCCATTTGCTACGAAATGTGAAAAATATGATATTGCCACGTGTCTAATACAGTAGTTGGTCAAAAGTGTAAAAAATTCACCAAGAGGGTGTGAAAAATTGACCATAACAAGACTCGAACTCGCAATCTTCTGATTCGAAGTCAGACGCCTTATCCATTGGGCCACACGGCCATATCCTGCATAATGTTAAAATATGATTTAATTTCATGTTTAGAAACTTGATAGTTATGGGTGTGAAAAAATTGACCATGACAAGGGGATGAAAAATTGACCATGACGAGACTCGAACTCGCAATCTTCTGATTCGAAGTCAGACGCCTTATCCATTGGGCCACACGGCCATATCCTGCATAATGTTAAAATATGATTTAATTTCATGTTTAGAAACTTGATAGTTATGGGTGTGAAAAAATTGACCATGACAAGGGGATGAAAAATTGACCATGACGAGACTCGAACTCGCAATCTTCTGATTCGTAGTCAGACGCCTTATCCATTGGGCCACACGGCCATATCCTCTATAACATTTCAATACGATATCATTTAAAGTCTGAAAACTTGTTCTTCATGGGTTTGAAAAATTGACCTCGATGAGAATCGAACTGGCAATCTTCTGATCCAAAGTCAAATGCCTTATCCATTGGGCCAGACAGCCATGTGTTGCATAGTGTTACAATATGATATTAATTTGTGTCTCATACCATAGTCAAGCAAGGGTGTGTGAAACTGACCTTGACGAGACTTGAACTCGCAATCTTCTAATCTGATGTCGGATGCCTTATTATTTGGGCTGCTTAGCCATTTGCTACGAAATGTGAAAAATATGATATTGCCTCGTGTCTAATACAGTAGTTGGTCAAAAGTGTAAAAAATTCACCAACAGTGTGTGAAAAATTGACCATAACGAGACTCGAACTCGCAATCTTCTGATTCGAAGTCAGACGCCTTATCCATTGGGCCACACGGCCATATCCTGTATAATGTTAAAGTATGATTTAATTTCATGTTTGGAAACTTGATAGTTATGGGTGTGAAAAAATTGACCATGACAAGGGGATGAAAAATTGACCATGACGAGACTCAAACTCGCAATCTTCTGATTCGAAGTCAGACGCCTTATCCATTGGGCCACACGGCCATATCCTGCATAATGTTAAAATATGATTTAATTTCATGTTTAGAAACTTTATAGTTATGGGTGTGAAAAAATTGACCATGACAAGGGGATGAAAAATTGACCATGACGAGACTCGAACTCGCAATCTTCTGATTCGTAGTCAGACGCCTTATCCATTGGGTCACACGGCCATATCCTCTATAACATTACAATACTATATCATTTAAAGTCTGAAAACTTGTTCTTCATGGGTTTGAAAAATTGACCTCGATGAGAATCGAACTGGCAATCTTCTGATCCAAAGTCAAATGCCTTATCCATTGGGCCAGACAGCCATGTGTTGCATAGTGTTACAATATTATATTAATTTGTGTCTCATACCATAGTCAAGCAAGGGTGTGTGAAACTGACCTTGACGAGACTTGAATGCGCAATCTTCTAATCTGATGTCGGATGCCTTATTATTTGGGCTGCTTAGCCATTTGCTACGAAATGTGAAAAATATGATATTGCCTCGTGTCTAATACAGTAGTTGGGCAAAAGTGTAAAAAATTCACCAACAGTGTGTGAAAAATTGACCATAACGAGACTCGAACTCGAAATCTTCTGATTCGAAGTCAGACGCCTTATCCATTGGGCCACACGGCCATATCCTGTATAATGTTAAAGTATGATTTAATTTCATGTTTGGAAACTTGATAGTTATGGGTGTGAAAAAATTGACCATGACAAGGGGATGAAAAATTGACCATGACGAGACTCGAACTCGCAATCTTCTGATTCGAAGTCAGACGCCTTATCCATTGGGCCACACGGCCATATCCTGCATAATGTTAAAATATGATTTAATTTCATGTTTAGAAACTTGATAGTTATGGGTGTGAAAAAATTGACCATGACAAGGGGATGAAAAATTGACCATGACGAGACTCGAACTCGCAATCTTCTGATTCGTAGTCAGACGCCTTATCCATTGGGTCACACGGCCATATCCTCTATAACATTACAATACTATATCATTTAAAGTCTGAAAACTTGTTCTTCATGGGTTTGAAAAATTGACCTCGATGAGAATCGAACTGGCAATCTTCTGATCCAAAGTCAAATGCCTTATCCATTGGGCCAGACAGCCATGTGTTGCATAGTGTTACAATATTATATTAATTTGTGTCTCATACCATAGTCAAGCAAGGGTGTGTGAAACTGACCTTGACGAGACTTGAATGCGCAATCTTCTAATCTGATGTCGGATGCCTTATTATTTGGGCTGCTTAGCCATTTGCTACGAAATGTGAAAAATATGATATTGCCTCGTGTCTAATACAGTAGTTGGGCAAAAGTGTAAAAAACTCACCAACAGTGTGTGAAAAATTGACCATAACGAGACTCGAACTCGAAATCTTCTGATTCGAAGTCAGACGCCTTATCCATTGGGCCACACGGCCATATCCTGTATAATGTTAAAGTATGATTTAATTTCATGTTTGGAAACTTGATAGTTATGGGTGTGAAAAAATTGACCATGACAAGGGGATGAAAAATTGACCATGACGAGACTCGAACTCGCAATCTTCTGATTCGAAGTCAGACGCCTTATCCATTGGGCCACACGGCCATATCCTGCATAATGTTAAAATATGATTTAATTTCATGTTTAGAAACTTGATAGTTATGGGTGTGAAAAAATTGACCATGACAAGGGGATGAAAAATTGACCATGACGAGACTCGAACTCGCAATCTTCTGATTCGTAGTCAGACGCCTTATCCATTGGGCCACACGGCCATATCCTCTATAACATTACAATACGATATCATTTAAAGTCTGAAAACTTGTTCTTCATGGGTTTGAAAAATTGACCTCGATGAGAATCAAACTGGCAATCTTCTGATCCAAAGTCAAATGCCTTATCCATTGGGCCAGACAGCCATGTGTTGCATAGTGTTACAATATGATATTAATTTGTGTCTCATACCATAGTCAAGCAAGGGTGTGTGAAACTGACCTTGACGAGACTTGAACTCGCAATCTTCTAATCTGATGTCGGATGCCTTATTATTTGGGCTGCTTAGCCATTTGCTACGAAATGTGAAAAATATGATATTGCCTCGTGTCTAATACAGTAGTTGGTCAAAAGTGTAAAAAATTCACCAACAGTGTGTGAAAAATTGACCATAACGAGACTCGAAATCGCAATCTTCTGATTCGAAGTCAGACGCCTTATCCATTGGGCCACACGGCCATATCCTGTATAATGTTAAAGTATGATTTAATTTCATGTTTGGAAACTTGATAGTTATGGGTGTGAAAAAATTGACCATGACAAGGGGATGAAAAATTGACCATGACGAGACTCGAACTCGCAATCTTCTGATTCGAAGTCAGACGCCTTATCCATTGGGCCACACGGCCATATCCTGCATAATGTTAAAATATGATTTAATTTTATGTTTAGAAACTTGATAGTTATGGGTGTGAAAAAATTGACCATGACAAGGGGATGAAAAATTGACCATGACGAGACTCGAACTCGCAATCTTCTGATTCGTAGTCAGACGCCTTATCCATTGGGCCACACGGCCATATCCTCTATAACATTACAATACGATATCATTTAAAGTCTGAAAACTTGTTCTTCATGGGTTTGAAAAATTGACCTCGATGAGAATCGAACTGGCAATCTTCTGATCCAAAGTCAAATGCCTTATCCATTGGGCCAGACAGCCATGTGTTGCATAGTGTTACAATATGATATTAATTTGTGTCTCATACCATAGTCAAGCAAGGGTGTGTGAAACTGACCTTGACGAGACTTGAACTCGCAATCTTCTAATGTGATGTCGGATGCCTTATTATTTGGGCTGCTTAGCCATTTGCTACGAAATGTGAAAAATATGATATTGCCTGGTGTCTAATACAGTAGTTGGGCAAAAGTGTAAAAAATTCACCAACAGTGTGTGAAAAATTGACCATAACGAGACTCGAACTCGCAATCTTCTGATTCGAAGTCAGACGCCTTATCCATTGGGCCACACAGCCATATCCTGTATAATGTTAAAGTATGATTTAATTTCATGTTTGGAAACTTGATAGTTATGGGTGTGAAAAAATTGACCATGACAAGGGGATGAAAAATTGACCATGACGAGACTCGAACTCGCAATCTTCTGATTCGAAGTCAGACGCCTTATCCATTGGGCCACACGGCCATATCCTGTATAATGTTACAATACGGTATCATTTAAAGTCTGAAAACTTGTTCTTCATGGGTTTGAAAAATAGACCTCGATGAGAATCGAACTGGCAATCTTCTGATCCAAAGTCAAATGCCTTATCCATTGGGCCAGACAGCAATGTGTTGCATAGTGTTACAATATGATATTATTTTGTGTCTCATGCCATAGTCAAGCAAGGGTGTGTAAAACTGACCTTGACGAGACTTGAACTCGCAATCTTCTAATCTGATGTCGGATGCCTTATTATTTGGGCTGCTTAGCCATTTGCTACGAAATGTGAAAAATATGATATTGCCACGTGTCTAATACAGTAGTTGGTCAAAAGTGTAAAAAATTCACCAAGAGGGTGTGAAAAATTGACCATAACGAGACTCGAACTCGCAATCTTCTGATTCGAAGTCAGAGGCCTTATCCATTGGGCCACACAGCCATATCCTGTATAATGTTAAAGTATGATTTAATTTCATGTTTGGAAACTTGATAGTTATGGGTGTGAAAAAATTGACCATGACAAGGGGATGAAAAATTGACCATGACGAGACTCGAACTCGCAATCTTCTGATTCGAAGTCAGACGCCTTATCCATTGGGCCACACGGCCATATCCTGCATAATGTTAAAATATGATTTAATTTCATGTTTAGAAACTTGATAGTTATGGGTGTGAAAAAATTGACCATGACAAGGGGATGAAAAATTGACCATGACGAGACTCGAACTCGCAATCTTCTGATTCGAAGTCAGACGCCTTATCCTTTGGGCCACACGGCCATATCCTGTATAATGTTAAAGTATGATTTAATTTCATGTTTGGAAACTTGATAGTTATGGGTGTGAAAAATTGACCATGACAAGGGGATGAAAAATTGATCATGACGAGACTCGAACTCGCAATCTTCTGATTCGAAGTCAGACGCCTTATCCATTGGGCCACACGGCCATATCCTGTATAATGTTACAATACGGTATCATTTAAAGTCTGAAAACTTGTTCTTCATGGGTTGAAAAATAGACCTCGATGAGAATCGAACTGGCAATCTTCTGATCCAAAGTCAAATGCCTTATCCATTGGGCCAGACAGCAATGTGTTGCATAGTGTTACAATATGATATTATTTTGTGTCTCATGCCATAGTCAAGCAAGGGTGTGTGAAACTGACCTTGACGAGACTTGAACTCGCAATCTTCTAATCTGATGTCGGATGCCTTATTATTTGGGCTGCTTAGCCATTTGCTACGAAATGTGAAAAATATGATATTGCCACGTGTCTAATACAGTAGTTGGTCAAAAGTGTAAAAAATTCACCAAGAGGGTGTGAAAAATTGACCATAACGAGACTCGAACTCGCAATCTTCTGATTCGAAGTCAGACGCCTTATCCATTGGGCCACACGGCCATATCCTGTATAATGTTAAAGTATGATTTAATTTCATGTTTGGAAACTTGATAGTTATGGGTGTGAAAAAATTGACCATGACAAGGGGATGAAAAATTGACCATGACGAGACTCGAACTCGCAATCTTCTGATTCGAAGTCAGACGCCTTATCCATTGGGCCACACGGCCATATCCTGCATAATGTTAAAATATGATTTAATTTCATGTTTAGAAACTTGATAGTTATGGATGTGAAAAAATTGACCATGACAAGGGGATGAAAAATTGACCATGACGAGACTCGAACTCGCAATCTTCTGATTCGTAGTCAGACGCCTTATCCATTGGGCCACACGGCCATATCCTCTATAACATTACTATACGATATCATTTAAAGTCTGAAAACTTGTTCTTCATGGGTTTGAAAAATTGACCTAGATGAGAATCGAACTGGCAATCTTCTGATCCAAAGTCAAATGCATTATCCATTGGGCCAGACAGCCATGTGTTGCATAGTGTTACAATATGATATTAATTTGTGTCTCATACCATAGTCAAGCAAGGGTGTGTGAAACTGACCTTGACGAGACTTGAACTCGCAATCTTCTAATCTGATGTCGGATGCCTTATTATTTGGGCTGCTTAGCCATTTGCTACGAAATGTGAAAAATATGATATTGCCTCGTGTCTAATACAGTAGTTGGGCAAAAGTGTAAAAAATTCACCAACAGTGTGTGAAAAATTGACCATAACGAGACTCGAACTCGCAATCTTCTGATTCGAAGTCAGACGCCTTATCCATTGGGCCACACGGCCATATCCTGTATAATGTTAAAGTATGATTTAATTTCATGTTTGGAAACTTGATAGTTATGGGTGTGAAAAAATTGACCATGACAAGGGGATGAAAAATTGACCATGACGAGACTCGAACTCGCAATCTTCTGATTCATAGTCAGACGCCTTATCCATTGGGCCACACGGCCATATCCTGTATAATGTTACAATACGGTATCATTTAAAGTCTGAAAACTTGTTCTTCATGGGTTTGAAAAATAGACCTCGATGAGAATCGAACTGGCAATCTTCTGATCCAAAGTCAAATGCCTTATCCATTGGGCCAGACAGCAATGCGTTGCATAGCGTTACAATATGATATTATTTTGTGTCTCATGCCATAGTCAAGCAAGGGTGTGTGAAACTGACCTTGACGAGACTTTAACTCGCAATCTTCTAATCTGATGTCGGATGCCTTATTATTTGGGCTGCTTAGCCATTTGCTACGAAATGTGAAAAATATGATATTGCCTGGTGTCTAATACAGTAGTTGGTCAAAAGTGTAAAAAATTCACCAAGAGGGTGTGAAAAATTGACCATAACGAGATTCAAACTCGCAATCTTCTGATTCGAAGTCAGACGCCTTATCCATTGGGCCACACGGCCATATCCTGTATAATGTTAAAGTATGATTTAATTTCATGTTTGGAAACTTGATAGTTATGGGTGTGAAAAAATTGACCATGACAAGGGGATGAAAAATTGACCATGACGAGACTCGAACTCGCAATCTTCTGATTCGAAGTCAGACGCCTTATCCATTGGGCCACACGGCCATATCCTGCATAATGTTAAAATATGATTTAATTTCATGTTTAGAAACTTGATAGTTATGGGTGTGAAAAAATTGACCATGACAAGGGGATGAAAAATTGACCATGACGAGACTCGAACTCGCATTCTTCTGATTCGTAGTCAGACGCCTTATCCATTGGGCCACATGGCCATATCCTCTATAACATTTCAATACGATATCATTTAAAGTCTGAAAACTTGTTCTTCATGGGTTTGAAAAATTGACCTCGATGAGAATCAAACTGGGAATCTTCTGATCCAAAGTCAAATGCCTGATCCATTGGGCCAGACAGCCATGTGTTGCATAGTGTTACAATATGGTATTAATTTGTGTCTCATACCATAGTCAAGCAAGGGTGTGTGAAACTGACCTTGACGAGACTTGAACTCGCAATCTTCTAATCTGATGTCGGATGCCTTATTATTTGGGCTGCTTAGCCATTTGCTACGAAATGTGAAAAATATGATATTGCCTTGTACAGTAGGTGGTCAAAAGTGTAAAAAATTCACCAACAGTGTGTGAAAAATTGACTATAACGAGACTCGAACTCGCAATCTTCTGATTCGAAGTCAGACGCCTTATCCATTGGGCCACACGGCCATATCCTGTATAATATTACAATACGATATCATTTAAAGTCTGAAAACTTGTTCTTCATGGGTTTGAAAAATTGACCTCGATGAGAATCGAACTGGCAATCTTCTGATCCATAGTCAAATGCCTTATCCATTGGGCCAGACAGCCATGTGTTGCATAGTGTTACAATATGATGTTATTTTGTGTCTCATACCATAGTCAAGCAAGGGTGTGTGAAACTGACCTTGACGAGATTTTAACTCGCAATCTTCTAATCTGATGTCGGATGCCTTATTATTTGGGCTGCTTAGCCATTTGCTACGAAATGTGAAAAATATGATATTGCCTGGTGTCTAATACAGTAGTTGGTCAAAAGTGTAAAAGATTCACCAAGAGGGTGTGAAAAATTGACCATAAAGAGACTCGAACTCGCCATATTCTGATTCGAAGTCAGACGCCTTATCCATTGGGCCACACGGCCATATCCTGTATAATGTTAAAATATGATTTAATTTCATGTTTGGAAACTTGATAGTTATGGGTGTGAAAAAATTGACCATGACGACGGGATGAAAAATTGACCATGACGAGAATCGAACTCGCAATCTTCTGATTCGTAGTCAGACGCCTTATCCATTGGGCCACACAGCCATATCCTGTATAATGTTACAATACGATATCATTTAAAGTCTGAAAACTTGTTCTTCATGGGTTTGAAAAATTGACCTCGATGAGAATCGAACTGGCAATCTTCTGATCCAAAGTCAAATGCCTTATCCATTGGGCCAGACAGCCATGTGTTGCATAGTGTTACAATATGATATTATTTTGTGTCTCATGCCATAGTCAAGCAAGGGTGTGTGAAACTGACCTTGACGAGACTTGAACTCGCAATCTTCTAATCTGATGTCGGATGCCTTATTATTTGGGCTGCTTAGCCATTTGCTACGAAATGTGAAAAATATGATATTGCCACGTGTCTAATACAGTAGTTGGTCAAAAGTGTAAAAAATTCACCAAGAGGGTGTGAAAAATTGACCATAACGAGACTCGAACTCGCAATCTTCTGATTCGAAGTCAGACGCCTTATCCATTGGGCCACACGGCCATATCCTGTATAATGTTAAAGTATGATTTAAATTCATGTTTGGAAACTTGATAGTTATGGGTGTGAAAGAATTTACCATGACAACGGGATGAAAAATTGACCATGACGAGAGTTCGAAGTCAGACGCCTTATCCATTGGGCCACACGGCCATATCCTGTATAATATTACAATATCATTTAAAGTCTGAAAACTTGTTCTTCATGGGTTTGAAAAATTGACCTCTATGAGAATCGAACTGGCAATCTTCTGATCCAAAGTCAAATGCCTTATCCATTGGGCCAGACAGCCATGTGTTGCATAGTGTTACAATATGATATTATTTTGTGTCTCATACCATAGTCAAGCAAGGGTGTGTGAAACTGACCTTGACGAGACTTTAACTCGCAATCTTCTAATCTGATGTCGGATGCCTTATTATTTGGGCGGCTTAGCCATTTGCTACGAAATGTGAAAAATATGATATTGCCTGGTGTCTAATACAGTAGTTGGTCAAAAGTGTAAAAAATTCACCAAGAGGGTGTGAAAAATTGACCATAACGAGATTCAAACTTACAATCTTCTGATTCGAAGTCAGACGCCTTATCCATTGGGCCACACGGCCATATCCTGTATAATGTTAAAGTATGATTTAATTTCATGTTTGGAAACTTGATAGTTATGGGTGTGAAAAAATTGACCATGACAAGGGGATGAAAAATTGACCATGACGAGACTCGAACTCGCAATCTTCTGATTCGAAGTCAGACGCCTTATCCATTGGGCCACACGGCCATATCCTGCATAATGTTAAAATATGATTTAATTTCATGTTTAGAAACTTGATAGTTATGGGTGTGAAAAAATTGACCATGACAAGGGGATGAAAAATTGACCATGACGAGACTCGAACTCGCAATCTTCTGATTCGTAGTCAGATGCCTTATCCATTGGGCCACACGGCCATATCCTCTATAACATAACAATACGATATAATTTAAAGTCTGAAAACTTGTTCTTCATGGGTTTGAAAAATTGACCTCGATGAGAATCGAACTGGCAGTCTTCTGATCCAAAGTCAAATGCCTTATCCATTGGGCCAGACAGCCATGTGTTGCATAGTGTTACAATATGATATTATTTTGTGTCTCATACCATAGTCAAGCAAGGGTGTGTGAAACTGACCTTGACGAGACTTGAACTCGCAATCTTCTAATCTGATGTCGGATGCCTTATTATTTGGGCTGCTTAGCCATTAGCTACGAAATGTGAAAAATATGATATTGCCTGGTGTCTAATACAGTAGTTGGTCAAAAGTGTAAAAAATTCACCAAGAGGGTGAGAAAAATTGACCATAACGAGACTCGAACTCGCAATCTTCTGATTCGAAGTCAGACGCCTTATCCATTGGGCCACACGGCCATATCCTGTATAATGTTAAAGTATGATTTAATTTCATGTTTGGAAACTTGATAGTTATGGGTGTGAAAAAATTGACCATGACAAGGGGATGAAAAATTGACCATGACGAGACTCGAACTCGCAATCTTCTGATTCGTAGTCAGACGCCTTATCCATTGGGCCACACGGCCATATCCTGTATAATGTTACAATACGGTATCATTTAAAGTCTGAAAACTTGTTCTTCATGGGTTTGAAAAATAGACCTCGATGAGAATCGAACTGGCAATCTTCTGATCCAAAGTCAAATGCCTTATCCATTGGGCCAGACAGCAATGCGTTGCATAGTGTTACAATATGATATTATTTTGTGTCTCATGCCATAGTCAAGCAAGGGTGTGTGAAACTGACCTTGACGAGACTTGAACTCGCAATCTTCTAATCTGATGTCGGATGCCTTATTATTTGGGCTGCTTAGCCATTTGCTACGAAATGTGAAAAATATGATATTGCCTGGTGTCTAATACAGTAGTTGGTCAAAAGTGTAAAAAATTCACCAAGAGGGTGTGAAAAATTGACCATAACGAGATTCAAACTCGCAATCTTCTGATTCGAAGTCAGACGCCTTATCCATTGGGCCACACGGCCATATCCTGTATAATGTTAAAGTATGATTTAATTTCATGTTTGGAAACTTGATAGTTATGGGTGTGAAAAAATTGACCATGACAAGGGGATGAAAAATTGACCATGACGAGACTCGAACTCGCAATCTTCTGATTCGAAGTCAGACGCCTTATCCATTGGGCCACACGGCCATATCCTGCATAATGTTAAAATATGATTTAATTTCATGTTTAGAAACTTGATAGTTATGGGTGTGAAAAAATTGACCATGACAAGGGGATGAAAAATTGACCATGACGAGACTCGAACTCGCAATCTTCTGATTCGTAGTCAGACGCCTTATCCATTGGGCCACATGGCCATATCCTCTATAACATTTCAATACGATATCATTTAAAGTCTGAAAACTTGTTCTTCATGGGTTTGAAAAATTGACCTCGATGAGAATCAAACTGGGAATCTTCTGATCCAAAGTCAAATGCCTGATCCATTGGGCCAGACAGCCATGTGTTGCATAGTGTTACAATATGATATTAATTTGTGTCTCATACCATAGTCAAGCAAGGGTGTGTGAAACTGACCTTGACGAGACTTGAACTCGCAATCTTCTAATCTGATGTCGGATGCCTTATTATTTGGGCTGCTTAGCCATTTGCTACGAAATGTGAAAAATATGATATTGCCTTGTACAGTAGGTGGTCAAAAGTGTAAAAAATTCACCAACAGTGTGTGAAAAATTGACCATAACGAGACTCGAACTCGCAATCTTCTGATTCGAAGTCAGACGCCTTATCCATTGGGCCACACGGCCATATCCTGTATAATATTACAATACGATATCATTTAAAGTCTGAAAACTTGTTCTTCATGGGTTTGAAAAATTGACCTCGATGAGAATCGAACTGGCAATCTTCTGATCCATAGTCAAATGCCTTATCCATTGGGCCAGACAGCCATGTGTTGCATAGTGTTACAATATGATGTTATTTTGTGTCTCATACCATAGTCAAGCAAGGGTGTGTGAAACTGACCTTGACGAGATTTTAGCTCGCAATCTTCTAATCTGATGTCGGATGCCTTATTATTTGGGCTGCTTAGCCATTTGCTACGAAATGTGAAAAATATGATATTGCCTGGTGTCTAATACAGTAGTTGGTCAAAAGTGTAAAAGATTCACCAAGAGGGTGTGAAAAATTGAACATAAAGAGACTCGAACTCGCCATATTCTGATTCGAAGTCAGACGCCTTATCCATTGGGCCACACGGCCATATCCTGTATAATGTTAAAATATGATTTAATTTCATGTTTGGAAACTTGATAGTTATGGGTGTGAAAAAATTGACCATGACGACGGGATGAAAAATTGACCATGACGAGAATCGAACTCGCAATCTTCTGATTCGTAGTCAGACGCCTTATCCATTGGGCCACCCGGCCATATCCTCTATAATGTTACAATACGATATCATTTAAAGTCTGAAAACTTGTTCTTCATGGGTTTGAAAAATTGACCTCGATGAGAATCGAACTGGCAATCTTCTGATCCAAAGTCAAATGCCTTATCCATTGGGCCAGACAGCCATGTGTTGCATAGTGTTACAATATGATATTATTTTGTGTCTCATGCCATAGTCAAGCAAAGGTGTGTGAAACTGACATTGACGAGACTTGAACTCGCAATCTTCTAATCTGATGTCGGATGCCTTATTATTTGGGCTGCTTAGCCATTTGCTACGAAATGTGAAAAATATGATATTGCCACGTGTCTAATACAGTAGTTGGTCAAAAGTGTAAAAAATTCACCAAGAGGGTGTGAAAAATTGACCATAACGAGACTCGAACTCGCAATCTTCTGATTCGAAGTCAGACGCCTTATCCATTGGGCCACACGGCCATATCCTGTATAATGTTAAAGTATGATTTAAATTCATGTTTAAAAACTTGATAGTTATGGGTGTGAAAGAATTTACCATGACAACGGGATGAAAAATTGACCATGACGAGAGTTCAAAGTCAGACGCCTTATCCATTGGGCCACACGGCCATATCCTGTATAATATTACAATATCATTTAAAGTCTGAAAACTTGTTCTTCATGGGTTTGAAAAATTGACCTCTATGAGAATCGAACTGGCAATCTTCTGATCCAAAGTCAAATGCCTTATCCATTTGGCCAGACAGCCATGTGTTGCATAGTGTTACAATATGATATTATTTTGTGTCTCATACCATAGTCAAGCAAGGGTGTGTGAAACTGACCTTGACGAGACTTTAACTCGCAATCTTCTAATCTGATGTCGGATGCCTTATTATTTGGGCGGCTTAGCCATTTGCTACGAAATGTGAAAAATATGATATTGCCTGGTGTCTAATACAGTAGTTGGTCAAAAGTGTAAAAAATTCACCAAGAGGGTGTGAAAAATTGACCATAACGAGATTCAAACTTGCAATCTTCTGATTCGAAGTCAGACGCCTTATCCATTGGGCCACACGGCCATATCCTGTATAATGTTAAAGTATGATTTAATTTCATGTTTGGAAACTTGATAGTTATGGGTGTGAAAAAATTGACCATGACAAGGGGATGAAATATTGACCATGATGAGACTCGAACTCGCAATCTTCTGATTCGTAGTCAGACGTCTTATCCATTGGACCACACGGCCATATCCTTTATGATGTTACAGTATGATATCATTTCATATCTGATAACTTGTTATTAGTCATGGTTGTGAAAAATTGACCTCGATGAGAATCGAACTTGCAATCTTCTGATACAAAGTCAAATGCCTCATCCATTAGGCCAGACAGCCATGTGTTGCATAATGTTACAATATGATATTACTTTGTGTCTGACACAATTGTAAAGCAAGGGTGTGTAAAACTGACCATGACGAGACTTGAACTCGCAATCTTCAGATCTGATTTCTGATGCCTTTATTATTTGGGCTGCTTAGCCATATACTACGAAATGTTAATATATGATATTGTTTCATGTCTAATGCACTTGTACGTTAAAAGTGTGAAACATTCACCATGAAGAGGGTGTGAAAAATTGACCATGACGAGACACGAACTCGCAATCTTCTGATTCAAAGTCAGACGCCTTATCCATTGGGCCACACGGCCATATCCTCTATAACATAACAATACGATATAATTTAAAGTCTGAAAACTTGTTCTTCATGGGTTTGAAAAATTGACCTCGATGAGAATCGAACTGGCAGTCTTCTGATCCAAAGTCAAATGCCTTATCCATTGGGCCAGACAGCCATGTGTTGCATAGTGTTACAATATGATATTATTTTGTGTCTCATACCATAGTCAAGCAAGGGTGTGTGAAACTGACCTTGACGAGACTTGAACTCGCAATCTTCTAATCTGATGTCGGATGCCTTATTATTTGGGCTGCTTAGCCATTAGCTACGAAATGTGAAAAATATGATATTGCCTGGTGTCTAATACAGTAGTTGGTCAAAAGTGTAAAAAATTCACCAAGAGGGTGAGAAAAATTGACCATAACGAGACTCGAACTCGCAATCTTCTGATTCGAAGTCAGACGCCTTATCCATTGGGCCACACGGCCATATCCTGTATAATGTTAAAGTATGATTTAATTTCATGTTTGGAAACTTGATAGTTATGGGTGTGAAAAAATTGACCATGACAAGGGGATGAAAAATTGACCATGACGAGACTCGAACTCGCAATCTTCTGATTCGTAGTCAGACGCCTTATCCATTGGGCCACACGGCCATATCCTGTATAATGTTACAATACGGTATCATTTAAAGTCTGAAAACTTGTTCTTCATGGGTTTGAAAAATAGACCTCGATGAGAATCGAACTGGCAATCTTCTGATCCAAAGTCAAATGCCTTATCCATTGGGCCAGACAGCAATGCGTTGCATAGTGTTACAATATGATATTATTTTGTGTCTCATGCCATAGTCAAGCAAGGGTGTGTGAAACTGACCTTGACGAGACTTTAACTCGCAATCTTCTAATCTGATGTCGGATGCCTTATTATTTGGGCTGCTTAGCCATTTGCTACGAAATGTGAAAAATATGATATTGCCTGGTGTCTAATACAGTAGTTGGTCAAAAGTGTAAAAAATTCACCAAGAGGGTGTGAAAAATTGACCATAACGAGATTCAAACTCGCAATCTTCTGATTCGAAGTCAGACGCCTTATCCATTGGGCCACACGGCCATATCCTGTATAATGTTAAAGTATGATTTAATTTCATGTTTGGAAACTTGATAGTTATGGGTGTGAAAAAATTGACCATGACAAGGGGATGAAAAATTGACCATGACGAGACTCGAACTCGCAATCTTCTGATTCGAAGTCAGACGCCTTATCCATTGGGCCACACGGCCATATCCTGCATAATGTTAAAATATGATTTAATTTCATGTTTAGAAACTTGATAGTTATGGGTGTGAAAAAATTGACCATGACAAGGGGATGAAAAATTGACCATGACGAGACTCGAACTCGCAATCTTCTGATTCGTAGTCAGACGCCTTATCCATTGGGCCACATGGCCATATCCTCTATAACATTTCAATACGATATCATTTAAAGTCTGAAAACTTGTTCTTCATGGGTTTGAAAAATTGACCTCGATGAGAATCAAACTGGGAATCTTCTGATCCAAAGTCAAATGCCTGATCCATTGGGCCAGACAGCCATGTGTTGCATAGTGTTACAATATGGTATTAATTTGTGTCTCATACCATAGTCAAGCAAGGGTGTGTGAAACTGACCTTGACGAGACTTGAACTCGCAATCTTCTAATCTGATGTCGGATGCCTTATTATTTGGGCTGCTTAGCCATTTGCTACGAAATGTGAAAAATATGATATTGCCTTGTACAGTAGGTGGTCAAAAGTGTAAAAAATTCACCAACAGTGTGTGAAAAATTGACTATAACGAGACTCGAACTCGCAATCTTCTGATTCGAAGTCAGACGCCTTATCCATTGGGCCACACGGCCATATCCTGTATAATATTACAATACGATATCATTTAAAGTCTGAAAACTTGTTCTTCATGGGTTTGAAAAATTGACCTCGATGAGAATCGAACTGGCAATCTTCTGATCCATAGTCAAATGCCTTATCCATTGGGCCAGACAGCCATGTGTTGCATAGTGTTACAATATGATGTTATTTTGTGTCTCATACCATAGTCAAGCAAGGGTGTGTGAAACTGACCTTGACGAGATTTTAACTCGCAATCTTCTAATCTGATGTCGGATGCCTTATTATTTGGGCTGCTTAGCCATTTGCTACGAAATGTGAAAAATATGATATTGCCTGGTGTCTAATACAGTAGTTGGTCAAAAGTGTAAAAGATTCACCAAGAGGGTGTGAAAAATTGAACATAAAGAGACTCGAACTCGCCATATTCTGATTCGAAGTCAGACGCCTTATCCATTGGGCCACACGGCCATATCCTGTATAATGTTAAAATATGATTTAATTTCATGTTTGGAAACTTGATAGTTATGGGTGTGAAAAAATTGACCATGACGACGGGATGAAAAATTGACCATGACGAGAATCGAACTCGCAATCTTCTGATTCGTAGTCAGACGCCTTATCCATTGGGCCACACGGCCATATCCTCTATAATGTTACAATACGATATCATTTAAAGTCTGAAAACTTGTTCTTCATGGGTTTGAAAAATTGACCTCGATGAGAATCGAACTGGCAATCTTCTGATCCAAAGTCAAATGCCTTATCCATTGGGCCAGACAGCCATGTGTTGCATAGTGTTACAATATGATTATTTTGTGTCTCATGCCATAGTCAAGCAAGGGTGTGTGAAACTGACCTTGACGAGACTTGAACTCGCAATCTTCTAATCTGATGTCGGATGCCTTATTATTTGGGCTGCTTAGCCATTTGCTACGAAATGTGAAAAATATGATATTGCCACGTGTCTAATACAGTAGTTGGTCAAAAGTGTAAAAAATTCACCAAGAGGGTGTGAAAAATTGACCATAACGAGACTCGAACTCGCAATCTTCTGATTCGAAGTCAGACGCCTTATCCATTGGGCCACACGGCCATATCCTGTATAATGTTAAAGTATGATTTAAATTCATGTTTGGAAACTTGATAGTTATGGGTGTGAAAGAATTTACCATGACAACGGGATGAAAAATTGACCATGACGAGAGTTCGAAGTCAGACGCCTTATCCATTGGGCCACACGGCCATATCCTGTATAATATTACAATATCATTTAAAGTCTGAAAACTTGTTCTTCATGGGTTTGAAAAATTGACCTCTATGAGAATCGAACTGGCAATCTTCTGATCCAAAGTCAAATGCCTTATCCATTGGGCCAGACAGCCATGTGTTGCATAGTGTTACAATATGATATTATTTTGTGTCTCATACCATAGTCAAGCAAGGGTGTGTGAAACTGACCTTGACGAGACTTTAACTCGCAATCTTCTAATCTGATGTCGGATGCCTTATTATTTGGGCGGCTTAGCCATTTGCTACGAAATGTGAAAAATATGATATTGCCTGGTGTCTAATACAGTAGTTGGTCAAAAGTGTAAAAAATTCACCAAGAGGGTGTGAAAAATTGACCATAACGAGATTCAAACTTGCAATCTTCTGATTCGAAGTCAGACGCCTTATCCATTGGGCCACACGGCCATATCCTGTATAATGTTAAAGTATGATTTAATTTCATGTTTGGAAACTTGATAGTTATGGGTGTGAAAAAATTGACCATGACAAGGGGATGAAAAATTGACCATGACGAGACTCGAACTCGCAATCTTCTGATTCGAAGTCAGACGCCTTATCCATTGGGCCACACGGCCATATCCTGCATAATGTTAAAATATGATTTAATTTCATGTTTAGAAACTTGATAGTTATGGGTGTGAAAAAATTGACCATGACAAGGGGATGAAATATTGACCATGATGAGACTCGAACTCGCAATCTTCTGATTCGTAGTCAGACGTCTTATCCATTGGACCACACGGCCATATCCTTTATGATGTTACAGTATGATATCATTTCATATCTGATAACTTGTTATTAGTCATGGTTGTGAAAAATTGACCTCGATGAGAATCGAACTTGCAATCTTCTGATACAAAGTCAAATGCCTCATCCATTAGGCCAGACAGCCATGTGTTGCATAATGTTACAATATGATATTACTTTGTGTCTGACACAATTGTAAAGCAAGGGTGTGTAAAACTGACCATGACGAGACTTGAACTCGCAATTTTCAGATCTGATTTCTGATGCCTTTATTATTTGGGCTGCTTAGCCATATACTACGAAATGTTAATATATGATATTGTTTCATGTCTAATGCACTTGTACGTTAAAAGTGTGAAACATTCACCATGAAGAGGGTGTGAAAAATTGACCATGACGAGACACGAACTCGCAATCTTCTGATTCAAAGTCAGACGCCTTATCCATTGGGCCACACGGCCATATCCTCTATAACATAACAATACGATATAATTTAAAGTCTGAAAACTTGTTCTTCATGGGTTTGAAAAATTGACCTCGATGAGAATCGAACTGGCAGTCTTCTGATCCAAAGTCAAATGCCTTATCCATTGGGCCAGACAGCCATGTGTTGCATAGTGTTACAATATGATATTATTTTGTGTCTCATACCATAGTCAAGCAAGGGTGTGTGAAACTGACCTTGACGAGACTTGAACTCGCAATCTTCTAATCTGATGTCGGATGCCTTATTATTTGGGCTGCTTAGCCATTAGCTACGAAATGTGAAAAATATGATATTGCCTGGTGTCTAATACAGTAGTTGGTCAAAAGTGTAAAAAATTCACCAAGAGGGTGAGAAAAATTGACCATAACGAGACTCGAACTCGCAATCTTCTGATTCGAAGTCAGACGCCTTATCCATTGGGCCACACGGCCATATCCTGTATAATGTTAAAGTATGATTTAATTTCATGTTTGGAAACTTGATAGTTATGGGTGTGAAAAAATTGACCATGACAAGGGGATGAAAAATTGACCATGACGAGACTCGAACTCGCAATCTTCTGATTCGTAGTCAGACGCCTTATCCATTGGGCCACACGGCCATATCCTGTATAATGTTACAATACGGTATCATTTAAAGTCTGAAAACTTGTTCTTCATGGGTTTGAAAAATAGACCTCGATGAGAATCGAACTGGCAATCTTCTGATCCAAAGTCAAATGCCTTATCCATTGGGCCAGACAGCAATGCGTTGCATAGTGTTACAATATGATATTATTTTGTGTCTCATGCCATAGTCAAGCAAGGGTGTGTGAAACTGACCTTGACGAGACTTTAACTCGCAATCTTCTAATCTGATGTCGGATGCCTTATTATTTGGGCTGCTTAGCCATTTGCTACGAAATGTGAAAAATATGATATTGCCTGGTGTCTAATACAGTAGTTGGTCAAAAGTGTAAAAAATTCACCAAGAGGGTGTGAAAAATTGACCATAACGAGATTCAAACTCGCAATCTTCTGATTCGAAGTCAGACGCCTTATCCATTGGGCCACACGGCCATATCCTGTATAATGTTAAAGTATGATTTAATTTCATGTTTGGAAACTTGATAGTTATGGGTGTGAAAAAATTGACCATGACAAGGGGATGAAAAATTGACCATGACGAGACTCGAACTCGCAATCTTCTGATTCGAAGTCAGACGCCTTATCCATTGGGCCACACGGCCATATCCTGCATAATGTTAAAATATGATTTAATTTCATGTTTAGAAACTTGATAGTTATGGGTGTGAAAAAATTAACCATGACAAGGGGATGAAAAATTGACCATGACGAGACTCGAACTCGCAATCTTCTGATTCGTAGTCAGACGCCTTATCCATTGGGCCACATGGCCATATCCTCTATAACATTTCAATACGATATCATTTAAAGTCTGAAAACTTGTTCTTCATGGGTTTGAAAAATTGACCTCGATGAGAATCAAACTGGGAATCTTCTGATCCAAAGTCAAATGCCTGATCCATTGGGCCAGACAGCCATGTGTTGCATAGTGTTACAATATGGTATTAATTTGTGTCTCATACCATAGTCAAGCAAGGGTGTGTGAAACTGACCTTGACGAGACTTGAACTCGCAATCTTCTAATCTGATGTCGGATGCCTTATTATTTGGGCTGCTTAGCCATTTGCTACGAAATGTGAAAAATATGATATTGCCTTGTACAGTAGGTGGTCAAAAGTGTAAAAAATTCACCAACAGTGTGTGAAAAATTGACTATAACGAGACTCGAACTCGCAATCTTCTGATTCGAAGTCAGACGCCTTATCCATTGGGCCACACGGCCATATCCTGTATAATATTACAATACGATATCATTTAAAGTCTGAAAACTTGTTCTTCATGGGTTTGAAAAATTGACCTCGATGAGAATCGAACTGGCAATCTTCTGATCCATAGTCAAATGCCTTATCCATTGGGCCAGACAGCCATGTGTTGCATAGTGTTACAATATGATGTTATTTTGTGTCTCATACCATAGTCAAGCAAGGGTGTGTGAAACTGACCTTGACGAGATTTTAACTCGCAATCTTCTAATCTGATGTCGGATGCCTTATTATTTGGGCTGCTTAGCCATTTGCTACGAAATGTGAAAAATATGATATTGCCTGGTGTCTAATACAGTAGTTGGTCAAAAGTGTAAAAGATTCACCAAGAGGGTGTGAAAAATTGAACATAAAGAGACTCGAACTCGCCATATTCTGATTCGAAGTCAGACGCCTTATCCATTGGGCCACACGGCCATATCCTGTATAATGTTAAAATATGATTTAATTTCATGTTTGGAAACTTGATAGTTATGGGTGTGAAAAAATTGACCATGACGACGGGATGAAAAATTGACCATGACGAGAATCGAACTCGCAATCTTCTGATTCGTAGTCAGACGCCTTATCCATTGGGCCACACGGCCATATCCTCTATAATGTTACAATACGATATCATTTAAAGTCTGAAAACTTGTTCTTCATGGGTTTGAAAAATTGACCTCGATGAGAATCGAACTGGCAATCTTCTGATCCAAAGTCAAATGCCTTATCCATTGGGCCAGACAGCCATGTGTTGCATAGTGTTACAATATGATTATTTTGTGTCTCATGCCATAGTCAAGCAAGGGTGTGTGAAACTGACCTTGACGAGACTTGAACTCGCAATCTTCTAATCTGATGTCGGATGCCTTATTATTTGGGCTGCTTAGCCATTTGCTACGAAATGTGAAAAATATGATATTGCCACGTGTCTAATACAGTAGTTGGTCAAAAGTGTAAAAAATTCACCAAGAGGGTGTGAAAAATTGACCATAACGAGACTCGAACTCGCAATCTTCTGATTCGAAGTCAGACGCCTTATCCATTGGGCCACACGGCCATATCCTGTATAATGTTAAAGTATGATTTAAATTCATGTTTGGAAACTTGATAGTTATGGGTGTGAAAGAATTTACCATGACAACGGGATGAAAAATTGACCATGACGAGAGTTCGAAGTCAGACGCCTTATCCATTGGGCCACACGGCCATATCCTGTATAATATTACAATATCATTTAAAGTCTGAAAACTTGTTCTTCATGGGTTTGAAAAATTGACCTCTATGAGAATCGAACTGGCAATCTTCTGATCCAAAGTCAAATGCCTTATCCATTGGGCCAGACAGCCATGTGTTGCATAGTGTTACAATATGATATTATTTTGTGTCTCATACCATAGTCAAGCAAGGGTGTGTGAAACTGACCTTGACGAGACTTTAACTCGCAATCTTCTAATCTGATGTCGGATGCCTTATTATTTGGGCGGCTTAGCCATTTGCTACGAAATGTGAAAAATATGATATTGCCTGGTGTCTAATACAGTAGTTGGTCAAAAGTGTAAAAAATTCACCAAGAGGGTGTGAAAAATTGACCATAACGAGATTCAAACTTGCAATCTTCTGATTCGAAGTCAGACGCCTTATCCATTGGGCCACACGGCCATATCCTGTATAATGTTAAAGTATGATTTAATTTCATGTTTGGAAACTTGATAGTTATGGGTGTGAAAAAATTGACCATGACAAGGGGATGAAAAATTGACCATGACGAGACTCGAACTCGCAATCTTCTGATTCGAAGTCAGACGCCTTATCCATTGGGCCACACGGCCATATCCTGCATAATGTTAAAATATGATTTAATTTCATGTTTAGAAACTTGATAGTTATGGGTGTGAAAAAATTGACCATGACAAGGGGATGAAAAATTGACCATGACGAGACTCGAACTCGCAATCTTCTGATTCGTAGTCAGATGCCTTATCCATTGGGCCACACGGCCATATCCTCTATAACATAACAATACGATATAATTTAAAGTCTGAAAACTTGTTCTTCATGGGTTTGAAAAATTGACCTCGATGAGAATCGAACTGGCAGTCTTCTGATCCAAAGTCAAATGCCTTATCCATTGGGCCAGACAGCCATGTGTTGCATAGTGTTACAATATGATATTATTTTGTGTCTCATACCATAGTCAAGCAAGGGTGTGTGAAACTGACCTTGACGAGACTTGAACTCGCAATCTTCTAATCTGATGTCGGATGCCTTATTATTTGGGCTGCTTAGCCATTAGCTACGAAATGTGAAAAATATGATATTGCCTGGTGTCTAATACAGTAGTTGGTCAAAAGTGTAAAAAATTCACCAAGAGGGTGAGAAAAATTGACCATAACGAGACTCGAACTCGCAATCTTCTGATGCGAAGTCAGACGCCTTATCCATTGGGCCACACGGCCATATCCTGTATAATGTTAAAGTATGATTTAATTTCATGTTTGGAAACTTGATAGTTATGGGTGTGAAAAAATTGACCATGACAAGGGGATGAAAAATTGACCATGACGAGACTCGAACTCGCAATCTTCTGATTCGTAGTCAGACGCCTTATCCATTGGGCCACACGGCCATATCCTGTATAATGTTACAATACGGTATCATTTAAAGTCTGAAAACTTGTTCTTCATGGGTTTGAAAAATAGACCTCGATGAGAATCGAACTGGCAATCTTCTGATCCAAAGTCAAATGCCTTATCCATTGGGCCAGACAGCAATGCATTGCATAGTGTTACAATATGATATTATTTTGTGTCTCATGCCATAGTCAAGCAAGGGTGTGTGAAACTGACCTTGACGAGACTTGAACTCGCAATCTTCTAATCTGATGTCGGATGCCTTATTATTTGGGCTGCTTAGCCATTTGTTACGAAATGTGAAAAATATGATATTGCCTGGTGTCTAATACAGTAGTTGGTCAAAAGTGTAAAAAATTCACCAAGAGGGTGTGAAAAATTGACCATAACGAGATTCAAACTCGCAATCTTCTGATTCGAAGTCAGACGCCTTATCCATTGGGCCACACGGCCATATCCTGTATAATGTTAAAGTATGATTTAATTTCATGTTTGGAAACTTGATAGTTATGGGTGTGAAAAAATTGACCATGACAAGGGGATGAAAAATTGACCATGACGAGACTCGAACTCGCAATCTTCTGATTCGAAGTCAGACGCCTTATCCATTGGGCCACACGGCCATATCCTGCATAATGTTAAAATATGATTTAATTTCATGTTTAGAAACTTGATAGTTATGGGTGTGAAAAAATTGACCATGACAAGGGGATGAAAAATTGACCATGACGAGACTCGAACTCGCAATCTTCTGATTCGTAGTCAGACGCCTTATCCATTGGGCCACATGGCCATATCCTCTATAACATTTCAATACGATATCATTTAAAGTCTGAAAACTTGTTCTTCATGGGTTTGAAAAATTGACCTCGATGAGAATCAAACTGGGAATCTTCTGATCCAAAGTCAAATGCCTGATCCATTGGGCCAGACAGCCATGTGTTGCATAGTGTTACAATATGATATTAATTTGTGTCTCATACCATAGTCAAGCAAGGGTGTGTGAAACTGACCTTGACGAGACTTTAACTCGCAATCTTCTAATCTGATGTCGGATGCCTTATTATTTGGGCTGCTTAGCCATTTGCTACGAAATGTGAAAAATATGATATTGCCTTGTACAGTAGGTGGTCAAAAGTGTAAAAAATTCACCAACAGTGTGTGAAAAATTGACCATAACGAGACTCGAACTCGCAATCTTCTGATTCGAAGTCAGACGCCTTATCCATTGGGCCACACGGCCATATCCTGTATAATATTACAATACGATATCATTTAAAGTCTGAAAACTTGTTCTTCATGGGTTTGAAAAATTGACCTCGATGAGAATCGAACTGGCAATCTTCTGATCCATAGTCAAATGCCTTATCCATTGGGCCAGACAGCCATGTGTTGCATAGTGTTACAATATGATGTTATTTTGTGTCTCATACCATAGTCAAGCAAGGGTGTGTGAAACTGACCTTGACGAGATTTTAGCTCGCAATCTTCTAATCTGATGTCGGATGCCTTATTATTTGGGCTGCTTAGCCATTTGCTACGAAATGTGAAAAATATGATATTGCCTGGTGTCTAATACAGTAGTTGGTCAAAAGTGTAAAAGATTCACCAAGAGGGTGTGAAAAATTGAACATAAAGAGACTCGAACTCGCCATATTCTGATTCGAAGTCAGACGCCTTATCCATTGGGCCACACGGCCATATCCTGTATAATGTTAAAATATGATTTAATTTCATGTTTGGAAACTTGATAGTTATGGGTGTGAAAAAATTGACCATGACGACGGGATGAAAAATTGACCATGACGAGAATCGAACTCGCAATCTTCTGATTCGTAGTCAGACGCCTTATCCATTGGGCCACCCGGCCATATCCTCTATAATGTTACAATACGATATCATTTAAAGTCTGAAAACTTGTTCTTCATGGGTTTGAAAAATTGACCTCGATGAGAATCGAACTGGCAATCTTCTGATCCAAAGTCAAATGCCTTATCCATTGGGCCAGACAGCCATGTGTTGCATAGTGTTACAATATGATATTATTTTGTGTCTCATGCCATAGTCAAGCAAGGGTGTGTGAAACTGACCTTGACGAGACTTGAACTCGCAATCTTCTAATCTGATGTCGGATGCCTTATTATTTGGGCTGCTTAGCCATTTGCTACGAAATGTGAAAAATATGATATTGCCACGTGTCTAATACAGTAGTTGGTCAAAAGTGTAAAAAATTCACCAAGAGGGTGTGAAAAATTGACCATAACGAGACTCGAACTCGCAATCTTCTGATTCGAAGTCAGACGCCTTATCCATTGGGCCACAAGGCCATATCCTGTATAATGTTAAAGTATGATTTAAATTCATGTTTGGAAACTTGATAGTTATGGGTGTGAAAGAATTTACCATGACAACGGGATGAAAAATTGACCATGACGAGAGTTCGAAGTCAGACGCCTTATCCATTGGGCCACACAGCCATATCCTGTATAATATTACAATATCATTTAAAGTCTGAAAACTTGTTCTTCATGGGTTTGAAAAATTGACCTCTATGAGAATCGAACTGGCAATCTTCTGATCCAAAGTCAAATGCCTTATCCATTGGGCCAGACAGCCATGTGTTGCATAGTGTTACAATATGATATTATTTTGTGTCTCATACCATAGTCAAGCAAGGGTGTGTGAAACTGACCTTGACGAGACTTTAACTCGCAATCTTCTAATCTGATGTCGGATGCCTTATTATTTGGGCGGCTTAGCCATTTGCTACGAAATGTGAAAAATATGATATTGCCTGGTGTCTAATACAGTAGTTGGGCAAAAGTGTAAAAAATTCACCAAGAGGGTGTGAAAAATTGACCATAACGAGATTCAAACTTGCAATCTTCTGATTCGAAGTCAGACGCCTTATCCATTGGGCCACACGGCCATATCCTGTATAATGTTAAAGTATGATTTCATTTCATGTTTGGAAACTTGATAGTTATGGGTGTGAAAAAATTGACCATGACAAGGGGATGAAATATTGACCATGATGAGACTCGAACTCGCAATCTTCTGATTCGTAGTCAGACGTCTTATCCATTGGACCACACGGCCATATCCTTTATGATGTTACAGTATGATATCATTTCATATCTGATAACTTGTTATTAGTCATGGTTGTGAAAAATTGACCTCGATGAGAATCGAACTTGCAATCTTCTGATACAAAGTCAAATGCCTTATCCATTGGGCCAGACAGCCATGTGTTGCTTAATGTTACAATATGATATTACTTTGTGTCTGACACAATTGTAAAGCAAGGGTGTGTAAAACTGACCATGACGAGACTTGAACTCGCAATCTTCAGATCTGATTTCTGATGCCTTTATTATTTGGGCTGCTTAGCCATATACTACGAAATGTTAATATATGATATTGTTTCATGTCTAATGCACTTGTACGTTAAAAGTGTGAAACATTCACCATGAAGAGGGTGTGAAAAATTGACCATGACGAGACACGAACTCGCAATCTTCTGATTCAAAGTCAGACGCCTTATCCATTGGGCCACACGGCCATATCCTGTATAATGTTAGAATACGATATCATTTAAAGTCTGAAAACTTGTTCTTCATGGGTTTGAAAAATTGACCTTGATGAGAATCGAACTGGCAATCCTCTGATCCAAAGTCAAATGCCTTATCCATTGGGCCAGACAGCCATGTGTTGCATAGTGTTACAATATGATATTACTTTGTGTCTGACACCATGGTGAAGCAAGGGTGTGTAAAACTGACCATGACGAGACTTGAACTCGCAATCTTCAGATCTGATTTCTGATGCCTTTATTATTTGGGCTGTTTAGCCATATGCTACGAAATGTTAAAATATGATATTTCATGTCTAATGCACTTGTACGTTAAAAGTGTGAAACATTCACCATGAAGAGGTTGTGAAAAATTGACCATGACGAAACACGAACTCGCAATCTTCTGATTCGAAGTCAGACGCCTTATCCATTGGGCCACACGGCCATATCCTGTATTATGTTAAAATCTGATATAATTTCATGTTTGGAAACTTGATAGTTATGGGTGTGAAAAAATTGACCATGACAAGGGGATGAAAAATTGACCATGACGAGACTCGAACTCGCAATCTTCTGATTCGTAGTCAGACGCCTTATCCATTGGGCCACACGGCCATATCCTCTATAATGTTACGATATAATATAATTTCATGTTTGGAAACTTGATAGTTATGGGTGTGAAAAAATTGACCATGACAAGGGGATGAAAAATTGACCATGACGAGATTCGAACTCGCAATCTTCTGTTTGTAGTCAGATGCCTTATCCATTGGGCCACACGGCCATATCCTCTATAATGTTACGATATGATATAATTTCATGTCTGAAAACTTGATAGTTATTGGTGTGAAAAAATTGACCATGACAAGGGGATGAAAAATTGACCATGACGGGACTCGAACTCGCAATCTTCTGATTCGTACTCAGGCGCCTTATCCATTGGGCCACACGGCCATATCCTGTATTATGTTACAAAATGATGACCTTGATGAGACTTGAACTCGCAATCTTCTAATCTGATGTCGGCTGCCTTATTATTTGGGCTGCTTAGCCATTTGCTACGAAATGTGAAAAATATGATATTGCCTCTTGTCTAATACAGTTGTTGGTCAAAAGTGTAAAAAATTCACCAAGAGGGTGTGAAAAATTGACCATAACGAGACTCGAACTCGCAATCTTCTGATTCGAAGTCAGACGCCTTATCGGTTGGGCCACACGGCCATATCCTCTATAATGTTACGATATGATATAATTTCATGTCTGGAAACTTGATAGTTATGGTTGTGAAAAAACTGACACCATGGTGAAGCAAGGGTGTGTAAAACTGCTAAACCAAAATTTCCGTTGTTTGGTTGAGTTAACAGTTATAAATATGAAGACCAATTACAATGATTTTATTAAATAAGCTGGTGAAGAAATTCCTGCTTCATTGTTTTTGTTATTACATTTATGTCTTAAGTCTCCTTTTTCAGGCTTTTATTGATCTTTAAATTGGTTAATATACACTACAAACACAACAAATTTTAAATTTAATTTGACAAATTGTGTCGTCTTTTTCCAGTCTATGGCAGCCTTTGCTATTTTTGCAAAAGGGAATTGGCAAAGGATTGCAATACCCAAATTCATTGCCATTTAAGTGACAAAAACCAGTGCTATGTAAGTAATCAGTTATTATAGAACTTAAAACTATGTAAAACTTGATATTGGGATAGCAAATCCTATTCATTCCATGCATTACATGCAATATAAACTTTTTTTACTATAATTGAAATAGATTGTATTTGATCATTTTCATTGTTATACCTATTAATATTTACAGAAATTCGAAGAAGATGAATACATTTGGAAAGGCTGTGGATGTGGAACTTCAGGGTTCACAGGAGAAACATGTTGCACTGGAGAATTATGCAATGCAGGAGATGTCCAGAGAATGAAATTGAGAGGTAAAAAGCTTATTCATTTTGATACGGACATGCTGACAAATAAACTGTGCTCTAATTGAAGCTGAAAGCGTCATATATATTGTTACCCTCGCAACAACGAGTGACTCTTTGGTGTTATGGTCAACGCTCTCGCTTCCGGGCGAGAGGTCCCAGGTTCGATTCCCGTGTCGGGCACTCTTCTCTCAGAAACATTACAATATAATAGCAAGGGAAATCCACTAAAATTAATCTAGGGGTTTCCATGCCTACTCAACTGTATAAGTGAACCACAAATAATATGAAGTCATTTTAATGGTAATTCAGTGGATCAAATTATTTTAGCCAATTGGATTGCATTGCTAACATTTATGACAAATATAGTAATTATTTAATATGTAATATTCATCATCTTTTCAAACAGATTTTGACATATTCTGCTGGGCATGCAAACATCATTTGGAATCGGACTGCATAGACAAAATGCACTGCCAGAAAAGCAATGGCACCCAATGCTATGTAAGTAATGTAAATACAAGACAATCATTTCCAGTGAGGCGACGGTTTTTTTTAATTTTAAAAAATTTATGAAAAAAAAAAACTTTCTGGGGGTTTTATTTTTTTTTATTTTCCGACTGACTGTCTCATGAAAAATGGTCCGAGAAACATAAGATCAAAAAACTGTGGTCTGACGGTCATAAAATAAAATACTAGATTAAATGTAGTAAAAAATATCTCGAATGGCTATTTTAGTCTTTGCAAAATATCTGGTGTTTATATAAGGGATCGATCTAATTGACTTCAAAATTGGAACTTCTTTAATTGTATATACATAAGGGCTGTTCCATTTATAGAAGAAGGGGGACCTGGAAATTTTCAGACCCCCTCTCCACCCCCATATCTGTTTTTTTTACCAATCCCCCCCCCCTTCCCGATATCTGAAAATTCTTCAGGTTCACCCCCTCTTTTTTAAATGAAACAGCCCTAATAAAATTGACCTTTTTTAAATGATAACTCGCATACAGCTTCTTGTTGTCAAGATATTTTTTTTAAATTCTGTAAGCCTAATATTGAACTGTGCTGTGTTATTGCAAAGACTCGAGACAAATTTATTTGCCTTTATACAATAATGTAATAATAAGTGGAAACAATCAATATACTCTATTTATAGTGTATGAGAGGCCAGGAGGAACACTCTAAGACACATTAATAGCATCGCTATCGAGTGCCCTCCTGGTTTTCCGAGAGATCCAAATACACAACTGTCCAAGTGGCATCACATCTGATGCATTATGTTTTCACTGTCAGAAGAAACCTAACTGTATAAGGAATGCAATTATTTTTTTGCTAAATACAGACTGCCCGTGAAGATGTGAAAGGAAGACCGTATGTTTGGAAGGGTTGTGGATGTGACACTACCAGAGAGGGGATCGAATGTTGTACGGGAAGATTTTGCAATCGCTACTGGCCGATACCACTCCCGGAAGGAGGTGAGAATAACAAAAAAGTGTTCTTACTGATCCTACAACTGTCTAAAACTAAGATTCAAATTAATCTAGTGTGGCAACTTTGCCACTCATCTTCCAATTGAGTTAAAGAGCAGCTACCCCACTAGCCAAGTGCTAGTAGACGAGCTAGTTTAATAGATAATTTTATTTGCTGAATAATTAATACATATATTTTACCTAATAATTAATACATATATTTAACTAATAGCTGTTCCATTTATAAAAGGGGCGTGGGGTGGACCAGAAAATTTTGTGACCCCCACCCCGATATGTTCTTTGACAGACCCCCTGCCCCCCCCCTCTCATCTCCGCCTTTTCCTATATTAAGATATTAAGAAAATACTGTTCAACCGCCCCCTTTCCCTCTTTTGTTCTTTTGACAAACCCTCAACCCCTCCCCCTGCTTTTTAAAAAATTTCCTGGTCCACACCCCTCCCTGTCCATTTCTTTTTTTAAAAAAAGGAACCGCCCTAAAAAGTACAAAGTATTCATATATAATTACAATTTGCTAGGATTCAATTGTAATAATGTATTTTCTGAATTTTTCCAGACCATGGTAGCTATTGCTATTACTGTGAACAAGAATTTGAAAGCAAATGCAACATTAAACGTCACTGTCTCCTTAGTGAGGGTAACGAGTGTTTTGTAAGTAGCCCGTCAAAGTTTTATTGCCGAAATGCTTCATGTGGTATCATCTTTCTTCCATTTTAAAAGAAACTAGCATCACTTAAAAGATCAAACCGTGTTTAAAGTAATGACATGTTACGTCCTGTAGGATGTGGTTAGTACATCAAAAATTATAACATGTCACAACGTCACAAACTGCTGTATATATATATTTGTAACTAAAATATTCTGCATTTGAGTGTAGTTCTAATTGAGTGCCCAGTCAATCCGTCTGTTGATCAATGAATTGATTTAGCCTCACTGGACTTTGATGGTACTTAAGTTTGCATCGACAACACTCAGTTATTATATTAAAACACAATTAAAGCATTAGAAAGCAATGGCGAATGAAAATTGTAATTCATCAGATATGCTTTGAAATTTATGCTGATTGACACTAATGATTAATTGATATTATTCAGACATATACGGAGGGCAAATACTTTTGGAAAGGCTGTGGCTGTGGAAGGTTCCAAGGAGAACGCTGTTGTCTTGGAGAATTTTGCAATGCTGGAGAACCGGAAAGAATTGGATTAATTAGTAATAACCTGACACTATTTCTTATTTTGATATTTCACTATTTTGGCAGTACATTTTAAAAGTATAATAATCAAATTATGAAATCCACTTAGGTCTCCTTGACTTATAAATGTATAATTGTTGTTACACAGAATTTGGCACATTTTGCTGGAATTGTAAAAAGAAATCGGAAAATCAGTGCAAAGAGAAATTGCACTGTCCTGCAACAGATGAAAATAAATGTTTTGTAAGTATAATTGGGGAGAAAATTACCAGAGGGCACTGCCAGCAATCAGATAAAGCACAATTAGATGACATAATCGTTTATTGTAACATAAATGATTGGATGGATGACGTCATTAACAATGCTGATCAGCTTTGGTGCCAGTGACCTATGGTGGTACTTTACTTCCCATATAATGAGATCCATGTTATTTATTCCCCAATTGCAGCCATATCACGTGAAAAAGCGGGTGATATGAGCCAGGTGATCTGCTTTTCATATCACACAGCATGACGTTTGTACATTGCCCATAAAAGGAAGCCCAGGATGTTACTATTTCCAAATAATTACAAAACCCGTACGGTTGAAAAAATGCTGGCGCCCCTAACTGCGATGATACAGGTTAATACCAGCTTATGTGATAACAATAAAGGGAGTTATGTACGTAATAAAGTTTAAATTTTGAAAATCGGACAAAAATGTACTCAGTTATGGGTAAAAATAAATGATGAATCGAGGACGTTCATGACGCTGGTTACACTGAATTCTGTCCTATTCCGATGTGAAATATAGACTGCTTTTGAGTACATTGTATTTAATAACTCCGTCATTTTTCATCTGATTTTAAAATTTAAAGTTCCAAATAGCTGAAATAATTGAAGAAAATAAGGAAAACCACAATTTGTCTCTGTTTGACATATCAGACTCAGACGGTGCTGCGCACCCACCTCGTCTGATCTGTCAAACAGATCAGTGATTCGTGTGGTTTAGAATACTTACTTCATCTTGATTTTCTCTATGTGCTAAGTGGGCTGATATTTTCCAGCTATACAGGCAAGCAGACTTGGTATGGAAGGGATGTGGGTGTGACAGTTCTATACGAGGGATACATTGTTGCTCTGGAAGATTTTGCAATCGGTACTGGCCTATACCTCCACCAGAAAGAGGTACATATCAAGAAATCAAACCTGTACTACTTGTATCTGCTAAGATATTGCTTCAGACATTAGATTTGAATGAAATGCTAAGATTATCTTGATAGCGTTTTGTCATTGGTCACCAGTCACAATAAATAACTGTACTTGTAAGGGTTGGGTCAAATAGGGAAATTCCCAAAATGTCGACATCTTATAGTTGACTTTTTGGCTATTTGGCGCCAAAGGGTATCTCCCTCTGGGCTGGTGACCTTGTGGTTGGCACCTTCATTGCTTTCCACCTTTTTTTGCAAGTCCCCCTTTTGACTGACAACCGTTGTGAACATGTTCATGAAACTTCAGTTTATTTTTTAACTCAGAAAATTTCTGGCAAACCCAATCATTTTGAAGTAACCAAAAGAGACCGCACACTCTTGAAATGAAGACCCTATGAAGTCTTGTGTTGGAAGGTGGCATGCCAGTTTCTGCATGACATTGATAACTAGCATATTCTAATCAGCTATTCAAATTCCCCTACATTTCATGTCCACGTGTAATTCACTGGGGGGCTGTTCCGTTTAAAAAAAGGGGATGGACCTGAAACTTTTTAGTTCATATGATATAAACAATTTATCAATTTTATCAGAAGTTGCCTTCAAATCATAGTTTTTGTTTCTCCCCAGAATATGGCAGCCACTGCTTTTATTGTGAGAAGACTTTAGAGACTGAATGTAATGCCCTGCGTTTCTGTCATATCAAGCAGGAGAATAAATGTCATGTAAGTAGTCCCCTATTACTTTTCAAATCACTGGCGATAATTCTGAAGAATTGAGGATGGGGGTTGCAATTCTAACATAAAATGATCAAACCATGAATGCCAACTTACTAATGGCTAATCCCCTTCCTTGCAAAATACATTATAGAGCATTCAATCAAACTGACTGCATTTTACATATGATCTTTATGAAAGTGTTGATGTGATGTCATGCTGTTTTGAGAAGCTCTATCCAATCCCTAAGTTTGTTGTTTGCCCAAATATTTGTTGAATCCGGGGAAGGTCTTGAAAATTAAATTTGAGCCAAAACAAATTGCCGAATTTGTATGTATTATTACTTAGTAACTCCTCCCACCCACTGATTCACTGCTTGCTTTAAATTCACACTTGCACAGGTCACATGGTCAGTTGTGATGGGTTGCTTGGATTCAATGTAGTCAGTTTGATTGAACAAGCAGTAACAAATTTCCATAACCTTAGCGGCATAAGACTTGAGGAAAACAATACCTGATCTTGTGAAAATTACTAATACATGTATGAGAAAATGCCAAAGCAGAAATACAGATAAGAATCTTGTTAAATTTTCAGATCCACAACGAAGGCAAATACTTCTGGAAAGGCTGTGGATGTGGCATAACTGATTACAAGGGAGAAACTTGCTGCCTCGGAGAATTTTGCAATGCTAGTGAACTGAAGAGAGTAGAATTATATGGTACAGTAGCTATTGGTTCTCCTCAAGTTGAAACGATGGAATTGATTGCTGACGCCTAATTTAGTTCAATTTTTTCAAACACAGTAATCTGTGGCATATTAATGTTACATGCTATTGCATATTCGTCAATAGTACTAATTACAAAGTAGAGTTTACACTTCCTCTACATACACTCATAATTATATACAATTCTTCAATAAATTCACATCTGCAGTATGGTCTCCTGTGCTTGGGCTATCGAACAAATAGAGTATTAAAGCTACAGAAGAAAGCCCTCAGAATAATTACAAACTCTGTATATAATGCTCATTGCTCATACACAACAACTTTCGAAAAACATCAATTGCTATCAATAACAGATGCATATACAATTAAACTATTAAAGTTTCATTATAAGTTTACAAAGAATCTTCTCCAAGATTATTTTATCTCCACATTCAAAATTATACTACAGCAAAATCAAAATTTCAAAACAAGAAATATATTATACCTGACACATAAAGTAAAACATTAATTTTTCTGAAAATAGCATCAGATATCAACTGCCAATAATTCCTAACAAAACTCCTAATAACGTATTTGAACACCTAGATAATCATAGTAAAATTGGATATTAATTGTAGATAAAAAATTGGCTTTAGGAAAAATACAAAACTAAAAGTACAGTAGAAGATTGCTATACATGTCAACTAAATGATACTATGTAACGCGCTACATTTCACAATATGCTTTTTGACATCCAAGGGGCAACCATGCTAGCATCCTAATTGAGACAAAATGGGTGTCCCTCGACCCTCTCGCTATGTTTAATTTTATTATGTAATCAAAACATCATTGTAATTAATTTTTGGGTAAAAAAATTCATGTTGTTGTCATAATACTTTTCGCTAATGTCATAATTCTTTACAACAGGTTACGGCACCTTTTGTTATGCTTGTGAAGGTCAGAAAGAAAATGAATGCATGGACAAAGTGCACTGCGAGAAACAGCATGCTAACTATTGCTTTGTAAGTTAATTGTACAGTAAAAGAATATTAAAATCTAGGAACAAAATTCTGCTAGCAAGACAGAGATAATGTTGTGATTCAGAATTTTCAAGTCGGTGTCAGTCCATTCTGACGCGACCTTAATATACCCACTGCCAGTGTTCACTATTAAATTAAAGCTTGCTTTTAATTCTTAGTATTTTAATTTAGAACTTTTACAAAGTAATCTTATTCATGAACAACAATAGCAACAAGCGTGGGTTTAGTACAGTATAGTGGACCCAAATTTATGCCAATATTTGGCGTCCATTAAATCTGAAAATAGTCAATACCAAATGTTGTGGCAAACAATAAGAATAATATATGTAGATTAGCCGGGGTTTGGGGAAACAGCAAAAATAAACAGTAATAAACTGCGTTCTTGCCTTGAAAATGATCACCGCTGCCAGATGTTTGTGACGTCAAATATTGAATTCAAGCATTTGACGTCATAGGCCTGGCAACGTCGCTTGTAAATATGGTCATAAAGTAAGGTCCGCCATACTGCACTTTTACCACAAGCGTCTACAGAATTCCAGCCTCATTAGTTATTGCAAGCAATTAAAAAAGTTATTTGATATTATTTGTTTGTCATTTAATCACACAGACTACCAGAACTGGAGACTACATTGACAAAGGATGTGGGTGCGATGCGTCAAAAATAAACGAAGAATGTTGTGTGGGAAGATTTTGCAATCGCTACTGGCCTGTACCACCCCCTGAGGGAGGTAGGAAGACTTTGCTTTTGTCAATATTTCTTTATCATCTATTCCACTTACTCTGAAAATACCTGATTGCATGTTCAGTGTGTAAATGTAGAGTTTTTTGCTGTAATTTGCCAAATAATAACTTTTTAGTGGATGTCTACTGCAACTGAATTGGCAAGATGGTAAAATCTTTTAATTGAGTATGATAATAATGGCGGCTGTTCTACTTTTTTCAGATTATGGCAGCTTTTGTTATCACTGCGATAAAAAACCGGACACAGAATGCAACACTCTGCGTCACTGCCAACTCACACATCATAACAGGTGTTTTGTAAGTAGACTTTGAAAGTTGGTGACCTAAGTGTGGCAACTTGGATTTCAGTTGGCTGAACCGGACGATATGTAGCCTTAAACATCACTTCTTCACTTTAATCATTAGAGTGCCTTTATTGGTGGTTACACAGTGAGTTGGTCATACTGAAAATAACCTATGCTTTGTTTTTTTTTTAAACAGTCAAAACAACTTTCCAATTTAAGCCATTGAATATGCCCAACCTGTCAAGAGAATTATCCCAATAAGTATATTAATGCATTTATTAACATTCAGGTTTGGGTTGGAGGTAATTAATGGTCTTTCAGAGCTATATCTACAAACAATAACAACCAAACTGACGTGGCAGAGGCACTTTGAAAGACTGAAAAAAATCGCTCTGTTTGCTTATGTAACTAGTTTTCTGCTAGGCACTATAATGACATACCAGAGGTTCATACACTCAGGTACATCTGATCACCAAAGAAACCTTCAGTGGAGCTAATTATGGCTGGTTACTGTTTGCCATTATATTTATTTTCCACTATAATTAAGTCACATAAATACTCACACTTCTATTATAGTCTCCTCAGCTTGAAAATAATGGTGTCCATAATCATGAAGTTTGTTTGCAAGAATTTTTCGGACGTTTCGGAAATCTGACGTTTTGACTAGTATTCTCCATAATCATGAAGTTTATTTCCCAGTATTGTACAGTTAGTGTTTTCTATGAAAATCACTTTATGTTTACAGACAGTAATTCGTGGCAAGTATGTTTGGAAAGGCTGTGGATGTCGAAAGTCTGGGTTTAAAGATGAAATGTGTTGCACAGGAGAATTTTGCAATGCTGGCATGCAACAAGTGCAACAACTCAAAGGTTTCATAAGAAATATTTTCATATATGCCATTGATATTTTAGTGTTCTTTTAATTGAATAAAATTTGCCAGGTTTCTTTACCCAAAATACAAAAAAAAAAATACTTTAGGATGCGACATCGTCGGGTTCCGTTCATTGTCGATAATATAAGAAAATATTAGGTGTAAAGATACAGATATTACTAAAATTTTGGGAAATTTGTATCAAAATCTCATTTGTTAATTTGATTATCCAGAATATGGCGTCTTCTGCTGGTTTTGTGAAAAGAAATCAAAGAGTGAATGTAAGGAAAAGAAACATTGCCCAAAAACTGATGGAGACAAGTGTTATGTAAGTAAAAACAAATTCCTAGTGACATCTAAATTTGGAGATTCTATAAGGAATTGGAAAACACTGTCATATTGTTATCAGAGATATGTCTTGGAAAAACTGATAATGGGAGAGGGGGTGTGGTGGACCAGTATTTTCTTAATATCTTAATGTTGAATAAAGCGGGGGCGAGAGAGGAGGGTCTGTAAAAAAAAACAGATATCAGGTTGGGGGGGCGGGTGGTCTAAAAATGTTCAGGTCCACCCCCCCCCCTCTATTTTAAATGGAACAGCCCTCAGATGTTTTTTTATTTTTTATATTTATGGTAATCATTGATTTCCATTTAATTGCCAGACTCGCTGGGAAGGAAAGCATGTATGGAAAGGCTGTGGATGTGAGGATACCACGAAACACGCTAAATGTTGTAGTGGAAGATTTTGCAACGGATACAAGGAAGGGGGTAATAAATTATAACTTTCACAAAAGCAATTTCTTTTTGCAAAATCTATCTTTTGCTTTTGTGAAAATTATCTGTAGTTTTGATTAACCTTTCATGTGCTATATTTATTTATTGATCAGTATTCATGCTTCTGGCTAAAAGGTGATGTGTCTAAAACACACTTTAGCTGAAATTTTCTCTTAAGTCGTAATTTTTGCTGGTCTTCCTCTCGTAATGTTGTATGTTTACTGTAAAACGGTTAAAAAAAAAAAAAAGCATACATCCAGAATACCTGATATAAAATCAATTATTTTAAATTTGTTTGCAGTACAGATACCAATGCTATTTAATTAGTTTGGATTAATTAGATATTTTTTACACTTTTTTTTTTTTCTTTTGCAGATTACGGTAACCATTGCATCTATTGCAAAAGACAACTAAAACATGACTGCACAGAAAGACTTCATTGCTACAAACAATTTGGTGACAGCTGCTATGTAAGTAACTTTTTGCTCAAGAGTGGATTACCATTCACATGGAACATAACAGTGGGTTGCAAATATTATCATAGCCCATGGGTACAAATGATTTGTTTCTTCTGTTTAGTATCAGCAATCAGTGCCACAGCTGTACTGTTAGTGCAGACAGGCTGTTTGTCCATAGGTCATATATCTATAGGTGTAGGGGTTCTTTGTGAAATTTGTTTCTCTGTATTTTTAGAAAATATCAGTTCTGACTGGGGTTATGATCACTTTTGCAACCCACTGTACATTTTAAAACTTGAAAGTTAAAAAAGCCAAACTTTACTGTTGTAAAATTGGTGCCTCCTTAAACTTATTTTCTGTGATGTTGATAGTAAAATTGAATAAACTCCCCTTCTCGTTACTTCAGACCGTTATTGGCTACGTAATCTAATTCTAATGGATGGTCTTGTGGTAAGATGCTCACCTGCTCCTCTGAAGGACTCGGGTTCAGTCCCAGGTCCAGGCACCTTTCATGAGCATCACCCCAACTGAATGTCGTTTGAATGAGACGTTAAATTGGCGGTCCCTTGTACTCAGTGTCTATGCTGAGGCAAGTAACAGATCCCACCCATGTGGTAAATGTGTAACATGGGTGGACTCCTCGCTCACCTCATCAATCAACCCTTGATAGCGGCAAGAACTTGCCTTAGATAGATATATAGATATGGGCCCTCTATCTAATCTGTTCTACTCTGTTCTATCTGTTATCAAAATTATTGAGCAGCAAGAAGATGTCACAGATGGTTGCACTACTCCCAAGTTCTGTTATTGGCTACTAGTAGACTCAAGACTCAAGACACTTTATTTGCTGCACATTGCACAATACATATATCATATACAATTAATATTTTTCAAACATACTGATCTATTATATAAACAAGTATTCAGAAATTTACATATTATGTATGGGCCGATCAGGAGAGCAATCTAAGAAATCAGAGGGTAACGCTAGCGAGAGGGAATGATAATAGTTATTTGTGTATGATAAACCTCTTTCAAATAAGAAGAACATTGTTATTTGAAGGTAAGAATATCAAGAATTTAAGTATGAAAGTCACATGCTAGGCATAGTATGTAAGATATTCTTACCTTCAAAATAATTGCAATTCTTGATATTCTTGTAGACTAAGTACTACAATCTGTATTGTTCTACTCTGTTCTATCTCTTATCAAAACTATTGTCAGAGCAGCAAGAACATGTCATAGATGGTTGCACTACTCCCAAGTTCTGTTGCTTACCCATTAATTTCCCCTAACATCCATACGCATTACTTCCATTAAAGAGCTACAAATTGTATTTAATATCTTTGTGTTTTTTCAATTTTTATTATTACCCTTTTTAGGCATACAGAGAAGGTGATTACCTCTGGAAAGGCTGTGGATGTGACACGTTAGGCAAAAAAGGGACTAAATGCTGTACTGGAGAGGTTTGCAATGAAAAATTGATGAACGAGAGCCCAGGTGGTAAGTATCACTATCTATCTATCTGTGTAAAATTAAAGGGAATCTTCCAGCTGAGTTGGGGGGGGGGGGGGGGGGGGGTTAGCACCAAATTATGTGAAAACACTCCCATCCCATCTTTACCATTCATATACAATTTGTGTGAAATTTCACTCAGCTGCACTTGTTAATTAGTTATTTAATTAAAAATGTTAATTAGTTATTTAATTTAAAATGTAGATATTGTGGCATTTTTGGCTCGAATTTTAATCTGAAATTTCTTTGCCTTTAGTGGTAATTCAAGAGTCATAAAGTGGTTACAGTAATGGGCAATAGAGCAAAATGTGCCTCCCTCAACACACTTTCCCATATGATATGTATTCTGCCTCTAATGACCTCAATAAAGGGGTTTTAATGACTTAAGCTTGGGTGTTTTAGCCATTAATCCCCAGATGTTGACCTCAATTCTGATAACATCAGAAAACAACACCTAAAATTAATAATTGGCCGTTGTGAACTTGAAAGAATACTGAAAATTAAATCTCTTAATTTCTCAGAAATTATTTAGGATTCTTATTTTATTTTTTTTACTGCGAAATGTAGTATGAGAATTTGGCAAATTTACATTAAATTCCAAAACAGCAAAAATGGCAGTTGATGGGAATAATTTTGTGACACTCAAATCACTAATCATTTAAGTGGCGATTGATATGATCCAAAGCGCAGTTTTCCAGGGTCCTTACAGTCTTGCCAATTAAATTAAGATTTTTATATAGTAAAATACATATTTTAAAATAGTAAATTCTCATTTTAGGATTTGAAAACACAATGTGTTATGCTTGTTGGAGGACTCCACAAGTTCAGTGCGAACATACAGTGAAGTGCCCTGTTCGCTATGGCCAGTATTGCTATGTAAGTATACCACATATTCAGTGAAATAAATGAAGCTATCAACATTAGATTTAGTTTATTTATACATGCAGTCATCTCAAAATTACTTACTATTTGGCTTTTGTCTATCTCCATAAGAAACTTACGTAACTCCCTATTATACCATCCACATTAAACTGCTTTGTTATAACTTAAGTTACAGAAGTCAAACTAATGGAACGATATACTGGTTAATGGGAACACCCATCCAACCTCCCTCAGTCCCTCATTGTTATACTCTTTTAATTATATTACATAACTGCATCAACTGCTCCACTTTACAGTATTAATTGTGTACAGATTATGTGTTGTTGAAATAAAATAACAGACTTGTGTGTTCATATATTATTTCTCAGACATTTAAGAAAAACAACTTGTTCTGGTACGGCTGCGGATGTCCAACATACACAAGACCAACGGCGATGCTACAATGCTGCGTCGGGAGTTACTGCAACCATCCCATGGGAGATGTTTTTGACAGCGAAAAGCACAGACAGGGGAGACAAGATACGTCTGAAAAAGAAGTAATTGATGCCGTTAAGGATGCTAAAGCAGCTTTGGAAACTGCAACGGAGACACAACCTCAAGAAGTAGTTGTGGTCTCGAAACCAGTGAAAGATAAAAAACACATTTCTCATCGTAGTTCTATGAACTTTTCATTAGTTATAGCACTCGGATTAATTGCCATGGTTCTAGTAATATGTGCCCTTTTTGTATATTTTGCTAAAATATGATCATCATTGTGCAATTACTAGGATTTTATTCATCAACATGTATATTGAAATGTAATTTTTTATGATTGTAATTAAAATCACGCTTGGCTAAAAGCAAATACAATCATTTTGCATTGAATCACTTTGCATTTAATGTAATTTATGGTAGGCCAACATGTAAATAAATCAGTCATAGTTTTTAAACTTATGTGTTTTTTAATCAATCTAACATATATCCCTGTGGCAGGTATCATTTCGATTCCCAAACTATCGAGATTGTTTTGGCGCAGCACTTACAACTGAAAAGTGCTGAAGGTCCCAGGTTCGATCCCGGACACTCTTCATGAGCATACAATGTGTTTTCATGACTCGATAAATTGGAAGTGTATTGTACTCTTTGTCTATGCTGAGGCAAGTAAAACACCCTGCCCATAGAATGAATGCAACATATATGGTGTGGACTCCAGGCTGACCAAGATTCAGATCCAGTAGCATTGAGAAATTGAACATGGAAGACAGACTAGCCATCCTAACCGAGAGCCACAGAGCCACCCCATCCACTGCAACATACAGTGGAAGTCCTATTTGAAAAGATTCATACAGCCATGCACAATTGTCTGACAAATCAAGTACCATGTGACTTGATGCAAGCGTAGACTATATGAAAGTGCATGCAACATTTGTATTGGTGCTGTGATGCTATTTAATGGTCATCTGCATATATGCAAATATTAAGTTAATTATAAGTAACCTATTGTAGGTGAACACTAATTGCATCTAGTAGAATTTCAGCTCAGTATATAACCAGAGGACCTTTGAAAATTAGTGGGCTAGACTTACCTCTACTCTAACTGGCCTTCATCTCCTGCGCCAGAGGACCTTAGCAGAGTTGAGTCGTCATAAAGTCATTCGAGAAATAGAATGTGGCAGCAGAGGGCAGCAGTAGTATTCCATGGATCATCTAGATGGCGCCACCTGCAGTTGTTTGATTCCATCATATATGGGATGACGATGGGGATCTATGAAATTTTGCCCAAAAGGTGAACCACGTGCCTTGTAATTAGCCTGACACAATGCAATGGTGACGTCATAATAATTACAATGTAACTACGTCACACAGTGTTGAACTTTGGATCATGATTTGATTGACAACCATGTGCTGCCAAATCATGACAGTTTTATTGCTGTTGACAGTTTTTGTCTCAAAGTTGCCAACTGGCTATTCGGACAGTAAGTGTCCTAATTTTTATTCAAATTTTGGCTTAAAATTTACAGCTTAAAGTAAAATATTTTAATTTTCAGAAAATCGCAATGGCTGCTATGCTTGTGCAAAGGCATATGAAAGTCAGTGCACAAAAACTATGAAGTGCTATACAGACAGGCAGGACTGCTACGTGAGTTTAAAATAGTTTAATTAATCACATATATATATATATATATATTATACAGGAAGAAAAATATTCGCTGGAAAACAACATGTATTGTGGTAATCAACCAATGTTGATATTTAAATTCCTTGTACACATGTAGGCCTAGGCCTACCTTATTAGGGTCACACGAATACCTTAATTTTAGGTCCCTAAATTGTAGGCCTAAAGGCTAAATTGTAAAAAAAAAGTAAAACATTTTTGTTCAAATAAAAACAGATCTTCAGTGTAAAAAATAAGTTAAATTTAAAAATGTGTCTGAAAGTTGTACCTCAGTATTGAGATGGCTTTTATTTAGAGTATCATACTATTAAGACGGTGAAAAGGCTGGTGTTGATTGTGGGCTGCACTGTGTACTAATTGTGATTTTTAAATTTAATAGACCTACAGAGAGGAGAAATTTGTCTGGAAGGGATGTGGATGTACCTCAGGAAAAGCGGAGGGCAAGGAATGTTGTGATGGGGAAAACTGCAATGGTCCCAGAAAAGAAGCGGCATCTAAAAGTTCTTGTCTTCAGAAAATGTCTAATATAATATTGGGGTTACTTGTAGGTCGTATTAGTTATAAATACATCAATCAACTGATTAGTTAATATATTTGCATGTATGTAATGCGATAGGGTGCCTTTAAAGTTTAGCTGTCGTTATAGTACAAAGCTGGCCAACGTGAACTATTTAATTGTATGGGTAGTTTTTCTTTAGTAAAGAATAAATAAGCTGAAAAAATTCCTTTGTGTTAATCAGAATTATATTGCCATAAAATTTTACGAAAACACGGTTTGAAAACATACATTGCCTTGACCCCTAGGTGTTGCAAACTGATACTTAACACATGGGTGTCGCAAATTGACCACTTGACACATAGGTGTTGCAAACTGATACCTTGATGCACAGGTGTTGCAAAGTGATAAATACCTTGATGCATAGGTGTTGCAAACTGATAAATACCTTGATGCATAGGTGTTGCAAACTGCCACCTGTGTGTAGCAAAATGTCACATTAATACCTATTATGCTAATTAACATCTTAAGATAAATTAAGTACTTCTGAAAAATTTCGAAGGGTTATAGACAAACTGATCCAACTAGAATAGCTTACAAAAAGCCAAATACTGAAGGCAGAAAGAGAATGTTGTAAGAATCCAATGTGCCTTATCTCAGCTGTTGTTTCCTAAATTACAATTCAGGATGACTTTGATTGTGACAAATTATAACCCATGATCCTAATTGGGGTTTCCCAGCTTACAGGATTCAATGAAATCTTTGTGATATTCATCAGAAAACAAAGTTGCTGTTACTCCCGGTGTGCTTTTCATGGTTGATATGCAACGATCTGACCGAGGGATTCTGTGCGCTCAATGTTTGGCCACATAAAGTAGTCTGCCATGCTGACTGAAGGTCCTGGAATTATGATAAATGTAATCAATTAAAAGATGTATGCTTGGTGCAGTGTGCAATATTACAGCATTCTTACAGAGCAGCTAGCTTACTCAGCACCTCTACCATTCGGGCTAAATGGGATCACATCAAGCTGTAAAGGCGAACTTTCCCTTTTTCAAAATATGGAAGGGGTGCATCTGAAACACAAAATGGAACAAATTCAATCAATGACTTAAAAAAAGGACTGAATCCTGGCCAATCTGTCCACTCGCCGTGAATATAAAAATATACAACATAACCATTGGGTCTTATTATAATACCAACATAAAGCATGTAGGTAAAATATTTGATTAAGTAACTTGGATGGAGTTTGTCAGTGCCAGTGGTAAAGAAATATAAAATTCCGAAAACCTGGGTTTGTGCTATGGCAACAGATTTTCAAATAATGGCATCCCCCATAGCTTGATAGAGCTACTTCTTAGGATTCCAAAAAGTACAAGATTATGCTATACCTATCTATGACTTGTCAAGCAAATGACATCGCAGCGTGTACTGATAGTAGTTACCCTTGCTTAAAGCAATTAAAACTGGATAAGATAGGAGAGGGTATCATCTTGGTGTCTCTGCTGAGGCAAGTAAAATACCCCACCCATGGGATTTATGTAAGTACAGTATGAATGGCAATAATGTGCCTCAAGAGGGCTGCACTCTATCTAATCTAATCTATTCTATCTAATCTTAAACTATCTAATCTAACCTTAATCTATATAATATAATCTTAATCTATCTAGTCTTATCCCTCTACTCTTATCTATCGCTAGTCTATATATCTAATCTAATCAATCTGAGTTCTAATCTAAGAGTTCTAATCTATGCCAATCTTATCTATGCAAATCTAATCTAAGCAAATCAATCAAATTTAATAAAATATAATTTTAAATATAAATTGAATACAAAGTCGAATCTAAATCAAACAATTCTAATCTATTCTAATTTATTTTAATTTAATTTAATCTATTCTGATTTGGGATCTGATTTGGATCTAATTTATTCAAATTCAGATTTATGTTTTATTCAAGTGTTAGATCTAATTTATTCAAGTTTAGATCTAATCTAGTTTAATCATTTTAATCAATCTAAACGTCCATCTATTCTATCCATCTAGATTATTTTACGGAATTTTGTAAATTCATGGCCAATAAAATGTTATCTGAACCAGCACTCTCCTAATTATTTAAATGAGATTAGTAATCGAATGAGCATGCAATGCAATTTCAGCTGCTGATCAATTTAATTTGGCCTATAAATCTTGGCCTAGTAATGTGCCAGTCTGGCATAATATTTACCCGGATATACCATTTGGTATCTATAGCGTAAACAGGCCAATGTTAGTGTTATAGCTCTATGGTTAGAGAGGCCACTCCTGGCAGAGTGGCTTATCGGCTATGTAGATGTACTGAGTTTGTCAAGAGGCACTTTCTCTCCAGAACCCCTTGGTTAAGTGGTCCAATCCCGGAAACTCTCCCCTACTGACCTTAGGGGGTAAGGGTTGCCCTATAAAAAATAAATAATAAATAAAAATACCATGGAGGCAGGCATGGACACGAACTAGATACTCGATACCCCGTTAAGAAATGAATAAAAAAAAAAAAATATATATATATATAAACACCTCTGCAAAAGGCAAAGGTTTTAATCCCTGCTTTAATTACCTACTGTTTTGCAAACAATTAGGTGTATCAAACGCACTAATGTTTAATATTTTTATTTCATTGGTATTGTTGGCCAGCTGGGATTACAACTGTGTATTGCTTTTTTAGTTCTTTAAATGGGTAACTTTTGACTTCAGAGATTGCATAATCCTTTTTACTGCTTGTTCCTATCGTTGTACTGAAGGAACCCTGTGGATATTCACTGGAATTGAATGGGTGGGTTAGGAAATATGAGCACATATTTTAGAGGGAACTTTTGTTGAGGTGTTTATATGCTCTACAGTAAATGACTGATACTAGTTTTCAACTTACAGAGAAACAAGGTCATGTAATGAAAATAATGTACATGTCCCAAGTGTAAACTTGTAATTTACCAAGAATATATTTTCATATATTGGTGCTACAAATTGGAATTCTCTACCCGACTCCCTTAAGCAGTGTAGCCGTTTAGATATTTAAAAAAAAAGGCCAGGAAGTATTTTTATCTTACATCATTATAATGGTTTTATTTATACACTGGCTTTTATTTGTTAGCTTTAGTTCGTATATTTTTCTTCTTTTTAATGTTTTTATTTACTTGTAACAGGGCCATTTTGTGAAAGAGCTGCTGCTCAAAATGTTTAAACCCTGTATAAATGTTTTATAAATAAATAAAAAATGTGGCTCTTGCTAGTGTTCAAACTGGGAATCTAACCCCAGAACAGGGAGAGGTGATTGATGCCTGAACCACTTGACCAACTGTTAGTTGTGTTTATTTTTTTCTTTACATCTAAAAAAATTAAAAAAAAAAAACAACCAAGAGGTGAAAAACTTAGAAAATCATTCTTTAGAAACACTTCACGATAATCCCAAACGTATTACAATATAAATTTAATTCACATAATTCACAGTTGTACAACAAGAAAATAGAAAAGTTAAAATCAAGGTTCTGTCCTCATTAACAGCCATGATTTATAATGATGTGTAGAAAACACAAGTATTCTTTACTTGTCTTAATAATTAAGATCATACATTTAAGCATTTGTATACATTATATAATACTTCTACAAATATAAATCATATCAGTTGAAATGGAACACATGAAATATATGGTTTTTAAATAATATTATGGAAATAATTGGCATCATTAGAGATATTAGCCTATTGTCTAACCTCATTACACTTGCTGTACACATTTTTGCTAACATTGTAAATAAAGTTAACTATTGCCTTGTATATTGGATACCATTCCAAGACAAGTTTGCTAATTAAACAGTTATACACGAAGGACAACTTTTCGCAATGAGACATTCTCACAATTTCTTATTACTGAAATCAGTCTGAAATTTGGACATTTTAAGATAATTAATAGAAGATGCTGGCTACAACAACAATTATAACCACAATACATATATACGATTTTTACTGACAATATTATGTCAAACATGACATGTTTGTCGCAAACATGAAATACATTCAAATTCAGAAAATTTTGCAAAACATGAATACGTTAATAACAAGAAAAGCTCTTTAAAAAAAGAGGTCTGTATCAGAATTGGTTAATGTAGTCTAGACACGCCCAAAAAAAAAAAGTTTATCTATTTTATACACAGTAAAGGGTATTAGTTGCAGGTAACAGATACTGACAAGGTATCATGTCAAAATATTACAATCAATTAGTATGTAAATGTACACAAACAGTGATGTCACGGCTCATTTACACAAACCTCATTATTTGTAAAACCAATCTTAGTAAATATCTCTATTTCTAGGAGTTCTGATAATTATAGGATATGTTATGGATTGAGATTCTGATACAAAAAAAGAAATGATAAGAAATTAGCAATGGATTCAGCCACCCAGTGTAAGTTATTTACATAGATGATTATATTTAACTTTATATCAGCAATTCTATGTACTATATCATACTGTTTACACACACTTTTTATACGAACTCACTCGTAGATTATATCTAAGTAGATCTAAGTAGATATATCACAAGCTCTTCAAAAAGCATCACATCAAATACAGTAGTAACATAGGTATATACAATTATACAATACAGGATTATGTACTAATACATTATGTCTACAGTTTCAAGCAGTTTACATACAGTTGTTTCGTTCGAGAAGTTATTACGGTCACTTTTTTGAATGATTTGAAGATTCAGGATTTGACTGTGCAACCCTATACAGTGAGTGGTGCTGCAGTGGCAGTGGATGGAAGATTGGAAGATTGGTATCCATGGCAACGGGTAGCTGCAGTGGAAAACAACAATCACAAGTTTATGGAGTTTATAGGTGTATGATGATTAAAATGACTACCATATTGTTCATTTTTAAATTCTATCAATTGCAAATAGGCATAAATTTCCAACTTACTAATATAATAATATGTCAAATTAGCAATTGCATTCCAGAGAGTTCCATACTGTGCTGATATAGATCTATAGAGAAATGGCTTCCAGGAAACGTGTAAGTCTTTAGCATATGAAGTCCTCCAGGCAAAAGGATGCAGGGTATCGAGAATGTGAATAAAAGAATAAAGAAAATTATTAATGATATAAACTTATAGAGATACAGGTTTAATTTGTTTATATATTGAGATAGCTTTGGGGAGCAGTCGGGAAGGCAACATTTTTAAAAGCACCAGACACACCAGAAGCACCAAAATACAGAGATGCCAAGCTCTTGAGAGGTGAATGAGTGATATTTGGCCCTTTTCAACCATTTTACATTAAAGTGTTAAAGATTTATTCTGGTTATCTTTAACTGAGACAAATTAAAATATGAAGAAAATACTCAAGTCTAGGAGAGTGAGACAGCAACCAAATGAGTGAGACTCACTTGAATGAGCGAGACTTGGCATGTCTGCAAAATACCAAAACATGCACACGAATATAAAGTAACCAGCTCCAACAGCCCAAAAGAAACAGAACAAATCTATGGATATTTGATGACTAATAGGACACCAAAAAGACCAAGCAGAAGCAGCTGGAAGCAAAGTATCTTGATGACAAAAACAAAATCAACAAATTGCTGTCAAAACAACACAAAACAAGTACCACATCAGCCAAGAACTAAAGCAAGACAAGACTGAACGACGTGCAATGATACCACAAATTCACAAAACTTTGCAGAAAAACGATGAACGACAGGGAAATACAGGAGGAACACAAAGCGCAACAATGAACGCAAAAGAACTTTGGAAGAGTATGGAACCTATAGATGAAATACGAATGAAACAAGTAACAGGTAGCATAAAATCACAACTTCGGAAACACCGAAGTCCAAAAACAAATGAGAGACACAACCAAAGACAGATGCCAATGACATCTCCATGATAACAAATCATGCTGGAGATGCCTAAAAGAAATAACATCAAATTGGTTACAACCAACCAGGAAGGTTATGAAAGTGCTTTATATATGTATTAATAATAAGACAATTAATTTTTATAAAGACAAAGTGTAAAGGAAATGGTAAATGAACATCCGCCATATATTATCTGGTAAACAAAAATTCTGGCTTTAGTCAATCAAACTTTAGATTGTGTATAGGACTGTAGGCCTTCATTTGTAAAACTGATATTACCTGGAAAGATAAGTTGCATACTCCGATAACCTTGGCAGTTTGTAAACGATATGTCCACATGAGATAGTCCTGGCTGGCAGTCGACCATCTGGAAACCTACAGAAAAATAATAATAGGAGTATTATGTTTTAATTATCACTTCACAGATGATCTTTAGATTTAAGGGTCATTAAGCTAAGGAAATTTCCTTTTTTATTGCCCGTTTCACTTATGACAAGACAACCTAGAATATATATTACTGCTTAATCGCTGCTGAATGTGAATCTCGAACGTATTTTGTTCTGTACCCAAATAATCATATGGCATCAGGCTTGTTGTGTTTGAACAATTCACACATTCATTATTGAAATCCCGTACTAAATATCAAGTGGCGAGAAGTCCTCGAATTAATGAGGACATTATTAATGTGGCTTGGATGATCTGATGAAGGCAGTTTTCACGCATAACCTGGCAAAATTTATACACTAATTTATAACCTTTATTGAAATTATGCCTATAATCAAACACTCTTACCACTAATATAATATTATCCTTTTGGAACCAAATTTCAACGACTCAAGCAATTTCACTGCCAGATATCCACAAGATTGCTTTTATATCCATGGAGACAGGCATAACATAGCTAAAAAAAAACAAGAGCTTCACATTACCAAAATAAAATCAATAAATAATGCATGATGTGGTCCTTCCACAGAATTAGTTGACAGAGGAAATTTCGATTAACGGGACAATTATTATTATGAAATATCTACTGCAGAATGAATATGATTAAAATGTTTCAAATAATATTAAAAATTTCACTTATCAGTTGTGAGCGATGTGCTTTAAATAAATAAATAATATAAAATCAGTTTACAACTGGCCAGGAAGGTAATGAAAGTTTCTATAGATGTAAATTTCATGTCATGTGACTATTTCAGGTCATGTGACTATTTCAGTCATGTGACTATTTCAGGTCATGTGACTATTTCAGGTCATGTGCCTATTTCAGGTCATGTGACTATTTAAGGTCATGTGACTATTTCAGGTCATGTGACTATTTCAGGTCATGTGATTATTTCAGGTCATGTTACTATTTCAGGTCATGTGACTATTTCAGGTCATGTCAGCAATCAGCATGCAGGATTGGTAAAAAATATGGTATCCACTGGCCTCCACAGAATCCTAAAGAAAGGTTAATAATTAGAGCATTCATTATTAAATCACTGGCACTCTTATGAAACAATATTTAAAAAAAACAGTTATAACAATATCAGTTATATACAAAAAGAGCAGTGTTATAACAATATCAGTAACATACAACTTGAATATTTAAGATAATCAGGTTTCAAAACCTTTTGGTAGATCCTGCAGAGATGAAATGAGATTAGGTTTAGTTATATTTTGCCTATTTATGTTCAAGCTAATTTCGTGGGTGATGTTGTATTAGTATTTTGATTTATGAATCATTAATATTGAAGTTATGAATGAAGGTTATATCTATAGGTGCATACATTCATGAAGATGTGCTAAAATTAAGCTAACAGTAACAGTTTATTACTAGTGGTTTGATTTAGAAGGGTTTATTGGCTATTGGTAATGTAATAAGCACATGGTTAGACACTAACACACAAAACAAGTATATATTAATGATTAATGTTTACAAAAAGTTTAAGAAGCCAGCAAGGATGTCTTAAAATTAAATGGTCATTATTGTAGGGGTTCACTGCATCATGGATGACCCAGTTGCCTCTTGCATTGATGCTACGGCCATTCATCACTCTTCCTGAAAACACAAAACTGTTTATGTTAATCTTTGGGAGCATGTTCTCATACTAAATTCGCCACATCCCAACTGAAATGAAATAGAAAGTGGTCAGAGGAAAATTACAGTATATGACAGGAAACTACATCATATTCATAGATATCGTACTTTTATGCATATTTAAAATATTTATTAGTGAATGAATATCAAAGTACATTTAATGTAACATACACAAAACCCAAGTTGAAATTGCTTCCTAAATGCATCAGATCCAACTGAAACAACATAGAAAGTGGTCAGAGGAAAATTACAGTATACGACAGGAAACTATACATCATATTCGTTGATATCGTACTTTACAATTTTTACGGTCACTTTTTTTATGCAATATGCATATTTAACCCATAACTTCATTTGATCAAATATGTAAAAAATTAGGCCAGTGTGAATGTGATATGCAAAAGCCAAGATGAAATGACAATAGAAAATGGTAAGAGGAAAATTCCAGTATACGACGGGTAACTAACTACATCATATTCATAGATATCGTATCTATGCATATTTAAAATATTTAGTAGTGAATGCATATTAAAGTTCATTTTATCAAGCAAAAAAATTAGGCCAGTGTGTGAAGTTCTTAAATTTGTCAGATCCATCTGAAACGACATAGAAAGTGGTCAAAGAAAAATTACAGGATATGACAGGTAACATACATCATATTCATAGATGTCGAACTTATTCCTCTTTAAAATATTTAATGGCAAACATAAAGTATATTTTATGTAATGTCTAAAAATTACACCAGTGTGAATGTAATATACAAAACCATAGGTGAAGTGCTTGCAAAATTCATCAGATATAACTGAAACGACATACAAAGTGATCAGAGGAAAATTACAGTAGGCGACAGGTAGCTACATCATATTTAATGGTGAACGGATTTTAAAGTAAATTGTATGTAATATCTAAAATATTAGGCCAGTGTGAGTGAAATATACAAAATCCAAGGTGCAGTGCTTCCTTAATTTATCAGATCGAACTGAAATGACATAGAAAGTGGTCAGAAGAAAATTACAGTAAACGACAGGAAACTACATCATATTCTAATAGACATCGTACACATGCATATTTGAAATATTTAATAGTGAACGGATTTTAAAGTACATTGAATCAAATATAATAAATTAGCAAGTGTGAATGTGACACACAAAAGCCAAGGTGAAGTGCTTTCTAAATTCATCAGTTCCAAATGAAATAAAAATAGAGAGTGGTCAAAGGAAAATTACAGTAAATACATCATATTCATAATAGAGTACTAATGCATATTCAAAATATTTAACAGTGAAAAGATTTTAAAGTACACTATATGTATCTAAAATATTAGGCCGGTGTGAATGCATTATACAAAATCCAAAGTGAAGAGCTTCCTAAATTCATCAGATCGAACTGAAATTACATAGAAAGAGGTCAGAGGAAAATTACAGTATACGATAGGAAACTATCATATTCTTATAGACATCGTACACATGCATATTTAAAATATTTAATGGTAAACATATTAAAGAACATTTACATCAAATATCTGAAAAAAATTAGGCCAGTGTAAATGTGATACACAAAACCCAAGGTGAAGTGCTTCCTAAATCCGTCAGTTCCAACTAAAACGACATAGAAAGTGGATTGAGTAAAATTATAGTATACAGACAGGTAACTGCCTCATATTCATAGATGTTGAACTTATGCCTCTTTAAAATATTTAATAGCAAACATATTAAAGTATATTTTATTTAATATCTAAAAATTAGGCCAGTGTGAATGTAATATACAAAACCATAGGTGAAGTGCTTGCAAAATTCATCAGATATAACAAAAATGACATAGAAAGTGGTCAGAAGAAAATTACCAGGTAGATACATCATATTCATAGATATCAAACTGATGCATTTTGATAATATTTAATGGTGAATGGATTTTAAAGTACATTTAATGTAACATCTAAAAAATCAGGCCCGAATGTTATGCACAAAAACCCAAGGTGAAATAATCCAAAATTCGACAGATCCATCTGAAACGACACAGGAAGTGGTCAGGGGAAAATTACAGTATACGACAGGTAATTACATGATATTCAGAGATATTGTACTTATGCATATGAAAAATATTTAATAGTGAACGAATATTAAGTACACATCAAATATCTAAAACAATTAGGCCAGTGTGAATGTGAGTACAAAACCCAAAGTGAATTGCTTCCTAAATTCTGCAGATCCAACTGAAACGACATAGAAAGTGGTCAGAGGAAAATTACAGTATGTCAGGTAACTACATCATATTCAACAATATACTTATTTCCCTATTTAAATTATTTAGTATAAAGAGACATCAAAGTACATTTAATGTAATATCTAAAACAGTAGGCCAGTGTGAATGTGATATACAAAACCCAAGGTGAAGTCCTTCCCAAATTTGTCACATCCAACTGAAATAAAAATAGAAAGTGGTCAGAGGATCATTACATATTCAAAAATATTGTACTAATGCATATTTAAAACAGGATTTTAAAGAAAAATTTTTCAAATATCTAAAACATTTGACCACGGAATGTGATATATATTATATCATACTATATATTTGTCATACTCGAAGTATACTATTCATTATAAATGAAATAATTGGTATAAAGAATAGAAATAAAAATAAAAAATCAATTTGTACAAAGGAATGCATATATATATGAAACCCAAAGTAAAGTGCTTCCTATATTTGTCAGATCCGACTGAAAACATGGCAAGGGTCGGGAAATATTACAGTAAATAACAGGTAACTGCATCATATTCATCGATATACTCATGCATATTAAAAATATTAACAATGAACGGATATCAAAGTACATTTTATCAAATATAAAAAAAATTAGGCCAATGTGTGAAGGGCTTCCTAATTTAGTCAGCTCCAACTAAAACGACATAGAAAGTGGTCAGAGGAAAATTACAGGTAACTACACTAATGGACTTTAAAAATGCATAACTGCATTTTATTTAAGAAAAATAACATACTTCTGCTTTGTTCAACAGATTTATAAATCATATCACAGGAAGAGCAGAAAACATGGACTGGTAACAAACAAATCATGTCAATGATGTCAACAAGTGCAAAAATGCATAACAAAGAGTTCACAACAACAAAGGCTGGATCAGTAGCGGGTGTGACCACCACGGCTCTGGAGCAGTGCAGCCAGTCTTCAGGGCATTGACAACAAAATGTTGTCCAGTTGTCGTCTGGGTATTGCCCTCCACTCTTCCACCAGGGCCTGGCGCAGTTGAGCATTGGTGGTTGGGGCAGGAACTCTTCTCTGCATCTGTCTCGAGAGCATGTCCCAGACATGTTCGATGGGGTTCATGTCTGGGCTATAGGGAGGCCAGTCCCAACACTCTGATGTTGTTGTCAGCCAACAGCTGTTGGCATATGCGGGCAACATGAGGCCTGGTATTGTCATGCATGAACGTCCAGTCTGGATAAGCATTGAAGTACGGCACCACATGAGTCTGCAGGATCTCGTCTCTGTAGCGTTGACCATTCAAGGAACCATTGATGACCACAAGTTCTGATCTCCAGCAAAAGCACCCCAGACCATGACAGAGCATCGCCCAAAACTGTCATTCTGAGCAAGACATGGTCTTGCATTGCGCTCCCCTGGACGATGGTACACTCGCTGACACCCATCAATGTGGTGAAGCTGAAAACGAGATTTGTCACTAAACATGACACTCCAGAAACGGTTAGGCGTTAGGCGTGTGCCAGTTTGAATGTTGCAGAGCCCAGCGAAGACGAATGCTGATTCTGCGATGGTCCAGCTCCACTCCAACAAATGCCCTGTGGGCCCTGATGCCCTGCTCTGCCAGCCGCCGGCTCAGTTCTTCAGCTGATTCTGGGACAATGTCGTCCAGGTGTATCACTTGCAGTGAGGGTGCAAGGTCGAAAGCTGTCCCTGAGATGCTGGCAACGAATATGGCGGTCTTGCGCTTTCATTGTGACACGTGGTTGTCCTGGCCGAGGTCGATCTCTTGTGGTTCCACTCATCCTGTGACGCTCAGACAAACGAGAAATGGTGGGCTGGTACACACGAAAGTGTCTTGCAACACGGCCTTGAGATACGCCTGCTGCAAGCATGCCGATGGCCTGATCTCTGAAATTTTGCTGCAGCCTTGGAATTGTGAGTTTTAGCAAAATGTGTTGGGGCCCTGATAAGGCTAACCTTAAGGAAGCTTTTGATAGCCTGCTTTCAAATTTATTGTTTGTCAATTAAGCAGTATGACATCACATTGTCAAACCAGTAACATGACCTTGGTACTGCCGCTGAATGAGACAAGGCTTGTGATGGTGACCAGAATTATTTGTTCTTATGACATAACACAATTCATTATCTCTGGTTTTGTACATGTTGTACCTATGCGTTTTGAAAGTCCATTAGGTACATCATATTCATAGATATCAAACTTATGCCTATTCTAAATATTGAATAGCAAACAGATTAACATTTATATCAAATGTCTAAAAAAAAAAAAAAGTGGTCAGAGGAAAATTAAAGTAACTGGATCATATTCATAAATATCGTACTTATGCATATCTAAAATATTTAATAATGAATGGATTTTAAAGTACATTTTATGGAATATCTACAAAATTAGAAAGCGTGAATCTGACATAAAAAAGCCAAGGTGAAGTGCTTCCTAAATTCGTCAGATCCATCTGAAATAAAAAATAAAAAAAGTAGTCAGAGGAAAATAACAGTAACTACATCATATAAATATCGTACTTACATGGCTATTTAAAATATTTAATAGTTAACAGATTTTAAAGTACATTTAATGTAATATCTAAAACTAAAAAAAATTTGGCCAGTGTGAATGTAATACACAAAAAAATACAAGGTGAAATGCTTCATCTGAAATCCATCTGAAACGACATAGAAAGTGGTCATAGGAAAATTACAGTATATCACAGGCAACTACATCAACTTCATAGATATCGTACATATGCATATTTAAAAGTGTAGAGATATTAAGGTACATTTGATGAAATATCTAAAGGGTTAGGCCAGTGTGTATGTGATACACAAAACCATAGCTGAAGTTACTTAATTTGCCAGATCCAACAAAAATAAATAAAACTAGAAAGTAGTCAGAGGAAAATAACCGCATACGACAGGTAACTACATCATATTCATAGACATCAAACTTATGCCTATTTAAAATATTTAATAGTAAACGGCTATTAAAGTACATTTTATCAAATATCTAAAAAAATAGGCTAGTGTGAATGTGATACACAAAACCAAGGTGAAATGCTTCCAAAATTTGACAGATCCATCTGAAATGACACAAAAAGTGGTCAAAGGAAAATTACAGTAACTACATAATATTCACCAATATTGCACTTAGGCCTATTTAAAATATTTATTAGTGAACGGATTTTAAAGTACATTTTATGTACTATCTAAAATATTAGGCCAGTGTGAATGTAATTTACGAAACCCAAAGTGAAGTGCTTCCTAAATTCATCAGATCCATCTGAAATAAAAAAAAAGGAAGTGATCAGAGGAAAATCACAGTATACGACAGGTGGCTTCTCATATACATGAATATCAAACTTATGCATAATTAAAATATTTAATAGTGAACGGAATTTGAAGTACATTATATTAAGTATCAAAAATATATGGCCGGTGTGAACGCAATATACAAAATCCAAGGTTAAAGTGCCTCCTAAATTCATCAGATCGAACTGAAATGATATAGAAAGTGGATAGAGTACAATAATATATAGGACAGGCAACTAAATCATATTCAAAGATATCATACTTATGCCTTGTCAAAATATTTAATAGGAAACATTTACATACATTTTATGCAATATCTAAAAGGTTAGGCCAGTGAATGTAATATACAAATCCAAAGGTGAAGTGCTTCCAAAATTCATCAGAAATAACTAAAACGACATAGAAAATTATTAGAAGAAAATTACAGGTAGATACATCATATTCATAGATATCAAACTTATGCATTTTGATAATATTGAATAGTGAATGGATTTTAAAGTACATTTAATGCAATATTTAAAAATATACGCCAGTGTGAATGTAATACACAAAACCCAAGGTGAATTGCTTTCTCAATTGGTCAGATCCAACTGAAACGACATAGAAAGCGATCAGAGGAAACTTACAGTATACGACTGGTAATTACATCATATTCATAGATATCGTTCTTATATGCCTATTTAAAAATATTTAGTAGGGAACGGATTTTAAAGTACATTTTATCAAATATCTTGAAAATTAGGCCAGTGTGAATGTGATATGCATAAGCCAAGGTGAAGTGCTTCCTAAATTCATCAGCTCCAACTGAAATGACATAGAAAGTGGTCACAGGAAAATTACAGTATACGACAGGAAACTATCATTCTAATAGACCTCGTACACATGCAGCATATTTAAAATATTTAATGGTAAACATATAAAAGTACATTTACATCAAATTTCTAAAACAAATTAGGCCAGTGTGAATGAAATATACAAAATCCAAGGTGAAGTGCTTCCTAAATTTGTCAGATCCATCTAAAATGACATAGAAAGTGGTCAGATGAAAATTACAGTATACGACAGGTAACTACATCTTATTCAACAATATCATACTTATTTGCCTATTTAAAATTATTTAGTAGTAAACAGACATTAAATCATATTCATATCATATTCTAATAGACATCATACACAAGCATATTTAAAATATTTAATAGTGAATGGATTTTTAAAGTACATTTTATCAAATATCTAATAAATTAGCAAGTGTGAATGTGACACACAAAAGCCAAGGTGAAGTGCTTTCTAAATTCATCAGTTCCAAATGAAATAAAAATAGAGAGTGGTCAAAGGAAAATTACAGTAAATACATCAGATTCATAAGTATAGTACTAATGCATATTCAAAATATTTAAAAGTGAAAGGATTTTAAAGTACACTATGTTCAGTATCTTAAATATTAGGCCAGTGTGAATGCATTATACAAAATCCAAAGTGAAGTGCTTCTTAAATTCATCAGATCGAAGTACATTTTATCACATATCTAATAAATTAGCAAGTTTAAATGGGACACACAAAAGCCAAGGTGAAGTGCTTCCTAAATTCATCAGATCCAACTAAAATAAAAATAAAAAGTGGTCAGAGGAAAATTACAGTCTACGACAGGTATCTACATCATATTCATAGATATCGTACATATGAATATTTAAAATATTTAATAGTGAATGGATATTAAAGTAAATTTTATCAAATATCTAAAAAAAAGAAAGTTGTCAAAAGGAAAATTACAGTATACGACCGGAAGCTACATCATATTCATAGATATCGTACATATGAATATTTAAAATATTTAATAGTGAATGGATATTAAAGTAAATTTTATCAAATATCTAAAAAATAGAAAGTTGTCAAAAGGAAAATTACAGTATACGACAGGTAGCTACATCGTATTCGTTAATATCGTACTTATGCCTATTTTATAACCTTTAAACAACAAGAAATGCTTCCAAAATTCGACAGATCGATCTCAAACGACATCGAAAGAGGTCAGAGGAAAATTACAGTATACGACAGGTAGCTTCACCAAATTCATTAATATCGAGCTTGGGCATATTTAAAATATTTAATAGTGAACAGATTGTAAAGTACATTACATTTAGTATCTAAAATATTAGGCCAGTGTGAATGCAATATACAAAATCCAAGGTGAAGTGCTTTCTAAATCAGATTCAACTGAAACGACAAAGAAAACGGTTAGAGGAAAAAAGCAGTATACGACAGGTAACTACATCATAATCATAGATATCGTACTCATGCCAATTTAAAATATTTAATAGTAAACGGATATCAAAGTAAATTTCATCAAGTATAAAAAAAATAGGCCAGTGTGTTTTGTGCTTCCTAATGTGCTACCTAAATTCATTAGATCCAAGTGGTCAGAGGAAAATTACAGTATAAGATAGGTAGCTACATGATATTCAGAGGCATTGTACTTATGCATATGTAAAATATTTAATAGTGAACGAATATTAGGTTCACATCAAATATCTAAAACAATTAAGCCAGTGTGAATGTGAGTACAAAACCCAAAGTGAATTGCTTCCTAAATTCTGCAGATCCAACTAAAACGACATAGAAAGTGGTCAGAGGAAAATTACAGTATATGACATCATATTCATAGATATCAAACTGATGCCAAATCAAAATATTGAATAGCAAACAGATTAAGGCACATTTTATCAAATGTCTAAAAAATAAAAAGTGGTCAGAGGAAAATTAAAGTAACAGGATCATATTAATAAATATCGTACTTATGCATATCTAAAATATTTAATAGTGAATGTATTTTAAAGTACATTTTATGGAATATCTACAAAATTAGCAAGCGTGAATGTGACATAAAAAAGCCAAGGTAAAGTGCTTCCTAAATTTGTCAGATCCATCTGAAATAAAAAAAAAAGTAGTCAAAGGAAAATAACAGTAACTACATCATATAAATATCGTACTTAGATGGCTATTTAAAATATGTACTAGTTAACAGACTTTAAAGTACATTTAATGTAATATCTAAAAAATTTGGCCAGTGTGAATGTAATACACAAAAAAAACAAGGTGAAATGCTTCATCTGAAATCCATCTGATACGACATAGAAAGTGGTCAGAGGAAAATTACAGTATATGACAGGCAACTACATCAACTTCATTTTTAAATATGCATATGTACGATATCTATGAAGAGATATTAAGGTACATTTGATCAAATATCTAAAAGGTTAGGCCAGTGTGAATGTGATACACAAACCACAGCTGAAGTTCCCTAATTTGCCAGATCCAACAAAAAAATATGTAACTAGAAAGTGGTCAGAGGAAAATTACATTATACGACAGGTAACTACATCATATTCATATATCGTACTTATGCATATGGAAAATATTTAATAGTAAACGGCTAAAGTACATTTTATCAAATATCTAAGAAGTTAGGCCGGTGTGAATGCAATATACAAAACCAAGGTGAAGTGCTTCCTAATTCGTCAGTGGAAGTGGTCAGAGGAAAATTATGCTTCCTAAATTCATCAGATCGAACAGAAATGAAATAACAAAGTGGTCAGAGGAAAATTATAGTATACAACAGATAGGTACATCATAATCATAGATATCGTACTTATGCCAATTTAAATATTTAATGGCAAATGGATATTAAAGTACAGTTTATCAAATATCTAAAAAAAAATAGACCAGTGTGAATGTGATACACAAAACCCAAGGTGAGATGCTTCCAAAATTTGACAGATCCATCTGAAATAAAATAGAAAGTGGTCAGAGGAAAATACAATACAACATAATATTCATCAATATTGCATTTAGGCCTATAAATTATTTTTAATAGTGAACGGATTTTAAAGTAAATTATATTTAATATTTAAAATATATGACCGGTGTGAATGTAATATACAAAACCCAAGGTGAAGTGCTTCCAACTGAAACGACATAGAAAGTGAATAGAGTAAAATTATAGTATACGACAGGTTACTACATTATATTCATAAATATCGTAAATTCATTAGATCGAACAGAAATGAAATAACAAAGTGGTCAGAGGATAATTACAGTATACAACAGATAACTACATCATAATCATAGATATCCTACTTATGCCAATTTAAAATATTTAATGGTAAATGGATATTAAAGTACAGTTTATCCTAAATTGTTTTTTTTTTAGATCCAACTGAAATGACATAAAAAGTGGTCAGAGGAAAATTACAGTATGTGACAGGTAGCTACATCAGATCAACTAAATGTGACATATAATATATATCCCATTCAGTGGATATAATATATCATACTATATATTTATTTGTTATACTCAAAGTATACTATACATTATAAATGAAATAATTGCTATAAAGAATAGAAATGAAAATAAATCAATTTGTACAAAGGTATATATATATATATATATATGAAACCCAAAGTAAAGTGCTTCCTAAATTTTTCAGATCCAACTGAAACATAGAATGTGGTGAGGGAATATTACAGTAAACGACAGGTAACTACATACATAGATATCACTAATGCATATTAAAAATATTTAATAGTGAACAGATATTAAAGTACATATTATCAAATATCAAAATAATTAGGCCAGTGTGTGAAGGGCTTCCTAATTTAGTCAGCTCCAACTAAAACAACATAGAAAGTATTTAGAGCAAAATTACAGTATACAACAGGTATGCTAATGCATATTTGAAATATTTAATAGCTAACAGACAGTAAAATACATTTTATGTAATATCTAAAAATTAGGCCAGTGTGAATGTGATACACAAAACCCAAGGTGAAGTGCTTCCTAATTTTGTCAGACTGAAATGACATAGAAAGTGGTCAGAGGAAAATTACAGTATACGACAGGTAACTACATCATATTAAAATATTTAATGGCGAACGGATTTAAAATAACATTCAATGTAATATCTAAAAAATTAAGCCAGGATGAACATGGTACTCAAAACCAAAGTTGAAATGCTTCCTAAATGGGTCAGATTCAACTGAAATAAAAATATAAAGTAGTTAGAGAAAAATTACAGTATACGACATCATATTCAACAATATCGTACTTTTATGCCTATTTAAAATATTCAGTACCAAATATTAAAGTATATTTTATCAAATATCTAAAAAATTAGGCCAGTGTGAACAAAATATACAAAAATTCCCAGGTGAAGTTAGAGGAAAATTACAGGATACAACAGGTTGCTTCATATTCATAAATTTCTAATTTGGGCATATTTAAAATATTTAATAATGAATGGAATTTAAACATATGTACTATCTAAAATATTAGGCCGCTGTGAATGCAATATACAAAATCCAAGGTGAAGTGCTTCCTAAATTTATCAGATCGAACTGAAATGACATACAAAGTGGTCAGAGGAAAATTACAGCATACAACAGGTAACTGCATCATAATAATAGATATCGTGCTTATGCTTATAAAATAATGGCGAACGGATATTAAGTACATTTTGTCATATCTAAAAAATTAGGGCTGTGTGAATATGATGCGCAAAAGCCCTTCCTAGATTTGGCAGATTCATTCATAGATATTGTACTTATGCCTATTTAAGATATTTAAAGGGAAACAGATATTTAAAGTACATTTTATGTCTAAAATATTAGGCCAGTGTGACTGTGATATATGAAACCCAAGTTGAAGTATACAAAAGGTAACTACATCATATTCATAAATATCATACTAATGCATATTTTAAATAATTAGTAATGAACTGATTTTAAAGTACAGTGTGAATGTGATATATGAAACCTAAAGTGAAATGCTTCCTAGATTTGTCAGCTCCAACTGAAACGAAATAAAAAGTGGTCAGAGGAAAATTACAGGTAGATACATCATATTCAACAATATTGTACTTTTATGGCAACTTAAAACATTTAGTGAATGTATATTGGAGTACATTTTATCAAATATCTAACAAAGTAAGCCAGTGTGAATGTCATACACAAAACTCAAGGTGAAATGCTTTCAAAATTCGATAGATCCATCTGAAGCGACATAAAAAGTGGTCAGAGGAAAATTACAGTATGCGACCGGTAGCTACATCATAATCATAGATATCGTACTTATGCCAATTTAAAATATTTAATAGTGAAATAATATTCATAAATATCATAACTAGGCCTATTAAAAATATTTCATAGTGAATGCTATTGAAAGTACATTTATGTAATATCTACAATATTAGGCCAGTGTGAATGTAATATACAAAACCCAAGGTAATTGACCGGTCACATTCATGCAATATAAAAATTACACCAATGGTTGACATTGTAGCAAACTTAATACAAACCAGAGTTCAAACCACAACACATGAAATCTCCAGCTGCACATTATGCTCAAAGGCTGGAGAAGGGAGGGGGGCTAAAACAGTCCTGCACACCTAACACCTACTCATATAATGCACAGAATCTCTCTCACCCGAGGACTTAAATTTATGAAATACGATAAGCTGAAAAGCCTGTAGCCATTATTGGAAAACATTGTTCATGTTCAATGACTCCATGCTACTGGTCTGAAGAACAGTCAGCTTATATGACCAGCTGCCAGAGGCAGATGTAATGATGAGATGATAAGGCTTGGAGTTCCCACCCATGGGGTAAATGTGTAACATGGTGTGGTCTTTTACCTCAAATTTAATGTCCCATGCGATAGAGTGATATATCTTTTTATTTAGCAAAACAAGACAAGATTCTACTTCAACTTTTTTTTTTGTCAGTTTAATATAAAAAAAAACAACTGGCTACAGGCCTACAAAAATGACTGCACATACACACAACCCGGACATTTATAAATGGAAGGACCAACAACATGTCTGACTACCTCGGTACCATTATTTTTGATGGCAATGTGAATCTTTGTTTGACCAAAGAAATGAGAACCCCTGCATTGAATAATCAATACAGATGGAAATGGGACTCACCTCATGGGCTAGGAGAACCACAGATCAATTAAACAAACATGTCTATAAACAGTTCTGAAAACCGCCAATGGTTTGTGCAATAATCCAGATTTTCTTGGTACCACTTTTTTTATGGCAATGTGAACCTTTGCCTTGAATGATAGATATTAGACAGACACTTTATTTTGACGGGAAAAGGTACAAAACATTATTATAAAGTAAGACATTTACATGATATTAACCATGCATTGTAAACTATTGTAAATATTAACCCATCAGGAAACCACCTGAGCATTTGCTGTAATGGTGACACCTTCAATAAAAATGATCAACACAGTTGCTAAGAAATAGACTTACCTCATCAGCTGGGAGGACCACAGCTCAATTAAACAAACATTTCATTTACTGCTCTCTGAAGATTTTTTCAGTTGGTGGTCGATAAATGTTTTGATGTAAGTTCTGAAGAGTACGACCACATGCCATCAAGTGTTCATAAGTTTGCCTTATAGCAACACAGTTCTGAAGAGCGCCAATAGTTTGTGCAATAATCCAAATTTTGTTGAAATTATGAGGTGTGTGTTGGTAAAATAATAAGGCAATAATACAAAGAGTGGACCAAGTATTGCCGTCTGAACAACCATCCATTTGAATGCAAAAATCTATCTAACTCTACCTCTTTTGCTTTTGTTTCAGTGTACCTAATTCCATGAGGAGCTAATCCCGTGAAAACCTGCTACCTTAATCCACAACTGCTTGAATATAATTTTCAGTCACTGCTAACTACACGTCAAAAATTCTATTCGTTTTTCTATTGATGTGCCTTGGCTGGCTGTTGATTATTAGTGTTGAAGGCAATCACGTTATTAGGCCCATCACGTTATGAGGTTCACCTAGTCTAATACACCCAACCACAAGGCAAAATGTTTGGACCATTTTATTCTGGTGGAAATTATCAAAAGGGTAAAGGCCCCAGCAAAGTGAATTCACTCAAGTGACCAGTTCCTGTCCACATTAGCTTTGTTTATCACATTGGGGTATATGCATCAGACAATGACATTACAAAACACTGACACCTGAAATAAAGATACCATCTTGAAGCCCATAGGAAATAAGACAGAAAGCCAAGATATTGCATCAGTATCTTTACAGGGAAACATCTGGCAAACTTCTTCTGAAAGGTACAGACCTAGGGGTACATACAGCTTCAGTCTTGTCACACACTGCCATTTTAATTTGACCAAAAAATATTTTGAAAATTGAGGGTTTTCATTTTTGCTTTATTCTCTTAAAAGTTTTGCAGTCAAGCAAATTCAGATAATTTATTCAGGTTTACTTACATTTCATTTCAAACCCCAAAGATGGTGAACCACAAGAAAGACTAATTTAAATACTTTCGCTTATAGGTACAACCCTGATTAACATGCTCAACTTTATGGTTTATAATGTTATAAGCTTATTTTCTTTACAATAGGCATATATACGAGAGGTGCAAATTATAGTAGGTAAATCGCAAATGAAATATTAAACAATAGTGATTTTGTCTTACAAGTAAAGCAAAAATAACCCAGACAGCATGCCAGACAGACCATGACGGACCTAATCAAAGGTCATTCGGTATTTGCGCTCGGAACTGTCCTCGTCTAAGAGCTCTTTCTACATCAATGTTTAAATTAGAGAAAAAAAAATTAAGCTGCCATTTGAAATACAGGCCGACAATGGCCCTACACAGTACCAAATGTACTGTATTTATCACGGTCCAAAATTTGGAAATAATGTGTTTAATAAGCAAAATTCCGGCGAGAGCGTATCAATGTGTGTGTAATCAAAGTCTTGGGGAGATGAAGTATAAATTAAGTTCACTAACCTTATCAAGACTGACTGTGAATACGACCCATCTTCAAGACGTCTTCGTGTCGAATATGACGACCCTGCGAAGTTGCGCAGCAAAATGATCAGTCAAGAATGCATTGTTCAAAAACAGCGCCAATCGGATTAGGCCTACCTTAAAAGTGCATCACTAACTGTGACAGCTATAATTAAGCAGGTGCTTAAAGAATTGATTGATTGTGCAAAAGAGTAGCCAACTATCCAGTCATGGCTGGTTGCACAGCTAACTTAAAACAAAAAGAAAAAAAAGTCTTACAAAAATTACTGACTCATTCTTCTAGCAGTTACTTATTGCTTTTCTCCTAAGCAATGATGAGATGAACCAATAAGGCTCAGTACCCACACCATGTTACCATTCACCCTTATGGTGTATTTAACTTGTCCCGGCATAGACACCAAGCAAACTTGCAGCTTATAGATTAAAAGGAAGCCCTGCATGACCAGGATTCTGACCCAAGACTTTGAGATGAACCAGCAAGTTCCTTAACCATTGGGCCACCCATTCACTTGTCTGAGGAAAGGTCTGATAATAAGATTCAAATAAAATATCCACCTGTTTTTCGGTCATATTTTCCTAAAAATGGCTTTGATATGCACAATATGGACAAAAATGTTCGCAACAATTCAAATACCCAACGTTTTAGTGATAGAAACACTTCTGGGAAAAGAAATAACTTGAAGTTTGCTATATACTCCATTATAATTTCTGCTGCTTCTCTCAGACCATAACAAATGGCTATAATTATTATATGATAATGATGAAAAAGTGACCGAACAAAATATCATTGCAAAGATTAGAAACTTCAGTTAATTTGTTCAGAGGGGGTTTTTGTGGATTGGAAAGTTGGGCTTTGATTTTTTGGTAACTTTATACCTATTTTGTGCTTCATTATGACATATATGTGTTAAAAAGAGACCATAAAACAAGTAGACATTTATTTTGGATTATACTATATCCTGACCAATGGCCAGGGTTATGTTTTTGGTGCCAATCAATTTATTGATTTCCATATTTCTGGCTCTCCAAACGTATTAAGTGAAAAGAATCAATAAAATGCACAACATAAGACGGATCAACCTGACTCTTTCTTTAATATCTTTTTAATACTAAAGGTACATTATAGTAAAATGAGGCACAGTGATTTAAATATAGTAAATGCATAGGTGCTATATAATAATAGAATTTGCTACATATCAATACCTGAAGAATTAAGTACATAATTGTTTGCTGCTCAAACGTGAAGTGAATGGTGTAAGAATATTTAAGGATGTAGAGTTAAATACAGGGTGTATCAAACATACCGTTAAGGCAATAAATACTACTACAAAATTGTGACAAAACTTGGTTTTGGTTAATTGGTATTGTTAAAAATCGTATATATTACATTTTCGATGTAAAAATGGTTTGTAATAAGCACAAATGCCATCACATAATTATAGAGATCCCCTTTTTAGCTCCAGAAATATATAGTATCATCAGGCCTACATATCAGATACTGAGACCTATTTATTGCAATACAGCATCACTATTTGCTAAGATAAATATGAACTACTGAAATTGCAAATATCATCCGAAACTGATATATCTTCAGTTCAGTCGAGGCAAATTTCTACAGTCCATAGTCATAATTTGCTGATCCTTCCTTCATTGAAGTTAGGAACACCTTATGATCTTCATCAGCGGTCAAAGTCGCCTTCACTCCCGGAGTGCTTTTCATGGCCGATTTCCAGGCATGTAATTTGGGAAATTTCTCGTTTGGAAAAAGGTCGGCTTGGACACACTGGCCAAAGGCCACGGTGCGCTCCATATGGGGCCAAAAGTAGTAGTCTACCATGCTCACCGAAGGTCCTGAAACAAAATTGTAAAATTATTATTAGTTGCTGTTGTAACCTACATATATATCTAACAGCAAAGGAAAGTTTGGCATCAATGATCCAACCCTCTTGACAAGTGTCCGCATTTGATTGCGTACACTTGTAAGGTGGGCCTGCTCCGTCCCAATCACAACCGGTGCATCATTTATATCCTATTGTTATATTTAGTATATTGCTTACAAGCAGCTCCAGTTCTTACTAGTTTTTTTTTGTTTTTTTTTGTACCAGATCTTTATCTGTATAATATCATATACTGATCTTACTGCTTTAGAGGTACTTTCTGTCATCACTTTTACAAAAATCTTGGAGGATTGGTAATGTTTCGTCATCACTTTTTGCGCACGACCAAATATGGCAGTCCTTCAACTGTTGCCTTATGACCATAGTTTCAAATAATTTTTGCAAAGAAGTGCTTAGTTACCACATTCAAAATGCATGATTTCATATTTAAGACATAATTGAATCATTAACCATTGAATTTCACTGCAGTAGAACAAGCTAAATAACATGAGTGATGTGCAGCCAATCACACATTGTCAACCGCTTGGTATGACACCATATTCCAAATAAGGTAAGGCCTTCTCTAATTGTGCAATAAGTTCCTGTTGCATCCTATCAGAATGGAGATGAGAAACCACACAAAACTGTACCATCCAGGGCAAAGATCTCTGTGGCAGCTCCATGCACGGCGATCTTTGCCGACAGGAAAATGATAAATGTAGGAAGTGTTAATTATTGTTTTCAAATGAGGAAAATATGATAAAAATAGTTAGACATCGGCATAAATGAAAGACAAATGTAATATAATGTATGGAAAAGTTATTTCATACCCATGAAGAATGTGTTTTCCAATCGATCTTCAAGGGATTGCAAGGCCTTGTGTAGGTCAGGCAGCTGGCCTCCCAGATTATCGCCAGGTTTAACAGAATAGGATTTGGAGATTAGTCCAGCTACCTTGAAAAAAGAATAATAATTTGATGTCATCATAAATTTTGATAATGTTGTCACATAAAAAAGAGAAAAGAAGCAATATGGTTCTCATCAGATCCAAACTGCTGAAGTACAAATATGACAAGGGAAACAATTGTTAAATACCTCAACAGGCAAAAGTAAACAGGGGTAAAAAAAAGGCTAGCTTGACGCTCAATTTTTGAAGCGATGAACACATCCTGAACTGATGGATATTGATTCGGCAGTACGAACCCTTTAAAGTATTATCAACATAGCCATGGTGGAGTTTACTCCATTCACCAGACGTGGGAATGGTACTGTCAGAAAGTGATCTGGACACCGAAGTTGGCAGAAGCGATAACGAACTCATAAGAGATCCACTACAGATGGAAACTGGCAGGGCAACCTAGGGGTGAAGACGCAGTATGGAAAGAAAAGAAAGTAGCAACCAGGAAAGTCAGAAAAATACAAAGAATACAGAAGGCTTTTGACAGGATACAACTATTGTCAGAAATTGCAGAGGCATCAGAGAAGGATCCCCAGCTGTTCTACAAACTGATTAAAAAACAAGAGAGACCTGCCACTACTGTTATCCTGATAGGCAACAACCTGGTGACAGAAGACAAGGAGATAACAGAAGCCTCGGCAGACCACTTCGAAAAACTGGCCACCCCTCCTGTGGAGAAAAATGAGGACTGCACATGATCGCTCATCAAAAGGATTGCCGAAAGCGCCAGACAAGAAGTACAAGTCAACCACAGATTCCTGGAAGCTGTTATCAGAAACCTCAGCAGGAACAAGGCTCCTGACCTAGATGGGCATAATGCAGAACAACTGCAAGGCTTTTACCAACAAGACACTAAAGAAATTTGTAATCATCATAAACAATTTTCCAAGAGCGAAACATCCCCACAACACCTTAAGTTTGTATAAACAAACTGCGGGATAACTACTGAGGAATTACTGTCACCTCTATGCCTAAGCATTATTGTTCAGAATCGAAGTTAACAAAGAAGAATACACCAACGACCTATAGTTTGGCTTCACAAGTGGCAGATCACCCAGTGTGACCAGTCTACTGATCTCCGAGACCATTGCAGAAGCGCAAGCTGAAAAGAAACCATTGTATGCTGCCAGCCTCGATGCAGGAAGAACCTTCGACGTAGTTGACCAACACATACTGCTCCAGAAAATACGTGGAATGGCTCTCAGAGGATGCGAATGGCAAATGATTGACAACATTTACTGGAAGAAAGTTAGAAGAATTGTACAAAGAGGAAAACATCTCTCACCCTAAATCGAATGAAGAAATCTGTCAGTCCATATTTAATGGTGGTTCATATTGGCGAAGCTGATCTGAGGGAAATTTCGAAACTGTCCAAATAGATTTACCAACTCCTACAGGGAGGTTCGCCTGACTCAATAGGCAGGATTTACACTGAGGAAGAAGATTTGTAATGCTATCTGGGTAGGATTTGTAATGCTATCTGGGTAGGATTTGTAATGCTATCTGGGTAGTTCTTTATTTCTATGGGCTTATATATTTTAGTCTGATGGTTTCATGGTATGAATGCTATTGTAATCCTACCTTGTTTACTTGCTCCATGAGTATTTTAGCTTTTGCTTTCAAATAAGGGTCTTTGGGATACAGTTCACCATTGCCATGAACTTCCTCAATGAAGTCGCTGACCACTCCGGACTCATAGAGAACTTTTCCATCTTTTTCGTAAACTGGAACCGTTCCATTTGGATTCTTTTCAAGGAGCCAAGCTGGTTTGCTGTGCAGATTGATGTTCACTGTTTCAAATCTGAAATTAGTGGAGGTGTACATATGTAAACTATATGTCCCTTTTGGGAATTAACTTATCAGTGCTACTGGTCTGCAACTACTGTTAGATATATAAGGATAATAGCTTGAATCTATGTCTCTTCTTGGTTTGTAAAAATTCCTGCCTTTTATTTTCACTCTCAGAAGACACAGAGTGGGCTAAACATACAAGAAGAGTGGAGCCCTAAATCCAGTTAGTTTCATAAAATTTGGTCGACTCCAGACAGCTGAAGCAACCTATTACTGGCTGTACTGTAGCTATAACTGGCTAAAGCCAGCCGCTTCTGTCTACTCCTAGCTTATAGTCGGCTAACACCTACCACCACTGAAAATAAATTTATCGAAGTTTTCAACAAGAAATGACAAATATGAGTAACTCTCAACTTACGCTACAGTTGGTGCTGCCTGCACTTTTAAATCAGCCTCTGAGTAGTCAGATATAGCCAGACAATTCCGTGTTGTGGCAGGTAGCATTGTACAGCAAAAGTTGTCTAGCTTTGTCTAGGTTCAATTCAACAGGCCATTTTTAATATAACTGTTTGTGGTCTGCTCTTTTGTACAGTAAACTTACTCCCATAAAGATACAATGTATGCTTAATAAGGATTGTAATAAGACCCAATGGTTATGTGGCTGTCTACAAGTTGGCAGCCCGCCCCATCTATATTCACTTTAATTATTGGGCTAGATACACGTGCGTCTACAGATTCTCATTGAAACTCACCAAAATTTTGCACAACTAGCCCAGCCACTGTTGATCTAGGTAATCGATTCAAAATTGCTCAATATTGTTCAAGGAAAACAATCACGTAAAATTAGGATATTGTACGCACTTGAAAAGCAGTCTAGAGCGGCGAATGTTGAACTAATTTGTGCAGCTGGCAATACATTGTATATGCGTATCAATATTAAGAAAGTACGCCACTTAAGTTTCCAGGGACCCTGAATTCGAAGTTTCATGGATCCCGAGCAGAGACAGGTTATATATCATATTGAAAATCCATGTGATATAGCCTATGTGGTATACACCTCTATACCACATTGTTTACCTTACAAGGAAGGGGAATGTATACCACACACCAATGGCGGGGTAATGACATTTACTATTAGCATCTCAGCGCTTCGTCGTTTGAACTAGTGCCGCGGCTTACAAACAAATGTCGGAATCACAATTTAACCACTAGGCCTATCCAACAGATAAAATTCAGCTCTCTATGAAATTAGAATTTTTGAAATCAGACAAAAATTAACGATTCTAGAAAAAAACTTGTGATGGAAAGTCAGTGGTCTGTCCAGTCCACAGATAGATCTACAAGCCATTGTGTATATCTGTGTTTCTGAGGGCAACACCATAAGAGCGTCATCGCTTCAGTAAAACAATAGGCCAAAATAAATAATAAAATCTTATTCTTTCCATATCTATTTTAGAAACAATTCTGACAAGAAATATATAACAACTGGTGTGTAAATATCATGTGTAAAAGGCTTTATTAATCTTAAAATGACTGAGAAAGTTGTGAGGTGATGACGTTGTCTCGTAGTTTTGTAACGTCATGCAATGCTCTGATTGGCTGATGGTAATAATATTTATGACTTTTTTAAATCACATATGTGACAAATCATTGAACAAGAGCAACATGGACTCAGCTACAAAGTGAAAATTGTGGGATATAAATAAGACCCGAGTGGAAATGTGTATTTTGATTCCCCATGAGTGGACAGATTGGCTTCAGAATTCACGTCGCTAACGCCACTCCTGAATCCTGGCCAATCTGTCCACTGTGGGGAATATCATATAGCACATATCCATTAGGTCTGATTATAATCCCACAATCTTTACTTTTAGTTGAGCCCATGTCAATGCATTCTCGTGTGGTATAAAAAAAGTCATGATTATTAATTATTGCATCAACCAATCAGAGCATTGCATGACTGTACAGCAATGTCATCACCTCCAAACTTTCCACGACATTCTCATATTAATGAAGGAGTTTTATGAATGATAATTACACCAGTTAAATATTTCCTGTCAGAATTTGTTCTATAGATTTGGTTAGAAAATAATACATTATTTGATTTTGGCCAATTGTTTTACTGAAGCGATGACGCTACTTTAACGTTGCCCTTAGCAACACAGAAATACAATATTTAGCTAGTAACTGTGGATTGGACAGACTTGTAACTGACTTTCCGATACGTTTTTTGCCTATCTGGTTCGATTTCAGCAGCGCTAGTTCAACATACATTGAAGTTTGTAGTTTACATTTCCCTTCCTTGTAAAGTGAACCATGTGGTATAGACATGTACAGGGTGCGGCATAAAAACTTGCACCAGCAGCTACTGCTACCTCTTTTTGTTATTACCTCAATTGACTGTAATCGCATGCAGATGCAATCATACACACGAAAGTAATAATAGTCCTAAATTATGTTTATAAATATATTTTCGTTTTTCCTCAAGATAATATGGATCTAAATATAGCATATGCACACTTATCACACCTTCGGGTGATTTTCACCTCGGCTTTTGCAATATAAGCATTAGATTATGTCACTGATCATACAGATGTGTTACAGACACATTTCTTGACCTTTGCCGCCAAAAATAGGGCAAATAGATTCTTTTTTAATAAGAAGGTAGAGCATTGACACTTTTGAGGCGGAAAGTGCCATTTTGGATTTTGGTAAATTTTCTGTCTTTTCTGTCTAATTAACTGGCCAATCCTCCTGAAAATCATGTGATTATTTCAAGATTAGTTGTAAATTCAAGAAGTCCCTCTGGAATGCCATTATATTTCTCTGTTTTAATTTCATGACCTTGCTGAATCAAAACTGGAACCAACCTTCTTATCGTCTAATACCATGATATATATATGCACATATAAAAAACATTGAAGGAGGATTCTGTGCAAGTATTATATTTTCTATGGCTTCAGAGGTGTAGTAACTAGGAAATATCTAATTTGTAAACTTTCTGCAACTAGAGACACCATGCAAGCAGACAGAAATTTGACTTCTGTGATGTGTATCACTCAGAACAAGCCCTGCAGCAAACACCCTCTCAATAATTCAGATACTGATATTGTCTAACATTATAAGATCAAAAATATCACAATGACCACTTGCTTACACCCCTAACTAAATGTGGCAAAACTTTAAAATACTTCATAAGCATTTGAGTAACTAGAGCTATTCCGAAAGTAGAGATGCCTTCTGCAAGTTTTTAGGCCGCACCCTGTATACCACATAGGCTATATCACTTCTGTTCCCATTACTTGCAGATATGAGCAGCCATGTTTCTTTTCAATACAATGGGTGCAGATAAAAAAAACAATCAAAAACCAAAAAAAAACAGGAAGTGCAGACTAGCACAGGTGAAATAATAACAGAAAACATAAGACCAACCCCCCCCCCCCCCCAAAAAAAGATTCTATTGTTGGGTTTGTGTTCTGTTTTCTGGTATTAATTCTCCTGTGAAGATAAAGTTATCATGAACATTTAGACCAGAATAGAATGATAACCTAGCTGCAGAATATAGTTTTTCTTAAGGAGATGTAACACATATAGTTTTTTTTAAACGTTTACAATGAGATGTAACAAATAGAGGTTTATTATTTTCTCAACATGCAACTGTGGAACTTGTCAATGCCCACCTTCTAATCGTGACCCCACCTTTTTATAAGGCTTAGCTTAGAAAATAAAACAACCTGAATGTTTGGATCAGTACCATATAATTGTGATGAAAAATAAACGAAAAAAAAACAACAACATCTAATCTACATGAAACCAAACTCCTAAAGTTTAGAGTTATTCCATTCAACACAGTGTCAATTAAACACAAACGAACTCAGTGTATAGACACTGAGGCAAGCAAAAGATCCCACCCGTGGTTATATGTGTAACACGGATGGACTCTCTCGCTCACCTCATCCATCAACCCTCGATAGTGACAAGAACTTGCCTTAGAGGGCTGCACTTTCCAAATCTATCCATCTATCTATCTGTGATAAACGTTTGAAAGTAACTCACGGAATATTATAATGTCCAAGTGTGATCCTTGCCCTTTGTGCAAAAGGACAAAACCTCATGCTGTAAAGGCGAAGTTTCCCTCCATCCAAAGGTGGAAGGGGTGCGTCTGAAACACAAAAGAAGAATTGTTCAGACCATAATCAAAATTCTGGAGGTTTATATTTAGCTAATTCCATTTACTTACACTTTCCATAATCATTATAGTGAAGTAAAGTAAGGTATAGTATATTACGGTATGGTATAGTACAGTATAGTATAGTATAGTATGGAACAGAACTCAGAACAACTTTATTCAATCAATAAAATGTGAAAAAATGTAATTGATTGGCCCCTTATATAACAGTTATTTGTCGCTGGCAAGGGGAGCACCCAGTTAATATTTAAAATAGAAAAATTTAAACACAGGCATTCATTAAGGAAAGGAGGAAATAAATACTAAATTGCATATAAACTTATTAATATACTTAATAATGTAAACACCAAAAATCTTATGAAGAGAAGAATGAGGAAGAGGACGCAGTTGAGAAAAAGCCATCCCTGTAAAATCATATCATTTAGGCTTTCTGATGGTATAGTATATTATAGTATATTATAGAATATTATATTATATTATATTATATTATAGTATAGTATAGTATAGTATAGTATAGTATAGTATAGTATAGTATAGTATAGTATAGTATAGTATAGTATAGTATAGTATAGTATAGTATAGTATAGTATAGTATAGTATAGTATAGTATAGTATAGTATAGTATAGTATAGTATAGTATAGTATAGTATAGTATAGTATAGTATAGTATAGTATAGTATAGTATAGTATAGTATAGTATAGTATAGTATAGTATAGTATAGTATAGTATAGTATAGTATAGTATAGTATAGTATAGTATAGTATAGTATAGTATAGTATAGTATAGTATAGTATAGTATAGTATAGTATAGTATAGTATAGTATAGTATAGTATAGTATAGTATAGTATAGTATAGTATAGTATAGTATAGTATAGTATAGTATAGTATAGTATAGTATAGTATAGTATATATGGGTATGGTATGGTATGGTATATGGTATGGTATGGTATGGTATCAATGCTACCCAAGTGAGCTGAGATGACCAGCTGCCACAGGCAAGCATAATGATGAAAATACTTTGTGTTCACACCAAGTTATTTATTCAACCCATGGGTGTGGTCTTGCACTAGCAAAGACAATTTAAGTTGAAAGACTTCAACTGTTACTAAGTTTAAATGGAGTGCCCAGGTCTGGATTCGAACCCATGACCAAATGATGACCTAATAGAGGAGCTGGCTAGTGCCATAACCACTGGGTTGTCTTAGGCCTGTTTCTGTATAAGCCTATTACTTGGTAAGATAATTAATTAGGCAATCCATTCTAGCCAGTTCACTCAAGTCAAGTTGTTTACAATGACTTGACACTTTTCTGTTAGTTCCTTGTTGCCATCTAAATTCAAACATGCCATTCAGTCACGCAATGCATTCACAGCGACAACTGACCTAACCTGTGTACATATATGAATAATAAAATAGCACAAACCTTTTTCCAATGCTTTCTGCGATCCCATCTCTCCAAATGATGCTGAAACTGGAGCCAAGCACTGGGGAGGCTGCTGCTAATCGATGAAGCTGCAGTGACTATGCTGGATTTTCTGCTGTGTGTGGGTTGGCCAAAAAAACAAATAACAGTGGTAGAAGCGCGCACAACTACGGCATTTGTGATGTAAACCAGTTGGGAAAAGAGATATGAAATAGGTTGGGCTGGATGTATAGGTGGGATAAGATCTGTAAAAACAAGACAGGGTAGGAAAAAAAAAGACAAGACAAGACAGGACAAGACAAGATAGAACAAGAAAAGATAAAACAAGACAAGATAATAGTGGCACCCTTGCAGCAGCCTTACTTGGACCAAACAATAAGGACCTTCAAATTAATAACTGCACCTATACTCCATGACGTGACTTTTTCTATTGTTCTTTTGCGGGATATAACTAACAAAAATGTTAGTTACCTCCCTCCTGAGTGCAAACTGAATTTTCTTAGCGTAATGAAGGAATTAAAACAAAGCAAACAATCAAACAAATTAATAAATATGCCTAATGGAGTATAAGTTAATTATATCCCTCATAGTCGGGAGTTAACTAACTCCCTCTTATTCGAGATATAACTAATACTTAACCCACCATTGGACCTTTATTCATATTGCTTCATGGCATGCAGGAACTGAGCAGACTTTCTGCAACTTTGCTTCACACCACTCATGTGTAAATGGGCACTTGGCTATCGGCAGTGATGGTAATATGCCAAAAGACTTCTTGATACAAGAAGCACTGTTATGTCTGCGTGTGCTATTTAACTATTACATCAGTGTAGATAGTAATTCTTTGCTTTTTATTGAAAGTGAAGAATTAAAAAAAAGTGTATTTCAGATTGTACACATGTATGATTGACAGTTTGAAATGGACAGTCAACATAATTTGTTTGATCAATTAACAAAAACTAAAAACCCATCTTATTTTCTCTAACAAGTTTGGAAATCTGTATCCTTTGAACTTCAAAATTGTTACGAATCAATAGCAATACATTCCAAGGCTTAAACTGTTGGTCTCAACATATCCTTGCTTCAGGAAAGACTGACTGAATAACCTACAAGGTTAAATTTGTTTGCTACAAGTTGTAAATATTATGTGGGTTATACGGTTAAGAGTGAACTGAGGTTGAATGAAAATGTTAGGGGTTGACAAACATTCTCTAAAGTCCCTGCCAGCCTTTTGATCTTGGATCCTCTGCTCTCTGATTTATGCTTGACTTGACAGATAATTAACTAATATGTGTTGCTACAGACTGTACAGTGCAGCTGGAAACTGAGTTTTAAATCTATTAGCCTCTGGTTATGGAGAATTTGTAATATTCATCATGTTTCATGCTTGTATATCACATACAAATGATACAACAGCCCTGCCTGCTCCACACCAGCCCAAATGGTGGGAAATGGAAGTGAAACATCTGTATGTTGTCTGTGGTACCGGGCAAATTTTAAAGATTAACGGGCATGGTGATTGACCTACTTTCATGGCTATGTGTATTCATATCGGTCAGACCCTCTCCTGCAGAGTGGTGTGATCGAGGGTCTGATGTTCAGACTGAGTTACTTGCAAGGTGCGAAGATCCACTCATAATCAGTTTCTTCATGCCGTGCTGGTTTGCAGACGACAACCATGCTTTCCCTACATTGTCATGTGTGACCCAATGTATGTCTAAGACAATTTTTTGGCCCATCTTTTCACCAAACTTCTGGTCGATCCAAAATAATTCATTAACAATGGGTTTGACTGTATTTGGAGTAAAATATTAATTTATAATTTTCTTAAGTAATATTGTTTACTACAGTAAATCAAAACAAACTTTCTTGAATAGATACACATTTTATTGGTTGATATCACATTGTATTATTATTTTTGCATGTTTACAATCCATAATCAAAATTTGGCTTCCCTGCTTTAATTGAATCAACAAAAGCTTGGTGGTATTCATCAGAGAACAAAGTCGCCTTGACTCCGGGTGTGGTTTTAATAGCGGATGCCCAAGCGTTGAGTTTTGGAAATTTCTCCTCCGGCATTAGATCAAGGCCGAGAGACTTGCCAAGACCTCCAGCACGCTCCAAGTGAGGCCACAAAAAGTAGTCTGCCATGCCGACTGATGTCCCTAAAAGAGAAGAAAATTTTAATTTTAAGTTTTAAGTTGGTGGTTAGCGGCCACTTGTGGCTAACCCAGATAGCATTTCAAATCGGGATAACATCAGCCTGATTTGGATGCTACCTGGGAACCATTCAAAAATATAATGGGTTGACAAGTGGGCTATCTACTTACAGCTCACATGAATTCTATGGGTGAATTAATGTTTTCCTCTGATTCAAATAAGAAGTGTTGGCACAAATATGTAGAAGTTTATTTTTCTAAATTTGAAGAGATATCTAGCCAGTTAGATATATAGATATATACATAACTAGACAGACAGGTAGCTAGGTAGATATTTAGTTAGATAGATAGATAGATAGATAGATAGATAGACAATTTTTTGTTCTTTGATTCTTACCATTGAAGAATGTGCCTTCCAAACGATCCTCAAAGAACTGCAAGGCTTTATAAAGACTTTCCACATGTTCGTTCAGTTTGGAATCGCCAGGTTGAGCAAAGTAAAGCTTGTAGTATGGGCCTGTTACCTGTAAAATATTATGATAAAAATAAACAGTATTGCATAATGTACAATGTACTGATAACTGATTTAAAAACTGGCTATGCTTATAATGGCAGTCCTAATCCAAAATTTACAACACTATTTCTATTTATGTAAACAATCAATGCTCTGCAAATTCAAGTGAACATCATCATTTATCATACGTAACCCTTATAGATAATTTTAAGGTGCATGTGTAAACAGAACTATAGTGTCGTAAGAATATACAATGTTTACCATGCTACGACAGCATTGGCCAGTTAAGGACGGTTTATTTTCGAGAAGCAAATTAATTAATTTACCTTTGAAGCACTTTCCATGAGTATTTTGGCTTTAGCTTTTAAGTAGGGATCTGTGGGATAAAGTTCTCCCTTGCCGTAAACCTGGTCAAAGAAATCGCAAAGGACTCCTGACTCGTACAAAACTTGACCGTCTTTTTCATAAGCTGGAACGGCTCCATTTGGATTTTTGTCAAAGAACCAGGTTGGTTTACTTCCGAGGTCAATGTTGACTGTTTCAAACCTGGTAGAAAATTATTAATTCACTTAAAATAACAGTTTGATAAAATTACAATACTACTTCACATTAAGGCCCAACATATATTGTTATTTTGACAAATAAAGGTCTGTCTCATTTAGAGGCCAAATATGGGATCTCCTTTGATAGTCTAGCCTGTAATCAAACACATGGGATCATTCTTGCAACCATTTTGAATCCTGGACCAGCTATTGGTTTGGATCCAAGATTGGTTTCACAATTTTATGAAATATTCCTAAAATACTGCACTAAGGAATGATGACTTATAGCATCATATGAATTTGCAGAATGACACCACAAATCATTTCGCTTATATCTGTCGACTTCTTGTGAGTGTACTCTCAATCAATATGTATTTTCTGGTTTAAGAGGTATTGATATGTCTTGTGAGTTTAAAGATCGTCCCTCCCAGGTATAACCTGCCCTTATTCAACATTTCTATCTTATCATCCTTATCACATATTGGCCTACCCAGGATTACATGACTTGCATTTAAAATAGGCTATGTTTCTGCTTAGTAAATAGTATTCCTATTCCTTTGAGATTTTAGGCAATAGGTCTACACTGTTATCAGAAAATGCGTTTAAAAACCGAAAGAGGCCTATAATTTCTCGGTGTACTCTGTTCGTAATATTTTGCTAATTTATAATAAGTAAACTCGCCTGTGATTGGTCTTTAAAATTGTGTTTTTTACTCTTGATTTAAGTAAGTAAGTAAGTAATTTATTTCCGACAGTGTACATACATTCAAGCAACATTCATACATTAATACAGCACACAAGTAAACACATAGCAAAAACATCTACAAATCATAAAACAAACACATCTGTCAGAGGTGCACAAGAAAAGCACAAAGCTGATATTTAAAGTTATTCTAACTTTGTTCACAAGAGGATGTTAAAATAGACAATAAACAGGACAGCAGAATACATTTGTAATATTTTGAAAACAATTTAAAGAATTATTTTTATTTATATGACAATGTAATATTATACAGGAATAAGGATTTTTTGATCAAACAAACATACCACAAAATATTCAATATGATTTAACATCAGCCATTCAGAAACAAGCCTTTAATTCTGCCTAAAAATAATTAAGAAATTATATATACTCACGGAATTTTGTAGTGTTCCAGAACAATTCTTGATCTCTGAGCATAAGGGCAAAACCTCATGCTGTAGATCCTTAATTTGCCCTGTGCCAGAGGGGGCAGGGGGGAGTCTGAAATAAATCATATATTTTACTAGTCAATATTGAGTCTTTCATTGACTTGCATCACTAAAATGTAAATTATTAGCACCTGGTAACCAAGTTAGTTATAAATATGACAACAAAACTATTTAGAAAATCAATGACTAGAGCTCCATATAATTCATATCTAACAAATGCAATGACTGCTTACCCTACAACTTATCACGATTAAACTCACTATTTTCCAATTTGAATTTATTTTTATCCTGCACTCAACTTTGTTTAGCTGTAATTTGTCTGCAGTAAATGATTGAGACGATTTTGAGTGTCATTTCCACACTCAACTTTGTTTAGCTGTAATTTGTCTGCAGTAAATGATTGAGACGATTTTGAGTGTCATTTCCAAGCAGTATCTTTTCTGCAGAGTGTCCTTTATACCTGTTTGCTGACAGGTGCAATTTATGGGACAATGTCCTAGATATTTTATCAACTGAAAGCACTATCCAGGATCAGCACAGTGTGTACATTACAACAACAGAACATTAATAAGTCATTATCTTTTCATGTGCTGTCCAGTGTGATATGCCAAACCCATTTTAAGATTAAATATACATTTTCTAACCCAATTTTCATCAATATCTCAAAGCTTCTGTTAGCAAAACGCATGCTGTGACTGCAGAAATGTATACATATACGGCATCAAAAGGTATTAAAGACCTATAATAATTATTGAAGACATACTCTTCTTTGCAGTACTGTACAATTTGTATGTTGAAATAACTTACCTTTTGTCAAAGCTTTTTCTGAGGGCATATTGATTGTTCTATTTGAACCTCTAAAAGAAACACTGAGCACAAAAATTCAACTTAGGGGCTATATATAGGACAAGCCCCGATCACAGCGCCCCAGTAGTGCCCAAAAGAACTAAAATTCTGCAAGTCATACTGTGCAATGTCAAAATGCCCCAATTATTTTTTTTGCCAGTAATATTGTGCAATGTCAAAATGCCCCCCAATTATTTTTCCAGGACATGGTCCTGTATTTAATTCAAACGTTATTGATGTGTATTTTCTGAGAATTTATATCACAGATGTTGATTATTGTACAAATGCTTACAATTTATAAATGTTGTAATTGTTATATTTAAATATGAATTAACTGCATACATTTTAATATTTATATATAACATTAATAGGTTGATATAAAGTCAGTTAATTTGAGCAAGTCTCTTTGGATTAAGCCACCTAGCTCACTGCCTTGACTTGACTGCAATCCTGACATTCATGACTCAGCTTATTTTCCTTATTTTTAATGCATGAATTTACTGTTCGAATGCGTCTTTTTGTTTATTTAGATTTCTGAGGATGTACCTCACATAATAATACACTGTATTATGACCAAGCCTGATCAATGCAGTTTTTCAGAAGAAAATGAGAAAAGTTAACATATAAAATATGCCAACTGTGACTCCCTCCTGAGTGCAAACTGCACATTAATTGCTTAATAAATAACAGCAGTTATACTGCACCACGTGACTTTTTCGATATACCAATGAACATGTTAGTTAACTCCCTGAGTGCAAACTGAACTTGTCTTGCATAATAAAGCCAGTAAAAACAAACAAATAAACAATCAAACAAATTAGTAAATATGCCTAATGGAGTATAAGTTAGTTATATCCCTCATAGTCAGGAGTTAACTAACATTTTTGTTGCCTATAGCTAAAAATGTTAACTCCCTCCTATTCGTGATACTTAAACAAATCAAAAAATCAAACAAATTGGCAAACATATCAATAATAAAACATTTACTTATTCTGCAACTGTGTTTGTATTGGGCAACCTCCATTTTTGATCTTATCTACCACAAAAATTGCATGATATTTCTTTTGCAATTTTTGAAAAAACACCAGTCAGAAGACGACATATTTTTAACAGCAAGTTATATAGTGATCTGACCAGGAATTCAATTGTGCCTTCTTCAGTCAATAGATATTTATTATCACATTTACAATTTTCTTCAATATATTTAAGTTGGTGGATATAAAAACAACACTTTACATGATTTATTATATTATATAGAAACATACATTTCTGTTAAGTCGATTAATATCACATTGTATTTTTCACATTTACAATCCATAGTCAAAATAAGCTTTCTTCGCTTTGACACCATCGGTAAAAACCTTGCGGTATTCATCTGAGAACAAAGTCGCCTTGACTCCAGGAGTGGTTTTCATGGCAGAAAACCAGGCAGTGAGTTTTGGAAATTTGTCCGCTGGCTTCAGAGTGATATTGATAGACTGTCCCAGACCTCCAAAGCACTCAATGTGAGGCCACAAGTAGTAGTCTACCATGCCAAATGATGCACCTGGAATAGGAAAAATGGAAAAAGTGCAGTATAGCGGACCCAGATTTATGACCATATTTAACAAGCCTCATTGCCAGGCCTATGACAAAAAATGCTTGAAATGTAATTGTGACGTCACAAAAATTATTGTAGTTATGACGGCGGTTTCATCTTCACGGTAAAGACAGGGTATATTTTTGCTTTTTCCCCAAACCCCTGCTTATCTACACCAAATGTTATTTTAATTGAGCTAGAACTTAAAACTTGTGAAATATTTGATAAAATTTAATTTTTAATGGCCGCCTAATATGGCCATAAATTTGGGTCCGCTATACTGCACTAAACCCGGAAAAATAAATACTTTAAAATTAATAGATCTACGACACTTAATTGTTCGTATGAATAATGTATATTAGGAATTATTTTACTTCGCAGGCAGATATAACATGATTAACAATCGGAAATATACACAAAAATTTACAACATGCCCGCGGCACTAAGCCTCAAACAGAAGCTTGTTAATTTGTGCAGACCCGTGGAAAGATTTTTTACCCCTTTTGTCAATGCTACTTGGGACTGCATGTTGATCAGTTGGTTGCAGTGGTAGAACTAGTTCCAACTAATGACTGAGTGGATATTTATACATATTTATGGGGCAGACACCTTCCATATTCACGAGTCATGCCTAGATTGCAGAGAACTTTGATTAAATGCCCCAATGACTTATCCTTTTCAGCCATAACTTTTTGATTCTGGTCTTATTTTTTATGTGCTGTGAAAAAAGAAAAAGAAATGGCGCATGATATTTCTAGTACAGTTGTATGCACTTGATATCGCTGTCCATATCTTATATTGTCATGGATATAGGACTTAATTCTGTATTTTCCAATGCTGTTAATAGATAATGAAATAATGATAATAGATTTTTTGAAAAGAAAAAAAACAACATCAATTTTTCATTGCACTTGTCTCAGAATGATATTTTGTGATGGTTACAGAGGTGAAGTGGTGGGTGGGTGGATCAGGAATTTACATTCTACACTCGATTGGCTAATTGGGACAGGCAGGGACCATGGCAATGAAATGATGGGTGAAACACCCATCCAACTTAGGATCGACCTGGAATTGAACCCGAGAGCCAGGGTGGTTCGTTTGCCGAGCAGAACTCGAACACCCTGACGAAATTTCATACAGTAAAACTCTATATGACCGAGTTGTGCCTTTTGATTGTCACATTGACATGTCTCAGCTATGTTTCACAAAATTAGGAAAAAAATATAAAAATATTATATATGAAACACTTGACAGGGTATAAAACATGAAGAGGATATGTCTAAAACAGCATAGTTGTGCCTTTGGGGGTCTCATGGCCATAAATAATATAAACTGTCTATAATATAGGGAAAATAGGAAAAAAAAAATTTTTCAAACCTCCTTGTCTAAAACCTAGGTCTCACATAGCCGGTTTTGCCGTAGTGAAGCCATAATTAGCGGGTTCTACGGGTGACTCGGCGGGTTCTACAGGTGACTCGGTGGGTACGGCCAATTAGTGGACGAATTCAACGAGAGACTCGACGGCTTCCAGGAGTAACTCACCGAGTTGTAGGAGTGACTCACAGGGTTGTACGATAGACTCGCCGGGTTCTTATTTTTAGAAGAAGTTAAGCAAGGTAGATACGACAGCGCCAGGAAAGTCGGTGAGTCACCCGTAGAACCTGGCGAGTCACTTGTCGAATGATATTTTGTACTTGCAGCAGTGGAGGGGGGATGTATATACTTTAAAAGGCTGCTGCTCCCCTAATATTAGTCCGATTTTCGTTAAATTAAGACTGGATTGTAGTATAGTTCATACTGATTCCATACGTGTTTTTGGATCGAAAAATAAATCATATATTAAGCGAGATATTTGTCTGAGAAGGCAGCTAGGTTGGCGGAGGCAAACAGTGTTGCTCCCGCAAACATCCACGCCCGGACTGTATCAATGCAGATCGAAGCCATAGGCCGTATGACCAAGCTGAATCCATGGCATTGGCAGGTGGCATACACCATTATATATATAAACAAACTTTTCCTCACGTTTGGTTACCAGATGTGGTAAAGTATATTCGTTTTAAATCAAGTTAAATATGTATTTGGTTATCGGCTAGTAAGAATATTTAATATTTAAGGCCAATCATAAAAAGCAAATCCCCGCTAGATCTGTGAAGTCAGCTACCTGGCGCTGGCTACTTGGCATTTACTTGAAATATCTTGATGTTAGCTACTTGGCACTGGCTACTTGGCATTTACTAGAACTTGTCATGTGTTACAAAATTATGAAGCAGTCACAGTAAATTTCATTTTGCTTTATTAATGCATTAAGCTCTATCTACTTGAGAAAAATCGGCCGACAGCCTTCTGACTAACCAATCTACCAAAACTAATTTCTAAGGACCCCAGAAACCATATTCAAGCATTAGAACTAAGTTTCATTGCTTCGTTTTTGCATACAAGCCCATTTACCTGAGAAAAATTCCATTTACTTGGCCGAAATTTTGTTTTTCGGCTGACCGCCAACTGACCAATCAACCTACCTGTAGGTGATACCTGTAAAGATCGGTAAAACAGAGAAAAATGTGATAAGGGGAGAGCTAAACTCCATCTCAATTTCACTAATCTTCGTAAACAAAGAGCATGCTAACAGCAAGACACATATGTTAATTTTGCTTTGATACTGGTGTGGGCTCATTGACAACTAGAATGTTAAAAATTGTCAATTTCAGTAATGATGCCATTTCTTTTTTTTTTTTGAAATCACAAAACATGCTCATATTAATTCTTATAGCATGTCAACACCTAAAGTGTCTTTCACCACAAAAAAAATTGCTAAGTTCCATTTAACAATTGTTCAGAAATATGCAATAGCTAAGATAGCTGGCTGCCAGTTCCCCGAAACTACTGCCTGATAACATCAATTTAATGGGTGCCAAGATATTCCAATAGTTAGAGACAAAGTACAATTTCTAACTGTTATGGTGTGATCGGCAGTGATCAGGGTGTCTGTTCGTAACGTAGTGGCAATCTGGGTTGTTTTGGACAGCTTGCAAAAATTTGATGGATGTTGAGAATCAGCCACGACCGCTTAGAGCATGCACAAACTGTCAGAATGCTGGGATGAAAATTTTTTAACATTAGTAATAGAATCACAGCACCATCATAGGGAATTGTAGTAGGACATAGCGAATCGCAGAAGAACATAGCAGATCGTCATCCGATTATGAATGAAGGCCCGGGCCGGGGATCGAATCTGGAACCTTCAGCAAAGCTAGCCAATATGGAATTGGCCATTAGGCCACCAAGCTGGCAACATGGCAGCTCATATCGTGAAATCTTTCAGGTATTGCCCCGATTCACACGACTTGTCCAGATACCGATTCGTTACAAATTTGTGGCAATTTGTTGTCCTAACTATTCCTAACCATTCTTATCAATTCTCAGTAGTTATTCGCTGATTTGTGCAAAATCGTCCCAGATTTGTTACACTTTCATGGAAAATCTGGGGCCGTTCTGGGCCGTTACATTTTAGTTGGTGTTCTTAACAATTCCTATCAATTCTAAGCACTTTCCTAGCTGATCTGCTCAAAATCATGGCAACCAATGTATCTACATGCCATTAAACCTTGTATGATAAAGGGGCAAGCTAAATTCCAGTTACCCGAATATTCTGATAAATTTCACCCACTTAATCTTGTGTAAAACCAGATTTGTGCATGCTACGAGGCAGACACAAAAGTTATGTATTTTTGCTTTGTAACAGCGTGTTCACAATGACACCATCATAAAAGGAAAAAAACAACAGCATTCAGTTACACAGGGAAAATAAAGCATTTCTTAATGTTGATTTTTAACAGCACAAACATGCTCAGGAAATATTGATTTTAATTTAGCACAAAAGTCTTTTACCAAATTATCTTTTAGCATAATAAAAGAAACACTTTTTTTTTTTAAAATAGTTGTCAGTAAAAATACCCTGAAATTTGGTCATGTGATTCTTTGGTGATCGTAAACTGGCTTTACAGCTTAACATATTTCAGACTCCTCCGCTACATGGTCTCTCACCTTCGCTGAAGGGGGGGGGGAAGGGGAGGTAAAATCATTACCTTTGCATCATGACAGGTCTTGCCCCATACCATTCTCGACAAAAGACAGTGCCAACTATCACCCCACGATTGTGCTGAATCTCCCCCAGTGAAAGTACTAGCTTAACCTACGACAGCACTGACTTAAATATATCAAATTATATTCCTTTTTTTGAGCCAGTGATGTTTGTGCACAATCTTTAGTTTCTTTACAATCACGAGTTGAAAATTATGGAAGCCATTTTAGGACAAGAGAAAAATTTTTTTTACAGTAAATTGTATAAACGATATAGTGTACATTGTATATACAAAATACTAAATTGTATATACAAAATCTTATATTGTATATACAAAATAGTACATTGTATATACAGAATACTAAATTGGCTGTCGGCCGAAAACCAACTTTTGGCCAAGTAAATGGAATTTTTCTCATGGGCTTGTGTGCAAAAATGAAGCAATGTTTCTGGGGTCCTTAGAATTAGTTTTGGTAGGTTGGTTGGTCAGTTGGCTGTTGGCCGAAAACCAACTTTCGGTCTATTTTTCTAAAGTAGATAGGGTGTAATGCATAAATGAAGAAAATGAGATTTACTGTGACTGCTGCATAATTTTTTAACATATGAAAAGTTCAAGTAAATGCTAAGTAGCCAGCGCCAAGTAGCTATCTGCAAGCTCACTCAAGTAAATGCCAAGTATCCAGCGCCAGGTAGCTGACTTCAACATATTTCAAGTAAATGCCAAGTAGCCAGCGCCAGGTAGCTGACTTCAACATATTTCAAGTAAATGCCAAGTAGCCAGCGCCAGGTAGCTGACTTCACAGATCTCTCCTCGCTCCCTTATAGCTTAGGTCATATCATATCGCTCATGATCAATTCTGGCGAAATGCCAAGTATATGCCTACATGCCTTGGCCATTACCTCAACAAAGATTGCCAGACTTAATGTAAACAAGCACTTGTCAGTGGTCTAGCGGTGATTTCAGAAATTCATCTCCAATAACATGAATATGGGTGTTATTTATTAGGTTGCAGATCTTAACTATAGTACAGCCTCCCTTGTTGTGGTCAGTGGAACTGGAGTGTGCTGGTCATTGTTTGTGAAGTCTGATGCTGCCTGCAGCTGTTGGCCACTGATCCAGACACATCCATAGTGCAGCCAACATTTTCTAAACACCAGGAGTTTCATAAAATACTTGCAAACGAATTAAGAGAGTAAATTCACCAAAAGGCAAACCAAATCAGAATATGGATAATTTGCCAACCAAATATCATAATGTTCGTCCTTGCCGTCTGCAATTAAAAGACAAAATATAGGCCTATATTACATAAGTAACTGAGTGGCACAAAAAGGTAATCTTAATGCCATACTATGTTGTATTGAAATAGACCCCTGCTGATTCAAATTTTGACACTTATGAAAAAAAAAAAAACAATTAGATACAAAACTGCTCTTTGGTAGATATACTGTTTCTATCTAACAGAATGACGTCCAGGGCTGGCTAATTTTCACAATTTCAGCTACATTTCTCCAAGAACATCAGATATGCAGTGGTAAAGGGTAATCAATTATTTAATGGATAATGGAGACATCTGCAAAGTCTGACATGTTTGAGAAATTAAAAATTAGATTGTTGGGTCATTCCATGTCAGATCAACAAAATTTCAGGAAGTGCCCCGCGGGACAATTTCAGATTAATTTTATATTTTACACACTTAAACTTCATAACATGAGAAAGACTAAAATTACCGAAGTAATGGTCCTTTGTAATTTGAGAAAATCCATCAAAAACCATATTTTGTCAGTTCTCTCATTATGTAGTTTTATCAGTGAATATTCAATTTTAAAACTGATGTAAATATTCACTGATCTGTGGCTGCTGGACAACTGATTCTACAGTGCAGGGGCTTTTTACAATTATCCCTATCTCCATATTTGTCTTTGAAGTTCTGATTATGGGATTGAGCAATGTAACACAGTTGCTGCTACATAGGTTACGTTCACCTTGGGTCCTAATAAGTTCTTTGAGACACCAAGGTGCTGATGCCCAATGGATGCATTTAAAATCCATCCGCAGAAATCTAAAAGTAATCCTTGCCGAAATGGGCTTTACTCACAATCCCAAGGGCCTGGGTTCTGAACCTCATGTACCTGGCTCAGGATGACATTGACGGATTGGGAAAATTGATCAGTCAAGAGCACCTGTGTGTACCTACAATAACTGTACCCCACAAGGGAGCTGAGCTGGAGAGTCAGGGGAGCCACCATTTGCATTTATAATCGACATGGATATGTTAAGGTAAATGGTCTTCCAATCCATGGCCCTTCACCTGGGTTTGCCTTCATCATCCACAGTTTTTATGCAGAGCCAATATCCAAAATTGTATATATAGAGCAACTGTCAATAACCATAACCATCAATAGATGAGTTTCAGAATGACCTAATCCAACTGGACTGATGGGTGCCAGGTTCATGAAATATAATTTAGTCAATAATAAAGAGAAAATTTTATCATAAATATACTTTAAAATATTTTCATGTTATTATATTTTTTGAAATTCAATTACAAGTATGGCAATTCACATTTTTGCCCATCCTGTGTGGCCAGGCCGCTGGGGTATGAGTTTCTCCGACCTACATTTCCCACTGACTAAAAATGGAAGACTAGAAATATAACAATTTTAGATACTTGCATATTCTTTCAAAAATTACACCCACATAGGCCTACATACATCCTCATGAAACCACGAAACCACGCATGAAGAAACCGCTAGGCCTACATCACAAATACTTTAAATACTGCTCATTTCACAAAGATCACAAAGAACATATTATCGTTATCTTTTTTTTTACACAGCAGAGAGATCAATGGTTTTCGTCAAGTTGTTGTGATCAGCGTACGCCAGAACCGGGCACCTTCGAACTGGAGCACTTTGTTATCCATTATCAAAAGCATTTTCTGTGCACAATGGCTGCACCCCACTCAGAAAACTCTTCTTTTAAAATCCAACAGTTTTCAAAACTTGGCAAAGAACACATCATGGATCCACCAAGCCAAGCAGAGCTCTTCCGGTCTGGAGGAGCAATGACCTTGACCTTTTCAGGGCAGGGTGCTATGGTCTCCATTTCCTTTGTAAAACGATCTGGTAGACCTGCAATGCAGATAAAATTTTGTAGTCTCCTCACCAACCCCATTAGTCAGATTGACAATTGCAGAGTGCCATATTTGATTACCCCCATTAGTAATTTTGACTACAAATTAAGTTTCATCTCCACCCCGGAGAACCTTCAGTAACACTGTACATTTAATGGTTGTTTAATGGAGATGGACATAAATATAAGGTAGTTAAGTTACCTTAAAATCAATCAAGGGTAGCTTGAAATATGAAAATATTTTCATATACCTACCAGGAAGCATGGAAGTCCCCCCAGACAAGATGATATTCTCATATAGACTGGACCTGATATTTTCATCACATTTCATAATTGCACTTTGTACCATCTCATGGATGCCATCCCCTGAAAACAATGCACATATCTACTGAATAGACACAGAAACAGCTACATCTAATTAAAAAAGATTATATTAACAGCTACATCTAATTAAAAAAGATTATATTAACAGATTTTAGTGATGCCAAGAGCCACATGTGCCTTCTGGCATCAGGCTGCCAGATCTGTATTTATCAATAATGATTATGTGCATGTAATAATGATAGCATGGTCAATAAAATCTTGAATCTTAGTAATGAAGTACAGTTAACTCATAGCTAGTGATTAGGAATCAAGGAACTCTGTCAGAGGTTGACCAGTGTGTTAAGTTCACTGAATCCATAATCTGCTAGATATTATGAGAGATTACCATGGATAGAAGTTTGAAATAGAAGCTCAGGAATTTTGAACCGTTCTTCAGATATGCTAATGATCTGTCCATCTGGTAGTTGGTATGTTTCTTCAAAAGTTGATTCAGGTTTATTAAGTTCTTCCTTGTAATCTGATGCAACATAGCACAATTTTTCCTTTATGGCTTGGGCAATATCACATTCGCGGTGAGCTGTTAGGTCGTAGGCACGATCCTGTAGAGACTGAATCAAGCGTTTTGTCAGATCCTTTCCGCCACCGTCGATCCGTTCTATGGCATGAGGCAGAATGTGACCTTCATATATCGGAACAGCATGAGTGAAAGCATCCCCGCTGTCAAGAACTATACCAGTCGTTCGTCCAGTTGCATACAGCGATAACACAGCAGGAGTGGTTGTATAAAAACCAACAGCATCAAATCCCTCGAACAGGATTTCTGCCATTTTTTCCCTGAAAACAATAATTTTGAATAAATATTAAAAAAAAGAAAGCTGGGTTGTCTAGTTGTTTAAATACTTGCCGACTCCTTGGAGGGTTCTATAAGAAACCTCTGACTGATTTTAGTAGCTTGCCTGAGTTAGAATCCCATTATTTACCATTTGAAGAACAGTGCACAGTTCAGGCTGTGAGAGACATTTTGATTTACAATCCATTAGATTTGTCACCACTTGATAAATGCCACTTTTTATTTTCTCTGTACTATTTAAATTTATCTGAGTAATTTGTAATATGTGTCTATACCTGAATGCAGTGTATGAAATAAATAAATATATATATATATATATATATATAAACAATGATAAACAATGATAAATACTTGATTCCTGGTCGGAACACTAATTACAGGTAAGCCTGTTCGAATTTCAGTTAGGGTACACAAGGATTCATACGAGAAATTAACCAAATGTATAATATGAATATTTGTTTAGAGTGAATGATATCCTTTTGTGAGTGATTCAGCTATACTTACCTATCTGCTTTTGGGTTAAATGGAGGTTCAGTTATAAGAACAGGTCCATCTTCAGCAGGAAGACGCCTCAACCGATAGAAAAACAACTCGTACAAAATCCTTTCCATGTCTCCCCAGTTGCTGACAAAGCCATCTTGGAAAGGGCTTCGCAGTGAAAGGATATCTCGATTATCCAAAGCTTGGTGGCCCATGTAAAAGTGTTTGTTGTTATTGGCATCTTGAATGAAAAAAATATCGAATGAATCAGTTCAGTCCTTGGATCTATCCATCTATCTTCTATCTATCTATCTATCAATCTATCTATGTATCTTTTGTATCTATGTATCTATCCATCTATCTCTATAGCTTAGGATTATATACAAACAGGATATATGTATAACCGTCATTGTTATTTAATTTCAAGACTGACAGAAATATTAAGTTGTTTCAAATAGCATTGAACATCATATGTAAAAATGTTATACTTGGTTTAGTTGATGACATCTATGTGAAAGAAACCTATTAACATGATTAAACCAATTTTATGATTACCTTTTGATGTATCCAGCAACTCCTCTCCAACCACACTGGGAAATACAGCATAAGGCTCATCATTTCCTGCACAACCAGCTTTTATGCGGGATGAGCCATTGTCAATGATGACAACATCATAGTCTAACGCAGTCATCTAAAGCAAAGATACCCACAATATTTAAAGCTGAACTTATAAATGGAAACGAAACTCTCTAGAGAGGATGCCATGTGAATCCAGGACCATTGTTTGATGTAATGATGGACTGCCTTAGGAGTCCTAGATTCACCTGACGTCCTCAGCAGTTTAGAGTTTCAAAGTCTATGAGACCTGCTGTAAGGTCTAAGTATTTAATAATAACAGCATCCATTGATGAAAGACCTGTTCAAGTATATATGGGCCTTATTTGCTGTGGGAAGTTCTTTGGGTCTTCATATTTCTACAGGTCTTACACCAGGTGTCACTAGTATAGTGTTATATGCATGCACCACCTGGTGTTATCAAAGTGATGTACAAATAGTCACATGATCCACATACAGATCAATAGCTGTCAGTGGACTAGATACAGTATAAATGAATTGCATCTCACTGTGAACAGGATACATTGTAAGCTGCCTGCTTATCTGGTGTAACACTGAAGTGCTAATCCAATTAAGCGTATTTAGCATCCAATATGAACCTGCTTGTCACTTTCCATGTTTGATAATGCAGTCTTCTGACTCTACGAGATAACAGATATGGCCTAGATCTCACCACGAATGTTTCGTCAGCCTGCCAGGAAGTAGTAGGCCTACTGCCGCTGTGTAGAATTGCCTTATATGGTTGTCTTGTCTAAGTTGTCCAGTCATTACCATTTCTAGGAAGACTTAGGGGTCCTAGTTGCCATTGGATGGTGCAATATTGGCTTTCCTGAATTGGGGAGGGGGGGGGGGGGGGCTAGGTCAGTGGTAGCGCGCTGGGCTTTCAACCACCAAAAAGCGGGGGTGGGGGTGTCTGAAAATCTTCAGGTCCACCATCACCCCACACTTGAATCACCCCTAGGCACTATATGTGTCACCAAGTGAGCATGTTCAAAAATTTCAAAAATTAAACATGTCTTTTTTTAAGAATTCCAGCGAAAACCTTTTTTGAGCAAAATATTTTCTCTGACAACTCCATATTTTGACCTCAAAATGTTCAATACCCACTTGAAAATATCCTCAAGATGAGAGCCAAAAAAATAAAACTACACATGACCGAGGCGTTTGTCAAATTACAAAAACATAAATGTGGCATTCTCGTTTTTATTTTCTGTGTGACTGCTCCAATTCTTGGCCCACATTAAATTTTTTGTTAATTGACAGAATGCACACGAGTCGCCTTGGATTGTATTTTATTCACTTCCAGCACTCATTGCAATGTTGTAATGTTTGGATGTTGTCATGGGGATTGGGTAGTAACATATAGTATCCGGTTCTGAGTTCCTGTTGACTGTCGGAAGGAAGGTCCCCAACAGCTCAAAAGAACAACTCGAGAGACGAGAGTCTTGATATCCTTCATATAATCATATTAAATAATGCAGCATCATCTCTGCTGTTCCCCCCCCCCCCCCTCTATATACTTGTTACAAGAAACTCCAGCAGCTTATACAATCACCCAAAAATTTCAGAATAAGAACCTTCTATATTCATTCTAACAATACCCCTCTGGTCTCAATTGCCTAAACTAATATTCTATCCAACAGTGATATTGTACAATGTCACACTCTCTCACTAACATCCGAAGTGGGATTCAATGAATTAAAGGTCTATTGGCCCAATTACAAAAGCTTGGTCAGCGCTGTACTGCAAGTTGCATACATTCTAAATGACAGCATAGACTTGGAAACTAAACACTCATAGATGACGTCATGTGGATTCAGTGGACTCCCATTGGCTGGGGACTGCCTACCTATGGGAGTCCTGGATTCACATGACGTCATCTGGAGATTAGTTTCCAAATCTATGAGTTGTATTGCAATAATAAAATTCTGAATGACTTTTCACAACATCACGTAAGCAGTAAGGTTGACATATATCTGCTGTTGGTTTGCATGAGTCAGCTAGAGGGCTTTAAAAAAAAAACCCAGATGTACTGTGTATTAGGATATATTTATTCAATAAGTTACTAACAACCAATAACAATAAACTTCAATCAATGTTGTACAATATGAAAAAACCTTGAACATTGTACACAAACAGAATCTTTGCAAAATACACTGCGTTGATGGACGGAATATTTTGTAAAATTTGTACATAACAAAGACTTTTTCATTTAATAAATCGCAATTGAATACCTTGCATAACAAATGGGTGAATTACTTTTCTGGAAGTCCCTGAAATACTGTGAACATGGCGTCTAATCAAACAAATCCAGTTGTTGTATGGCATCCACTTTCGCATTAAATTCATCGATTTCAAGGTTAATTGCATCGAGGTACTCGCTGAGGAAACCTTCTAGATCTGAATAAAAGAAAGGAGGCTAAATTATATGTCACATTTATCATTGCATCATTTTATGTGCTGCAAGAATGGCAAAGGGAAAATCAGATGCAGGGGTTTTTAATCATTCAGCCAACAACAAAATTTGTTAAAATTTACTTCAATGTGAGGTGACATGCAATTTTGAAATTTTCTTTTTATAGCTAGGTCAATTAGCATCCATTCTACCCACAAATGAGATGTACAAAAGGAAATAATACGGAGAAATAAAATCAATATCTGCAAAATACACTTAAAATAACCTCTCAATATCATTCTATTGGCCATATTCAATGAAATCTGCTCATGCACAAATTGACAGGATATGATATCATCATCCATTATTTGATGATATCATCATCCATTATTTGATGATGTCATAATGTAACCTTAACGTGATCTTCATGGGACCAACATTAATATATATTTTACTAAGTGCTCAGGACTATACCATGCCATTTAACCAGAAATGACTAACCTGGGTGTGTGGAAGATCTGTCTCCAGCCATACTGAGAAACTGCGATCCATTGTAGAACCAGCCATTTGGTAAGGGGTCCAAATGATGTTGTAGCTAAAGTGTTTAAAATTCATTAGTCAAAGTACATCGCTTCAAACTGGATATATGTTTCCACTATCAAATTATTGTCACTGTGGTATCAAATCATGATCGAGTATGTAATTTTTTGTATATGGATTACGGAATTATCCGACTCACATTGATTTTCTTGATCTCAGCCTTTGTGATGCTTTCCCGTGTTCTTAGTGGCTTCCGCTCAGGCTTCTTCAATAAATAAAAAGCAGAGAAATTACAACTAATGAGAGTCTATTGTAGCCTGGTAGGCATGCCGAAGTTAGATAAAATTGTAAATTTTACCTTTCTGTTATTAAATTAAGTTTATCTATCTATCTATCTATCTATCTATCTATCTATCTACATTTACTTTCCAAAATATGTGATGAAAATATCAATACCAGAGGTGCACAGCCTCTCAACCAATTCTTCAAAGGTTCCTCCTGCAGATCACATCCATTAAAGACAACATAGAAAGGCTTAGCTTGACCGTTTTGACCACTGGTCACTTTAGATGGTGACTGAGGTTGGTGGTCAGTAGGGTGAAGGTCAGTCTCTCCGCTCAGGACAAAATGAGTGAAGTCAAACACACTCTCATCATCTGGGAAAATAACAGTTTCAAATTATATTTACAGGTTCAAAAGTTAAATAAATAGTTTGGTGATAAAAAAAAAACAAGCAACAATAGCCATACTTGACCAATTCAGTACAGTCAAAATGGCTGTTTGAGATTTAGGTGTTTTTTATTTCTGTAATTTTCTGAAGGTTTTTGATTAATCACTCGGTCCTTCTGATGACGAACTATGGCATTGGGGACTGATAAATATAAATGATGAGTTGGTCAGGGAAAACAACTGGATGAAGGCAAATAAGCTTTCCATTACTAAAACAAAAACCAAAGCCATAGAAAAAATAGGTAAGCACACTATCCTGGACCCTGAGCTCATGAGAACTGGACTTTCACCATAAGCTTTCTTGGTGAACCACTATATTACAATAATTTAAACTAGACTTTTACTACAAGCTTTCTTGGTGAACTACTATATTTCAATAAGTTGAGGATTAAAAAAGCTTCGTGGCTAACCGATCCTGTTGTAAATGGGTCGGACATGTATTGTGAAATAAATGGCCTTTCACACATAAACTGAGATGAGAAATAGGAGTAATGGGAAACAATGCAGCAACAAAATAGTCTACCTGTAAACCTGAATTGTCCTCTCAAACTGTAAATGTTACCAGCAAATGGATGTGACTTGAGACTGCCTCTGAGACCTGAGGGGACAAAAATTTATTGTAAATAAAGATTTACAGAAATGGTTGATACTTCCATGATATGTGGATATTATCATTGATATTATAAATTCATTACAACTTTACTAACCTCGCACTTTCTTCAGAAGATGATCCTTACTCAGCGGTTGTGAAAATTTGACCACTGTCTCGGAGATGGACGGAATAGCTGGTCCAGTGAAGAACTTGCCTTGAGCCCTGTTATTAGATAATGTAAAGCAAACTATGTAGCAGGTTTTATACTGATACCAGACATTTGCTATGCTATATATAGGACTAAAGACATTTGCAAGATGCAATGTTGGAGTTTACTTTCTTTTAATTACAATAGTTAATTTTATTAAACTAGAATGGCAGATAAAGAGTGCAAATATATGGTATAGTAGAGTGAAGGTGGCAAGTGGGTGGGTGATTAGGGCTTTACGTCCTGTATTTCTGCACCTGATGGGCTAATTAGGACAGGCAGGGATGATGACAATGAGATGAAGAGTGAAGGTGGCAAATTTGGGTAGCAGCGGCAACCCCATCTCCTAGCACTTGGCTGGGGATTATCCCTTTTGGCTCAACTGGTAGAGGTGTTGGGTAAGCTACTTTATAACAATGGTCATGTGAAAACCAAAATCAACTTACCACCCTGGGCTTGTCAAGTAGCGTGCTTTGACTAGCTCAGATTCGCTGAATGCAGTCTCGGATAAGATCAAATCCATGTCGGGTGTTCTGAAGAAACATTATAATATCTTTTAAATATACACATATATATTCTTTTATTGATAACGTAATATCAGTGCAGATACATGTCATAATATATACAAATTAATGAATGATACAATGGCCATTATTTTTCAATTTACCTGTGATATAAATAATAGTGTGCGCTGTCTTATTGGTGGCACATGCTCAAGCCACAAGTTATAATAAAGTTATTCTAATTCTATTCTATTTTATTCTATTCTAACTGATATATATGCTTAGCATATTTTGTAGTTATACCAAATATTTACCTAGTAACCATTCCTTTCTCAGCAATCATGCAATTCACATCTGGGTTAGCCATTCTGATTAGACCCTGGATCTCACTCAGCGAACCAGTCTGTTGTAAAGGAGATTAGCTTGTTAATAGTTTCATATCATAGCAAATGTGTGAGTAAAATTATGTAATATCTTACAAATACTATAATAAGACCCAATGGTTATGTGGTATTTTTTTATATTCCCCACGAGTGGACAGATTGGCCAGGATTCACGAGTGGCGTTAGCCACGAGTGAATTCTGAAGCCAATCTGTCCACAAGTGAGGGAATATACAAAATATACCACATATCCACTTGGGTCTTATTTATACCCCACAATTATCACTTTTAGTTGAGCTGCCTGGCTATGCATTCATGTAGTATAGACAAAATTCATGAATATTAATTTTTGCCATTGACCAATCAGAGCATTGCATAACTGTCAACAACGTCATCACCTCAAAACTTTCTGGGACATTTTCACATTAATAAAAAAAATTACGAAATGATATTTACAAACCAGTTGTTAAATATTTCTTGTCAGAATTGTTTTTTATACTAGATTTGGATAGAAAATGTTTTATTGTTCAGTATTATTAGATTTATTACTGAAGCGATGACGCTCCTATGGCGTTGCCCATAGCAACACAGCCACACAATAGCTTGTATCTGTGGACTGAACAGATCATTGACTTTCTGTTATGTTTTTTGCTCCTGGAATCGTTAATTCTTGTCCGATTTCAAAAATTTAAACTTTTTTAGGGAGCTGACAATTTTATCTTTTGAATGGTGGTAAAATTGTGACTCCGAATATTGTTTTAAAGCGGCGGCGCTAGTTTAAACGGCGAAGCGCTTAGCTGCAAAAAGTGATTTTTTGTCATTGGCCTGCCATACATACATATGTGGTATACATTTCCCATCCTTGTAAGGTAAGCCATGTAGTATACACATGTATACCACATAGGCTATACCACATGGCTTTTCTATGTGGTATACAACTGATTGTGGGATATAAGACATTTCACTAAAAGGTTTTAAAATTGTTGAGTCCAACATCAACAAGGCTCTATTTATCATATAATTCATGGATTTACCTTAGCATAATATATATATATATATAATGGGAAAAAGTGCAGTATAGCGGACCCAAATTAATAACCATATTTAGTGAGCCTCATTGCCGTGCTTATGACGTCAAATCCTAGAATTCACCTAAGTGATGTCACAAACTAACAACGGTAAGAGCGCAGTTTGTTTTCTCTTTTTCTTGAGGGCTGCCGCCCCCAAACCCCCACTAACATACAAAAATAGGCTCAAGTCATATATTATTGTGATAGAACTTCAGAACTGGCTCATAATAATGATATATTTTATATTTCATGGACGCCAAATACGGGCATAAATTTGGGTCCGCTATACTGCACTAAACCCATATAATGCACTGAAAAGAAGAATTTTCTATCATGGCATATTGGGAGTTAAGGACACCTATGATATATATTATGCAACAGCATTAAGTCTTTCTTAAGCATCAGGAATAGTGGATTTTCACAGAAGGTTCTCTATATTTCCACCAGTTGGCTACAACAAAATACTACAATTCTATTGGGTGAAAAAGTTCCCGTCCTTGACTCTGATTGGCTGAAGCACACTGCATCTTAGCAGCAGTATTTTATATTTGACATTTTATCATTCAATAGATTTCTGTTATTTCCAAGAAGTACATTTACGGAATAGTTATGATCTACTATGTCTGAAAAGCAACGTGAGTAATAAGAGGAGAGGAAGGACTTATGTCCTGCTGAATTCAGGGCTGCTCAGTGAAAAGACTCTAATAATGTCCTTCCTGTTATTAATAGTTTCAATGAATGAATATTTTCATTAACACACCTTATCAGCAGGCCCAGTGAACACAATATTGTTGACAAATCCATAACTGCATTGCTCCAGAAGCTTTGGAAACAAGTACCTGCAAAAATGTTTGTCAGTTTACTATGACTATTTGTGTAGAAATAACCTAAATAAAATTGTCTTGAAAGAGCTAACTATATTAACAGTAAAATGTAAGTCTATAGGGCGGCCTCCCGACATCGATATATTAGATATCTTTGGGAGGTCACCCTGCCAAATTCAGCAAACTCGATGATAATGTGTATTTTTTTATAAAATCGTAAGTCTAATTGTAAAGTATTTGGCAAATAAAATTAATTTAAATCAGATATCTGATCTAAATCTGAGCTGCTTGTTATCGAAGCTTTTACCTGTCCACCATATAGCAATTTTCTGGATTGACGCAAGCCGTCACAGCACCTTGTTAAAATAACATAAGGAAAAAATAATGTGTTAATATGTCTGCAGGATATTAGTTATAAATGAAAAGCATTCAATTCTTATGTACTGGAGTTTAGCAGGATGTGAAATTATGGAGAACTATTATTATAACATGTAGCAGTGAACAGATAACACAATTTATTATCATACCTATCTTTAAAGTTGAGCAAATTTCTGGGTCTGGGTGATTGACAATAGCTTGGACTACATCTGCAAGGTCAGCATATCTGCTCAAACAAAGCATGAATTATCATACAGTAAATTGTAGTAAATTAAGTTAATTGTAGTAAGTATAGTTCTGCAAAGGATTGTTTGAATGACCAGCTGTTAGATGCAGACCCTTCTAAATACCAATGCATATTTTTTGTGCACTGCTTTTTTTTGCCAAACTCATGTATTTCAAATTATGATACTGATCTAGGCAGTCAAAGTCAGTGCCTCTTTCTGAGGCTGATTTTGTGACGTCACAATTGCTGCTTGATTGTGATGCAACAATTGACCATTGTGACGTCACAATTACATACCAAAAGCCACACAAGAAAATGCATTGTAAACTTTCATGGTGTGGTTCAGAAAGGTGCCCCTCATCTGGAATATGGATAAATCTTCTGGTCAAAGGTTACTGATCACCTCAGTGATGAAAATAATGCCACACATCAATTCAGTTTAAAGTTATGTGTTCTATAGTAAAAAATCAAGTGTCTGTATGATTTTGGTGTTGTTGTATATCTGAAAAGCCAGAAATATTTCATCTTTACTAAATCTTGACACATACCCTGGAGTAAGCACAATTGCTCTTCTCTTCTTCTTAGATTTGCTGTTGTTTTGTTTTTGCTTGTATTGCTTGAACACAGCCGCCAAATTTGCCTGTAAACTCCGAGCGCTGAAATTAGCTGACTGTTCTGCCGGTTGACGCAAGAGGGCCCACCTGAAGCAATGTATAATTCAGAAGAGTAAATTATCATTATTTATTGCATCTTTTGGGAGTATTACCAGTTTTGAAATCCATGCACTAATAGAGGTTATTATTAGGTCATTCCAAAGCCTCAGTGCCACTTAAAATGAATGACACGTATTGTACAAGGTACTAATTTTGCAGTGCTGTAGTGCAACATTATCATGATCATATCAATAGTGAATGGTGAGGTGTTAAACATGCAGTTCTGAGGGATGAGGCAAGAGTATATTGCACAAGACTTTCATCCCACAAAACTGCATGTTGAACGACTCATCATTCACCATTGACTATATTCTCTGATCAGCAGCTGAAATTTTCAATAAAACATTAAATTTTACAAGAGTCTGGCCATCTTTCTAGTGTGGCCTATGCTTGGACTTTAGTGATGTCACAACTTTACACAATAGGATTATGACATCACAATTACCAGCATGCAACATAGCCTGATATTGACTGGTAATCCTGGCTTCTGATTGGTTGTCAGCAGTTGATCAGAGAATAAAGGCCTATTTATGGGTTCAATATCTACGCAGCATTTGAAGAAAAAAAAAAAACAACAAAAAAAAAAACTAGAATATGGTAATTTTCAATTATTGACATTAAAGATTAACCAACTTGCAAATTTCCAAAATACTTTAAGGTAGGAGGATGGATGATTTAACAATCTCACCTGTTGTCATCTTTAGCCATATTCGTCAGAAGACGACACAAATTTTCTTTGTGACTTCCAGTGGTTCCTGTGACGATCGTCAACAGAAGCTGAAATAAATATCTAAATGGTAAACCCATTGATTACCTACACATACCAAATCATCTCAGTTTTAAGTATACAAACCTCATCATCTTTGAAAGATCCCGGATCGGAGTTGTCTCCAACAAATGCAGATGAATGACGAGCAAGAACTGGATCGTTGTCCAGACAAGCGCTCATTTCAAGATGCTTCTGAAATCTAAAACAAATTCTCCATGTTATCATATATGTTTAGTTCATATTTCGCTGGACTGTATATGCAAATATGCAAGCATTTAATTGGTAGTCAGCAGAACACCTGACATATGGTTATAAATGTATTTTTTTTGGCCAGAATGATGTTATAATAACATGAATATGTCAAAATGTGCTTCACACTATTTAGTGACTGCAGATATTTAGTGTCGCTAACTGTAGTAACAATACAATAAACTTATCATTCAGTCAAAAAAAAAATTGTGAGTTTGTTTTAATCAGGTTTTTATAATATGCACGTTTTTAAAAAGATGTGGCCATACTTTGTGGACAGAGTGTTGCATTACGACAAGCCCATCCATTCAAAGGCTTAAAACTTACCTATTAATGTTTGGCTGTTTTTGCAAGGCTAGTTTCCAGGAATTCTTGGTGGGCTTTGATTTGAGAATGTGAGCCTCTTGCAGTTGAGTGTGACTAAAATCAAAACATGGGCAATGAAATGAACAATATAACATATTTACTCAAATTATAGCCCTCCCTTCTATGTTTTTTAGAGTCCATCTCAGCAGGGCCTGTTTTTTAGGTGGGTTTCTATTCAAGGTGGGCTTCTATTATTTTAGGAGCACCAAATAAATGCGAAGATATTACAAAGGAACTCGGAAAGACCGAATTAAATTTCTTGCATTTTACCCGCTAGAAGCAAGAAAGAGGGGCTTCAATTGAGAGAGGCCTTTATATTTATGTGAAGGCAGCTACCATGGGCTTCTATCCTATAATATCAGATATACATAGTATTCATACATATGTACATATATACAAAATTTAAGTTGTTTATAAACATATCAGGTATTTACTGGAATAGTGGATTTTCACGGAAGGTTATCTGTATTTCCACCAGGTGGCTAAAACAGAATACTGCAATTCTATTGGCTGAAAAAGTTCCCGCCCTTGGCTGTGATTGGCTGAAGCAAAGTGCAGCCTAGCAGCAGTATTTTTAGTGCATTTTAATGTATATTTGACACTTTATCATTTATTTGATGTTTGTTATTTTTCTGAGAAAGTTATATTTATGGAATCAGTTAGTTATTACCTACTGTGTCTGAAAAGCAAATTGAGTAATAAGAGGAGAGGAAAGACTTATGTCCTGCTGAATTCAGGGCTGTTCAGTGAAAAGACTCTATTGAATGAAGGCTGATACTCAGATGGTATATTTGCCCTCAGGTTATGGAGATAAAGATAAACTATTGTCTCTAATATTATATGATATGATAGAATATATTATATAATATAAGAGAAAAAATACACAAATTAGAAAATAAAACAGTGTAATAAAAAGAAAGGAAACTTATAATTTAATTTCAGAGCATGTCAGAAATAATTATACTGTATAACAACTTTTTCTTTAGGTCAGTGTATTAATTACACATAACTCACAGGGACACTAGATGATCTGGAACAGTTTCAATCCTCTCCAACAGGGGGAGCATAGTGTTCGATTTCCATCTTCGCAACACCTGGTGGGAAAAAGAAAGCAAAGGAGAAAGAAGAATAACATCATGGAATTGACTGAAAATGAGATACACAGGCCGCTCTTATATATTACCAATCAATGACAATCGTCAAGTAGTTCTTTAAATTATCTCATTTGCACAGAACCCAGGGTCATAAAGGGATATATCCAGCCTTCACCATTCACCACTAGACCACTGCAGCTGATGGCAGTCAATCAATCGATCAATCGATCAATCGATCCATCAATCAATTAATCAATCAATCAATCAATTGGATGACATGGTTAAAATGGGAAATCCCAATTGCTAATATGCAGACATTAGGAATCTTCAATGTCTGAATGCTACTGGGTCTTAGTCAGCTTATGTGACCAGCTGCCAGAGACAGACATAATGATGAGATGATAAGGCTTGGAGTGCACACCATGTTACACATTTACGCCATGAGTGGGGTATTTTATTTGCCTCAGCATAGACATTTATATATATACCTGAGAGAACAACTGCTTGTATGCAGCAGTCTTTGGTGAGAAAGACAAAACGAGTTCCGATCTTGGTGACCTGAGTTGCGGTGGCATCGAAACTTTCGCTTCATCTTTCAGGGTCAGGATCAACAGTGAGACGACACTTGGAGAGTCCTGTGAAAAAGTGTAAAATGTATAATTTACATATTTTCTTAATAAGGACACTGACTTAATGGTGATATGGACACTAATCAAACTTATCTGATATATTATCAGACATATTGCTTTATATTCATATATATCTGATATATTAATCGATATTTATGTATTCTTTATCACCTTGTAATTCTAAGGGCTCAGATACAAAACAGCCATGCAGACCTGATTTGCCTTTTGTTAAATATTTTTAAATTTAAAAAAAAAATCAAAAATAAAAATAGGCAGCATAAAAAATGTCTGTATAATTTTTGGTTTATCTAAAGGTATTTACCGCATACTAATTATCACGACATTGCAAACCATTCAACAACAGGCTTAACCACACTTAAGCAACAACAAAAAATTGTATCATATGTGACTAATAATTCTATGAGTAGTTTTCCAGTTACTTTTGTTGTGACTTCAGATATGAAATATCATAACATTAGATTTGAAATATCATACATACCCCATCATACAAAGCAAGATGCCTCAGGTCAGTTTTGGTGAGTAAAATGGGCGGAATGTTACGGTGGGCCAACAAGATTGCTCCTTCATAGATATGAACAGGACCTGGGTTCAAAACAAAAGCAAACACATTACCAAATGTGTCACACCAAAATCAATAAAAATGGCAAAAATAGCTTCCATTAGTGGTCTAGCTAAATACTGTTTTCCTGCTGATATTTAATTTCATTACATTACATGATAACGAGTTAATGCTGTTGGCAGAATCTTAATTGGACCATACCATTGTTGATATAGGCGTGGCAGGTAGGGTTGAGCAGACCAACCTCCTCCCCCTGCAGCAGACAGTGGCCCAATCCAGTTGAAGCAGACAGTTCCTGGATGCTCTGAGTTGAACCAGTGTTCTGGAAAATCAGAAATATAGATTTTGTAGGTAATATTATCAGTTAGTTGTTGAGATTTGTACATGCAATAATCCATTATCCAGAAAATATTTTGCACTGTTCACTTCCATTATCCTAATAATGTTTATTTGAAGCAGCATAGTCAGCTCATACGACAAGCTAGCACAGGCTGAAATAATGATGAAATAAAAAATACATGTAGTGTGACCTACATCATATGCACATAATTTAACATTCTTCGATATTGATGTGTTAGGTGCAGGGCAAATAGATTCACCTTGAGATATTCACCTCTCATGCAGATCAGAAATTGAACCCATTATCATGAAATTTTTAATTCAAATCCTTGACCATTTGACCATTATCCTTAAACATTTGACCATACCAAATCCTTGACCCCAACTCCTTGACCATTTGACCATTATCCTTGACCAAATCCTTGACCATCTGTCCATTATCATGATTATAGGCCATCGGAGCAGCTTATCAGATCACCATATATGAATTTCTTTATAACAGCACCCTTGTATGATCATATGTAGTCATACACAATGCTAGGGGTTAGTGATGCAGACCGGACCGCCTTTTGTGGGGTGGTCCGATATTCCTTAAAGTGGTCCGGTACTGGTCCGGTCCAGGGTCAAGTGGTCCGGTATTATTACTGGACCGGTCCAGAAGCGATCCATCGGCATTTTTTAAAATTATGATAAAAACAAAGGTTTAGCAAAAGTTTTTTATTAAAAAAAACAAAAAAACTTATTTTTTTTTTTTAAATAAAAAACTTTTCCAGCGGTGCGGACCGCGGTCCAGGCACCCAGTACCGGTATTTTGTTGCTGGTCCGGTACTGATGCGGTCCAGGGTCGGACCGCGTACCGGACCGGACCCATGTGGTCCGGTCTGCATCACTACTAGGGGTTGGGCACCAAACCCGGGTTTGAAAGGCAGGAAAAAACTCTTTAACCACTGGCCACTGGATGTGTATTAGATTGATAGATATATTGTATTGACAATTGAGGTCAATTCCAGACCTTTTAGTCACATATACAAATATATAAACATTATGTAGACTCAAAGCACAAAATGTCTACAGTCAAACTGGCCACTCCCAGAAATCATAAATATTATGATGCAGCTTACTTTGATAGCTTCTTACAATAAACCCGCGACCCCAAATATACAATATAAGCCCAGGTCTGAAAGGACTACCCTTCCCTGGGCCCTCCCACAGCCCAATGGAGCGTACATATAATTCTGTAATTACTAAGTAATAAAAAGTAACGTCTTCATTTTTCTGAGTGGCTCTACAACAATTTAACCCCCCCCCCCCCCACCCCCTCTTTACGCAATTTCTGGCTATGCACCAGGATTGGTAAATGCATGGTAACTTTCAGAGTTAACAATAGTTGAACATTGACCCAATAGGCTGGAATAGAACCCATGACATCCATATGATTCAGCTAAATAAATGAAAGGGCATGGAATTTGTTTATTCATCATAAAAAATTATAAAAGGGATATAGGCCCAAATGAAGATAAAGAAAGAGCTTTTATATTCATTGGACATTCGGCCATGCAGTCTTTGATTGCTCGCGCTTTGTACCTCAATATTTTGTACACAAGATATGGACTTTATCAGTGTTTATTTTATGCATTTAACCCTTGTATTTGGAATTAAGCTAAGAAAACTTGAACTTGTGAACTCGAAAAAGGGGATAACCCCTGGGGAGAACGCGGAGAGTATATCCCCAGCCCCCTGATATGAAGAAACTGATGAAATTTTGATATAATATATTGAATTTCAAACTGAAACAACCACCACTGGACATAGGCTTTATGCATGTTCCAGTCTGGTTAATTTCCTTACAGTAAAATTCTATTTTGGCCTACTATGCAGTCTATTGACACACCAGGATATGTTTTCTTTTGAAACGTGTCCTATAAGCCTTTCCTGGGAGTATAACTTCGGGAAACCTGACACTCATTTCTAGGCAAATGCAAATGAGAGTAGATCGAAGAGGTGCTTATGGGAAAAAGAATATGCCATACCATTCATCAATTGAGTAGTGAAAACTCAATAGCAATTTTGCAGTTTTTTTTTACTGAAATTGAGAACTTATTGACTTTCTGTGCTGCATTCAATATATACACGGACTTCGATAAATTATTAATCTTATATTTTTTATTATTCTTATCGTATTATAACTGATCATATTTTGTTAATAAATAAACAATATAGGCCTATATATAGTCTAATCTATCCGGGACTGTCCTACTTTATGCTATTCGTGGTATTTTCTGCTATTTTGAGGAAAAAAATTAAACTCTGCAATCCCAGACGGTGCTCAGATGTCCTAGCTGAACTGGCGGTAGGTCCAGTGCTCCAAGAGCTCAGCTCCGAACAGAGAGGTAACCGCCAGTACACAAAGGTTGCCTCAGTACTCCTGGCGGTTCAGAAAGGTTGGATAAAGCCAAGTTGCTCCCCCCGCAGTCCAATGGACTCGCCCGAATCAACACACACGGGATATGGGACCAGGGAGCGCTCATTGTTCAATGCAGGGGACGCGGGTAGAAAATCGAACACACTCAAGAATGAAGAGTTCACGCTTTGTATGCAGTTTGCAGACGTGATGCAACAAAAAATCGCCCTACATTCTACAAATAACGTCATGTCACTATTACAGGAATAGCACATCACAATGTTCCATGTCAATATATTCATAGCAGCTAAACACAGCTATAATTACGTCACACTTGGAAAGTCTATAAATGTATATATCATGGTTATAGGATTTCGGCTGTCTACAAGTCCACCCCTTGCGCCATCTATAGTGAGGTTACATTGCCGAGCACAGCAAGGGCCAACAGGATCTCATTGAGGGCTACTCACAAGAGGTCCCACACAACTAAACCAGGCACTATTGACCTATGGTCCTCGATTCAATATCATTCAAGAAAGACAAATCCAAACAATTAGGTATATTCACACATTTCGTTGAAATAATTTGTTCGGTCAGCAATACTGTGTAGTGATCTAGAAATGTAGGTCCACTCGAGTTTCCAGGGACTGCTGAAGATTCAAGGGTCCCGAGCACTGGGATTTTAATTGTATGTGTATTTAACCCACATATGCATCAATTTTAACAGCGAAAAATTGAATGTGCAGGATTGACACTGATTGATACATAATTTGCAGGGAAAAAAAATTAAATTAAAGTATACTACATGGTCAAATGTGCCATGTGCATTTTCCATGAGAAGGATAAATGGCATTAAATGCATGGTTTTTAGCTAATTATAATGAGGCAAAAACCATGCGTTTTCCATGCGTTTATCCAAATGCATGGAAACAATTTTACGCACTGCAATATGAGAAGTTCAATTAGCACATGCTCCCTGCTCCCTTACGATAGCTGCCATAAACGTGCAAGGTCATAATTCACAGTAACCACAGCCAAAAACCAAGCATGTTTTCTTTCACAAGTTCTTAGAAAGATAATCTCTGTTATGAAATGTACACACAAAACGCAACATTCCCAGTCTTTAAATCGTGAAAATCCGTTAATTATAACCTGTAAAGTGAATGATTATGACAGAGCTCTCACAAGGTAGAGACAAAGTAATATATGCCAATTTCAAGGAATAATATAACAAAAACTCACTGGCCAGGTGAGATAACGTGGGGTATTCTCTGTTAAAATGTGGCTGTTTCCTTCAATCGTTTCTGTTGAGTCTGTAACGAAATACTTGGACAATAAATTCATTGATTTTATATTAATATGGTTTTTTCGCTGTGTGTGTATGTTAATTGAAGAAATATTCATTTTCTTAAAGGCAAGTATTAAATTAATATATAAAATATATATCTGTATACCCGGATGCAGCACGGTGAAGTTCGATTCATAAAAAGTTTCAGCGAACGAAACGGAACCAAGAATTCGACCGGGGAATTCTTCACTCGGTATATCAAAGACCGTTATCTGGGCGGACTTGAGAAGTTTGTTTTGTCCTCTGTCTTTCAGGCTGATTTCCCTAAAATTTATTTAACACAAAAGAAAAAAATTAGAATATAACAGCAGTAAAAGCCTATAAATTCATACAGAAGATATTAATTATATTAAATGAAAACCATATTTACCTGTGAAATTGATCATATGCAAGAATTTTGAACTCTGCATTTGTTTGACTGACTGGATAATAATCTTCCAAAACCTTGAAAGCTTCATCTTTGGCCTGGATGTAGATTAAAGGCAAATATATTGATTATTTTACACGAGAATAATCACTGGGTGTCGCTAAAATCGGGATCATACTAGAGCGCCACTGGTGAGCTACTTTTGAACTAGTGCGAATATTCTTACCATTGTGAGGTCTTTAGTTGCCCCATAGATGTGAATGGCTTCGATTACAGCCCTGACACAGCCCACATAAATTTCTTGCAGATGTCTGTAAAAAATAAAGATAACACCCAGTCCCAAGTTTAACTCTTGTGAATTTTTGTTAAGTTTTATTAACTGATTTTTTTTTACACAAAATGTGTAGTAATTACACTTTAAAATGTTGCGTAACAACTCTATTGTTCGGAATCTTATATATCCAAACTAGCCGGATACCAGTTTACCGGAATAAAAAGAGCTAAAATCAGGAGTCCACAATCCCGTGCTCCGCCCCTGCTCCTCTCATCAGAATTCCCATTGACTTATCATTGATCGAGTCTCATATTAAAACATGAGTCGGCCTGGCACCGAAAGTGTACTTTATGTAGATAGCCTATATATCCACACACTTAAAAATGTACACAGACGTACCAGGCCTATTTAAGCAAGAAAAATCGGCAAAATTGTATTAATTTGTGTGGTTGCTGATAGCCCAACTTTGAGATCAAATTCAGGACAAGATTTTCTGAAATGTTAGAGAAGATTCTTTTCATTTAGTACTTATGTGGCTTTGTACATTTTTTGAGTAAGAAACTGTAAAAAGGGGATGCCGTGCACATGTGATAGTTTTCCTTTTTTAGACTTCGGCCGACACCAAAACGTACATCCAATAGAGTCTTTGCACTGAACAGCCCTGAATTCAGCAAGACATAAGTGTTTCCTTCCCTCTTATTATTCATTTTGCATTTCAGACACAGTAGGTAATAACTAACTAATTCCATTAATATAATTTTGTCTTGGAAATAACAGAAATCAACTAAATGATAAGATGTCAAATATACATTAAAATGCACTAAAAATACTGCTGCTAGGATGCACTTTGCTTCAGCCAATCACAGCCAAGGGCGGGAACTTTTCAGCCAATAGAATTGAAGTATTCTGTTTTAGCCACCTGGTGAAAATACAGAGAACCTTCCTTGAAAATCCACTATTTAACGTATCCCAGAATATCATGAATATCTCCAGCTGTGCACAAGCTCATGTAAGGTCATTTACTGCGCGCGTTGAATTCCACGTAGTGGCAAATAAAGTAGTTCATTGAATATCGCCAAATCTGGCGTTATTATGGGTTGTTAAGCATAGATGTCGCCGTTTTTTTAATTTTAAAGGTTGAAAGAAACTGATCCTAAGTGTTAAATTCCTTGCTCCCCCCCCCCCAGCAGGATCGTTGCTCAGTCCGAAATCTGGCAGACCCTCAGGGCCATCGCCCTTCGCAAGGACAGGAGAGGGTCTGAGTAGGAGAATGCATGAAGAGTGTCTGGGCTAAGAATTAAACCCTGGACCTCAAAGGAAGCTGGACTTCTCCTTTACCACTGCATGAACACCTTGGCTGCATGAGAGCTAGAATGATATTAAGTAGAATTGGTGGAATGCATTAGACTGAAACATTGCTGTCATTTGCAAGCCTGTTGATAGGTGCCTGACGACTTTTGTTGTGAGGCAGTTTGTCCGACTAGGAATGCAAAGTACCCACAAACAGTCAAGGGTGAAGGGTCAAACCACCAGTCCAATATATATATATAACAGCAATAGTGGATTTTCATGGAAGGTTCTCTGTATTTCCACCAGGTGGCTAAAACAGAATACTGCAATTCCAAAGTTCACACCCATGACTGTGATTGGCTGAAGCAAAGTGCATCCAAGCAGCAGTATTTTTTAGTGCATTTAATGTATATTTGACACTTTATCATTTAGTTGCTTTTTGTTATTTTTCTGAGAAAGTTATATTTATGGAATCAGTTAGCTATTACCTACTGTGTCTGAAAAGCAAAATGAGTAATAAGAGGAGAAGAAAGACTTATGTCTTGCTGAATTCAGGGCTGTTCAGTGAAAAGATTAAATATGTCTATAAATAGAACCCGTATTGCATCTTTGATATATTAATAATAACTCACAAGAAATCTTTGTTGTGTATGATATTTCCATCTCCATTTGGCACATCTGAAAGTAAAATGATACAATATGTATTTTTGACTAAATTCACATCAGTTCATTAAAAAATAATCTTTTATAAATTTCTATTCAGTGTGTGAAAAACCTTTATCAATGTCTATCGTTTAATTTATCCACCAGGGGGAGATATAACAATCGTTTGCACTGGAACGCCCTCTATTGGTAACAATAATATGGGAATGAGACTGTAAGGGAAACTACAAAACGAGGTAGAAACTGTCAATAAGACATCTTTGGAAAAGGTTTGCTAAATTACTTTTAAATTGCTGGAAGCAGTGTCCTTCTATTGCATTCGCTCAGCATATCTCTTCACACAAATTAAATTTTCAAAGAAACAACTTTCAACAATTTCAAACTGCTGTTATTAATAAGCAAAAGCAAATTTTGACTTTAATTTGCTCTTCGTTAAAACTTTGTATATTCAGTTGTTAAATCAATTTAAATCCTTTGCCATCAGCACTGATTCAGCATGCAGTGAAAGTCAGATTAGCCTATTATTTTGTTGGCTGGCTGAAAACTCATTTGCCAGGCCTAATCACAAAATGCAATTTTTGCAGTAATTAGTTCAAATCAGGGATGAGAGAAGTCTGAGTAAAAAGCAATGAAAAAAGACAAAAAGATTTGATCAGGGAAATTGAAAAAAGAATTGGGATGTCAATTTGATTGCTTTTTAACAGGCGAGGCTATCAAGATACATATCCTGGGGGAGGATGGCTGGCTGATGCGGTTGCTGAGGCTGCAGGAGAAGATGAGTATTGTCTCTAAGCATGAACCATCATGGGTTGATATTGGTCTAGATTGAAATTGTGGATGGATTTAAAGAATTTGCTCCTGTTTGTCAGAGTTTGTGTTTATGATTAAATCTCTTCATTGAGAGAGCATTTGTTTCGAGGTCACATTGGCCAAAAACCAATAAGAGCCTAAGTGGCCTTATTGACTGATCAAACAGCAGAAAGATTGACTCATTTCTTCATAAATGGTCGTACAATACAACAATATATTGTGTTCAATCTTTTCACGCAAGAACTTGCCTTAGAGGGCTGCACTATCTATCTACACTGAGCTAGACCTGCTAATATCAAAACAGTGGCTATAAGATAAGATAAAATTTCATTTAAAGTCGGTGATGATACAAAAAAAAAATAAAATAAAAAGCACAAGCTATAAAAGCATTTCGCCCAAAGAGTACTGACGAAACGGGTTATTAGGTAATGTTATGAATTGGGTAATATCAAATGAACGGTCTCAATTGGGAGGTGGCCAAATCAGTGAGTTGTTGAGTGAGTGACTTAGTGAGCGAGTCTCAGCGAGTCAGTGAGTTAATTAGTGGGTCATTCGGTGAGTTAGTGAGTTAGGGTTACTACTGTCAATCCGATTCGAAAAGACGATTTTGAGAACAATCTTTAATTTGTCTCATTTATTTATTTATTTAAAAAAGTTTCTTTGGGAGTGAGTAAAAGAATATATCTTTTAAAGTGACACACATGGCATTATTAACCCCCACAGACCATTCTCCACACACCTTGAATGGCAATAGGCCAATATGGGCCATACACACAGAGACGGTCACACACACAGGCCCCACATAATGAGAGGGAGAGCTGGGCCAGCCTGCTCAGAGGCCTCTCTCATCTGTAGGCCTCTAGTGCTTGCTTCAGCAGCTGAGGAATGGGATGGTGATGCTCGTATGCACAGTTCTAAAGGATTATGGATAGGCACTACACTGGTTAAATTGATAAGTGGACAGGTATTTGCAATACAAGGACTCGAAGACAATTGACTGTGAATTAACTATTAATTAATTGTTAATTAATTTAACGTATGCATACAAATGTGTATGTAGGGATGAATTTATGTATGCATACTAGTTTGAACATTTACATGGCATGTCTAACTGCATAGTCAAATCGAGTGATGCCATACATGCTCTTGAATGACATGGAACCACAATTCAAATCCCAATCAAAAATAGGTAATATACAAAATACTTGCATTTAGCCAAGAAGACAATACAATCAAAACTTGTATTCATTGGACTAACAGAGAAATACTCATTGGACCCTATATGAACACAGGACCAAACTTGATTAAGACCAAGTATCAATTGAAAATCAGACTTTTGCCTTAGGAGAGCTTACCTGGTCCCAGGTTCAAATCTTGAGGAAAAAGAAAGTTAACTTCAAAAGACAGGTAAGTGCCTACATTTTAATTTTACTTTGCAAGACCAGGAGACCAAATTTCTTTAATGTAACTTGTACTACGTTAATTCAACAAAATTTAATTCATGCTTTACCATAAAGATAACCTTTGCTAGCGTAACTGCAATTAGCATCCAGAAGGTGTTAATTGTTAGTGTTTGTCACACCTAATAAAACTCTTCAGGTAACTATAATGGTAACATGTTACAAAAGGCAGAAAAAAATACTAGTCATTCAAAAAAAAAATTCCTTAATTTATTGATTATTAATTTAGGTTTATTAAACCAGATGATTTTGCAGAAAAAAAATAAAATACAAAATCTGACATCGTGTGCATACATGCTCTCGAATGACATGGAACTACAATTCAAATCCCAATAAAACAAATATAATATGCAAAATACTTTGATTTACTACATTTAGCTAAGAAACAATACAATCAAAACTTGTGCTCATTGGACTAACAGAGAAATACTCATAGGACACTATATGAACACAGGACCAAAATTGATTAAGACAATGCATCAATGCATCAATGCATCAGACTTTTGCCTTAAGCTTAGGAGAGGTCTTACACCATAATATAGTTCAGTCCAAAGCATTTATATGGTTGTATATGTATGCATTTGAATTTTTGATACCAATTATTCTGTACAAAATAACAAGAAAAGAAAAATACGAAGTCTGACCTATACTATAATATAGTTCATTATATGACTATATATCTATGTTACGTGTAACCCCAGACAGTTAATGTTGTGCATTTGGACAGACATCTAACACTTTCATCTGTCTGGTGTGTCTGACCAGTGTCCAGTTACCAGTGCTGTGGTAAGTGCTGTGCAACGCAGCGCAATTAATGCTTCGAACACCACAAACAGACAAGTCTACTGCTAGCATTTAAAAAAAAAAGTTACAAAAAAGTACCAAAAAAGGACACAGACAGTTCTGCCGTTCACACCTGATAACCCAACCAGATATGGGAAATGGGCCAGAAACTGGCAGAAAGGAATTAATTCTCAGGGTCTTTAATCTTAGCAGAGCTGTACGACGGCGTCGCCTGCAATCTAAGTTTGGAAAAAGGACATTTGTGAAAGTAATTTTTCTTACTCGTACTTTGCCAACATTTTGCCAGCATTTTGCCAACATTGCAACAACAGACAGGTTGACAGGTCGACTTCCAGCAGCTGTAGTTGTTCAGTGCTATTCAGAAGTTGTTGCAGAAAATTCGCAACAAAAGTGGAGGCCACAAAAAGTGCTCAACTTCTCAAGACTAGGCCTTTCCAAAACAGAATGCCCCAAAATTAGCTCTTGTGACTGTCAGCAAATTGCACTTGAATTTAGTGAAAACTATTGCAATTTAAAAAAAAAAAAAAAAAAAAGACGATATGTTACAGGTATCATCCATGGACTCAAATAATATTATATATAAAGCTGACAGCCATTATACTATTAGAATGATCTAAGTTAGTTAATCATGGGTGTCAATACAGGGGGGGGGGGAGATATATACCCCCCCCCCCACTTATTGGGAAGGGAGGGGGGAGATCAATTCAAGCATCCCCCCCTCCCCTCAAATTCACGAACGAAATGTAAATTTTTTCCACACACTTTTGTTTTGGAACACATTTGTGCTTTGTTAAACAGTTTTACACTTCATATCAAATAAAGTCTATCAGTACAAGTTTATCTGTAAAAATAGTTTGGCATCAATGATACACCATTACTTTACCTCTTGACAAGTGTCAGCGCATTAACTGCCGCCACTTGCATGAGGAGGGAAAGTCATGGTGTGATAGACAAAGTAGGCCTGCATCCCCCCCCCCCCCCACCTGTCAAGAGAAATCATAGCCATCCAGGGTAATTTCCATATGAAAAATTCATGAAAACAACGCAATGGCACAATTCGATTCAAACAATGCAACAGAGTCTGACAGACAAACAGACAGCCTTTGTAGTTCAACAGACACACATCAATAGTGGATTTTCACGGAAGGTTCTCTATATTTCCACCAGGTGGCTTCAACAGAATACTGCAATTCAATTGGCTGAAAAAGTTCCCGCCCTTGGCTGTGATTGGCTGAAGCAAAGTGCATCCTTGCAGCAGTATATCTAGTGCATTTTAATGTATATTTGACATCTTATCATTCACTTGATTTTTGTTATTTTTCTGAGAATGTTATATTTATTGAATAAGTCAGTGATTATCTTCTGTCTGAAAAGCAAAATGAGTAATAAGAGGAGAGGAAGGACTTATGTCTTGCTGAACTCAGGGCTGCTCAGTGAAAAGACTCTATTTGATTCAAACAATGCAACAGAGTGACAGACAACCAGACAGCCTGGAAGGCAACAGTGCAGACTATGTAGTTCAACAGACACACAGCAATTGAACCACGATACCAAAAGACGAAACCTCAAAACTTTCTGCCCCCCGTTTTTCTTCTTTCACCATATTTTTTTCCCCTCTAAATGTTTTCTATCTAAAGCCTGGCAATCAGTCATGCGTAACGACTGCCTCCTGCTGACCCCTGGTGGCCATTTGAGGAAGCTGTCAACACGGGTCCTATCTTTCCGCTCCACAACGTTCCGGCGAGCTTTACACAGTCGTGGATGTTTGTGGTGCCATGAGCAACGTTGCCTCGCTTCAAAAGCTGTTCCTGCGGAGCTCTCAGAAAAGAGCATCTGCAAAAGGAGGCAATTGATGAAGATGTGCAGCCCCAAGGAGATATGACTCCATTCACCAAATGATTGGCCCAAAAAGATATGAAGCCGTTCACCAAAATGATTGGCCAATAAACCCTGTCTACCAAATATAGGCTAGCCATAAAAGCTATTGAACTCATCACTGAAGATATCAATGTGATGTACTCAAGGTACTATCAATACAATCTATTCAGGCTACTATGATTTATATCCTGTGATTAAACCAGCAAATATAATTTAATGACATTGTTTCCTTGAGATGGTACGGTTTACCATGTATTGCAGTGTAAGCCTATTCTCAAACTTATTCAGCTTGTTTGACCAGTACAGCTGCTGGACCCAAACACAGTGATGTGATGATGAGGTTTGCAATCCACACCATATCACACATTTGTAACATACTGTAGGTGGGATCTTTTACATGCCTCAGCATAGACACCAGTACAAGGCACTAATTTAACATCTCATGTGATCAACATCCAGCTGCTGAGATGCAGGTCATGAATGGTACCCAGGCCTGCCAGGATTCACTCTGGCCAGTACAGCAATATAAGATGTGAGCTGTTAAGATTCTGCAGTAACCCCATTATAATAGATTACAGAAAAGTTTATCAATTGCCAAGTCAATGTCTCTATGATACTGGTCCACATTTACCCCATGGGTGCCTGGCCCCATGTACAGTATAATGCACGAAATATCAATACATGCTGGACAAAATGGGTGGCCACAAGATGAGAGAATACATTTTGAAGACATACAATTTAGATGCTACTTGCAAGATTGCCATATGAAAATTCATGCATTGTATTTTAACCACATTCAACAGGCGAAAGTCTATCTCATCCTTCACTTCTTAATCCCTTCAACTGTAGCAGTCATTAGCACTACCCAAACAAGATTCCAGGCATGATAAGTCACACAAAAGAAGCTTTTCGAAAGCACAGACAAGTTTTCTTGACAACTGGTTGTGGCATCTTGCTTAGGTTTTTGCTACAAGGCCACCCTTAGGCTGCACAGTGCACTGCACACATGGTGACAGAAACACATGTTGAGAATTATGGGGCTCATCACTCATCCTTGTTGAATACCAATTTTGTATACGTTTACTTTTCCGCATTTCTCTTTCATTGCTAATGTCTTTATTTTGGTGAATTCATGGCAAGTGTTACTTCCTATTAGGAAGTAATATATACGTCTCATTGGGGTCATAAAATAACTCAATTTTCCGACCATTTAACCATGTGGTGGCTCCATGATTTAACTATCAATATCATGACCTTATTGAGACAAGTTATAGCCAGAATTATACAATAACCCACCTAAACGTAATTTAACTACATTATTGCTCAACAAAATTGAAGACTGAGAAAAAACCAGACAGCACAGAGACAGATAGTGTCACTGAGATCAGGAGATTCGATACAGATTAAAAAGAAGAAGAAACAAAATCAGTGAGAAGACAGGTTGTGTGATATAGAAATACTTGTACATTAAAGACAGATTCTATGAACGAGATTGAGAAACAGATTAGGACAGATGTGGTGGGTGGATTAGGGCTTTATGTCCTGTATTTCTGCACCTGATGGGCTACTTAGGACAAGCAGGGACCACGGCAATAAGATGATGGATGAAACAGCCAACTTAGTCTCGACCGGGAATTGAACCCAGGACCCAGTGGTTTGGAAGCCCAGCGTGCTACCACTGAGCTAGGCCCACCCATAGACAGACACAGACAACCCATCAGACAGAAAGCATTCATAAGATTCAGAGATAAACAAATGTAACAACAGGAAACTGAGCATTATAAAATGGTTGACAATGACGGACACACTTTATACAGCAATGACAATATGAGTTCAGTGTTGGCACCTATAAAAAAGGAGAACAGAACAGAGTGCAAACAATTGCAAATCAGAGATAGACCGAAGTTCATCAATATGAAGCGGTATCAGATCACTTTGCACCCAGTAATAGCCTTAGATCTATCCGAGTAAGAATTGTACTTTGTGGTCCCAGCAAACACAATAAAACGATGGCGGTGACCCTGCACAACAGCCCGAGACAATAAAGGACCTTTCTACAAATCACTTTGGGATGTCTTTTACGCCCAAAGACAAATCTTTGGCTTAAAGTAGAAAATAACGGAAGCGCATGGCTGATTGAATCCTTTTTCGCGCGAGCGAAAAGAAAACGCGGATAATGTGATCACTTAAACCGATTGGCAATTTGAGTCGGGTCTGAAAACATTTCATGTTTGTGGTTCTCTTAATTCTTATCCTTTCGCTTTTTCCCACATCCAAGATCCCGACATCGCCATGAAGATTTTTAAGACTTGAGACGCATAATTCAATGGCAAGTGATCTCAATTTCCCACCAATTCGAAGTCAGTGCAGACTGGCTTCAATACTTGTCTCAAATGGTGTTTTTGGAAAGCATGTAGACTTAAGAGATCCAAGCAGGAGCCTCATGTAATTCTAATCAGTGCAGCAGCAGTTTACCTCCCCCAGCACCCTCCCCCATTGGACTGGAGCAGCATGGAGTCTGATTGGGACACTGCAAAATGGCTATTAACACATAAGATTGGGATGGAGTCAATCAGGCTAGGAAACTGAGATAGGCTGGGCTGCTTCTAAGTGAGTGACAGGTTCATTGCAAGCCAACTGCATTTTTTCCAGCAGCAGCAGCAACAGCAGCAGCAGCAGCAAGAACAATCAAGTGATGGGGTCCTATAGTTGTCCCCATGCTTCACTAGCCTCATACATCTTCATTGCAAATGCTAAACACCCAGAAAAGGAACAAACTTGGTAATGGCTTCTACCAACAACCTGGGATGACCATGACTTCACATTATGACTTTACCAGATTGTGTTATAAAACACGATTTCACCCAATGAGTCACATTGTGACGTCACATTATCATAACTGCACAATGTGACTGCAGTACCATGACTCTACGATCAACCTCATATTAAACCTTCAAATTCAAGTTTCCTGAGGAAACATGCCAAACACGTGCATTGTCGGAATAGCTCACCATTGACACTAATCTGCCCAATGTCGGCCCATTGTAAGCCCAGTGTTTGCCAGTTTTACATTGATATCAATATACTTCACAATAAGGCAGTCAGTACCATATGACCCTAAATTATGAATTTTTACAGACTTCATATTCCAACTTATGACTTGATATCATGTTTGAAGACTCAACTTAATGAAGTTCCTGAAGCCATTCGTAAAAAAAAAGTACATCAAAAGAGACAAGTAAGAAATGGAGTGAATCAATAAATGAAATACGACATTAATGTAATTGCATTGCAGCAAGTTAGACTTATTTGACAGTCCATGGCATATATGAAGTACAAAATATATTCACTGTATAGCAAATGGATATTTTCAATTCCGACCAAAGGTCGTAACATAGATTATATCAGATTTACACTGGACTTAATAGTGTCCCTTTGACCTTTATTCGACAGTCGATTTTGTAAGAGAACAAGTAAAACGTCTACCTCGACTATTTACTTAAGCTGGATTGCCAAAATCTGTTGCATTCATTTCATTGTCTTCTAAAAAACTAATTGAATGCCATTAAGGCCGTGCTAGGTTCACTATTTCTCTATTGCATAAATAAACTTCCCCCAGCATTTCATTTTTCATACCATGAAAAATTCCAGTTTGCCTACATGACATTATACATGATTGTACATGGAGGATGAAAACGAGGCATAAACCAACGTCATGAGCGTCATGAGCGTCGTCGCTTCGTAATACATTTAATAACACAGAGCCTTCAATTTTCGTCCGATTTTCAAAATTCAAAGTTTATCATAAACAAAAATGTGTAGGCGTTTTACGTATGGCCTGCATTGAAACAATTCTGAACTCAGTTTTTCATAAAATGACTGAAACCCCGACTCGACGACGCTCTTCATTACGTTCTGATGCATATTTAGCTAAAATGTAAACTATGTCGATAGTGAATTTCTGCGATATTTGCTAATTTAGTGCAATGTAGACAATTTGAATTCATCAGTTAAAAGCATTTTCGTTCATTTGGATAGCTTTTTTGGTACAAAAACCGTTTGACAATCCAGCTTTAAATACTCAGAGACATTCGGAAATTGGACAAATTGAACGAAAATGCCACGTTGCATTGTGGCACGTATGCAGCTAAAATGATATCATTTTTGCCCTAGAACCATTAGATGCCATTTTACAGGCCAGTCCAATTTGGGTTGCATGGTTTGACAGTGCAGAATTTACCAAGTTAGGCTGCTAATTTGCTCTTATTGTACTTGCTTATTCAGCTTGCTTATTCAGTTTGTTTATTTTACCTGCTTATTCTTCTCACTAATTCTGCCTGCTCATTCAGCATGTTTATTCAGTTTGTTTATTTTATCAGCCTATTCAGCTGAAATTCTGCTCACTCATCCTGCTTGCAAATGAATCTTGCTAATTTAGCTTGCTTATTCAGTTTGTTTATTCAGTTTCCTGCTTATTCATCTGTTAATTCTGCTTGCTCATCCTGCCTGCTAATTCAGCTCGCTTATTCTGCTTATCCTACCTGCATATTTCACTTATCCTGCTTATTCAGCTTGTTCATTCAGCTTGCTTATTCAGCTTGCTCATAGTGCCCAGGCAGTGCCTACCATCTAGTCTGCAGACCATTAACTTATTAAGTGAGCAAGGCAATGTGATGGGTCGAGCTCAACACTGATTGAGTCATTTTTCTCATCCTTAGTTTGCCCCACTCTTGTCCCCTCTAGTAATTGATACAGGGGAGGGTTCCAAAGAGGGTTGGGCTTGGTTCCATCAATCCAATAAGAAGAAATAGGACTGATACACCCCTTCCTAAGGATTATCGCCGATTATCATGCGAATAATACATTTAAGCTAAAACATCGCCATTACTGCTTGTTCAATCAAACTGACTACACCGAGTCCAAGCAACCCACCACAACTGACCATGTGACGTATGCAAGTGTGGGCTCAAAGCAAGCAGTGAACTAGTGGGTGGGGAGGAGGCCATTTTGTCAGACTTGTTGCAATACACACATTCAATATTTATGACCAGTCTGGAATCAACAACAAACTTAAGGATTGGTTGGAGCTTCTTATAACAGCAAGACATCACATCAATACTTTCGTACACCTCATGTGTGAAATGTATTCAGTTTGAGTGAATGCTCTATAACAAGAGTAAGTAGAGATTAAAATGGACATAATGATGAGGTGGACTTCATGGAGAGATAGACTACAATGAAAAGAATGTAATTTGATCAAAAAGGATGACCTTCAAAGTGACCTAGTGAAGAGGTACCATTAGCTGTAGTGGTGGCTTAAAATACATAATTTTTTAGCACCCCTACAGAGTACAGACCTTATTGGCCTAAAATCAAGTGTGGTCTGATGGTCCTAATAAGGAGGTTTAAAAGCATCATGAGCAAACTTTAAAATCGTCTTCTTCTTTTTTCTGTCAGCCATAATGTCACTCGGCATGCAAAGAACCACAAAATGCCAACTTCTGCCTTGAATGTCTCAAATCATCACCACATATCCCAACTCCACAGAACATCTCAAAATGAAATATTAATTCCCATATCGTGTGTGGTTTTTAATGAACCTTGGAAGATGTCAATTCTATGAAATAAAAGTCAACAGACAAAATTCTAGTAAAACAAACAACAGACAATGTAGTGAGTGAACATTGAAAAATCCATGTCTCTCGAAGCATTTTGACATCAAGGATTTGCATACTGACAAACGCATATATCCAAGATATGCAGCCTCACAGGTGTCCTATCTGCATGACAATTCAAAGTACAGGTGTAAGTCACAATAGCACAGCTATACTCCATGGCAAATACTATGACTAGAAGTATACAATTCATAGAGCACTCAAAGTACATATATGTTCAATGTCTCAATGCCTCAATGCTACTGGGTCTGAAGCTTAGTCAGCCTATATAACCAGCTGCCAGAGGCAAACTTAATGATAAGATGATATGGTTTTCAGTCCAAACCCTGTCACATATTTACCCCATGGGAGGACTGATTCACTTGCCTCAAGATGCACAGACACCGAGTACAAGGGACCGCCAACTTAACATCTTATGCGTTCGACATCCAGCTGAGATGTAGCTTACGAAGAGTGCCCGGGCCTGGGATCGAACCTGGGACTTTCGGCAGAGTTGTCAGTGGGATGGACCTATGCCTTAACCATTATATCACCCAGCTGTATATCACACAAGCTATGGACAGAGTCCCCTGGTATGTCTGCTACAACACCTTTAAGTCACACAGTGCAATCCCAGCAAGGACATTTGTCCCCTGTGAACCACCTAGCACCGCCTGCCTCAGCAGCAAAGATACAAAGACCCATCTGCCAAAGATGCGGTCGACCAAAATGCCTTGTCACCAGGGCAACACAGTCACACGGACGTCAGCATCACTGCTCGGGGATGAAGATGCTGCAGCTTCAGAGGCTGTTGGGGCTTACTGTAACAAAACAAAATTGGCCTCAGGCATCACTTTATGCATTGCATCACATCAAAAGCTAATTGTATTCCTAGGCTACTTTGCACTTAACGTACATTTTCACCAAATGTGTGAAATAGGATGACAAATATAGATATTCACATGGCAATCCGACATAAGTGTTATTTTGTATTTAAGCACGAAGTTTGGTCATAACTTCCTATGATAAAAAGCAATCAGCTTACAAAAAAAAAAGAAAAGAAAAAAATAGAAAAAAAAAGGATAGAAAATGCAGTTTAATATACATTTTCCAAACCTTAAGACCACTGATCACTACAGATAAACCTGTGTGATATGGATAAAGAGATAACATAATGACACTCGGTGCATTCACAACTATCACTTTGTGAGTAAATGCACCGTGAAAAACCTGTACTCAAGAATATAGGTGCACTATCTAAGATATCAAAGACACAAAGACAGCAAGATGCAAGACATGTCACACCCGAGTGTCACGATTTCCGGTGTCTCAAAGTGGCGAAGAATGTTGGGTACTCACCCAGTTCCGTGACAATTAGTCACGCATGAGTTGATGCTCTAATCCTGTGTATTTTCAGTTGGGTTATTGCACATATATTTGCACGATCAATTTGACAAAGCAACACAGCAAGCAAGAGCCATAATGTCGTCAATTACTATTGTACTACATTATACAGTCGCCAGGTTATTGCATAAAATGATTTACCTCATGTAATTAGAGAGTATACTGGTATCGATGATTTTAAGAGTAAGGCCAAATGTTTTATATGGGTGCTGTATATCAGCTTTTAATTAATTGTTTTTGACACTGTTGTACATTTTATGTTATAACAGGGCCATGTTGAAAAATAGATTTTATTGTCTGAACTTGTCACCCTGTAAAAATATGTTTTTATAAATAAATAAATTTAAACAAATAAAGACAGCTTGTTGGTGCTGTGGTAAAGCTCCTGACCAGCTCTTCTGAAAGTCACGGGTCTGACTCTCAACCTAAGTGAACTTTAACAACTGGGTCTCAGCTTGTAATTTACAAAAACAAGTTGGCATTGGTACTTGGTTCCTATGCCCAGGCAAGTATATGACAACAGTAGCCCTACCCATGTTCACCAGTTCTATCATCCAAGCCTATCATTTCATCATTACGTCTGCATGTGGGAGATAGTCACATAACTTATTCTATTCTATTTTATTCTATTCTATTCTATTCTCCTTTTTAGCACTAGTACTATAAGAAATAAAATATATTTCCAGACAATCCAAAACCATCTTCACTATAACTGCTGACAAGTCCTTTTCTCACAGATACACCCCAGAACCAATTGCTGACCTACTTTCTGGGCCCCTCTCTTTGCAATTACACCCCACCCTCCTCTTTTTAGAACACCCTGGGCTAAAGAACCCGGATGGAAGTGATCCTTTTCTGCGATGTGGCCCACTGCTTGCTAGTAATCATCTCCTTCTCATTGATTCCTTAATAGAAGACTTAGTAGGAAGGGCTTTGTGCTTGCTGGGTGCTTGTCTAATTGTTCACTCAGGAGTTTTAGGACTATTGGGGAAATGTAAGAGGCAAATAAAAGAGGGAAATAAAAGAGGGATACAAAGAGAGAAATAGAAGAAAGAGGGACCAGAGGCAACTAGCAATGCAGGCAATTTCAGGTTATGCAGTCAAGGAAGCTGCAAGAGTAGAGAATCACAAAATGTGGTTACTAATAGATAACTTTAATGTTATCAATAGTTAAGGTATTTCCCATCTACGTGGTGTAGTGGTTAGGGAATTGGCTTTTCACTCTGAAGGTGTCAGGTCTGATTCCCTAGTAGGTGCTCTGTATGAGCTAACTATCAGCTAAAAGTCCCCTTGTATCCCATCATTATATTTGTCTCTAAAAGTTGGTCATACAAGTTGGCTGAAGGATTTGTCTCTAAAAGTTGGTCATACAAGTTGGCTGAAGGGTAGCTTAGCAGAAAAGCAGGCGGTGCTGCGATTATCGTACCAGAGTCAGACCAGTATCACTGAGACGAAAAGCAATGGTGAACGTTTATGAGGCTCTTTTATATTAACTCTTTACCTTTTTGCTACCCCTCTTTACCCCCTTTCTCCTTTCCTGCCTTTTATCTCTTTACTACCATCTATGCCAACCCAACACACCTCATCCTTTACTTTCCATCCCAATTCCAACCCCCATCCCACCCAGCCTGCAGCAGCACCAGCAGCAGCAGCATTTTTGCTCCATGTAGCGGTCATCAAGCACTGACTGGACCATAGTGCCCCATGGGAGCTATCTGGCTAATGCCTCCATCACTGACCACATTAAGTTCCTCAACTCAATTTGTATCAGATTGCTTGGCGTACAGCCCACCAGAAATCAACTGATCAGTGCCACACCCTTAACTGCCCTCTGAGCACCCCCTGAGTACCCCCTGTGCACCCTCTGTGCACCCCTGGACAACACAACTCTGCAGCAGGAAGGGTAGGAGCTACTAGGAACTGCTAGGGACTACCAGGAAGGAAGTGGGGCCATTAGTTTAAAGAGAGCAATTGCAATCACCATTTAACTACGCATTGTAGTGGAGCCCTCAATGCCATGCCACTCCCCTATTCAATGTTGGTGCCCTGGTAGCTAGTCTTGCACTATCTGTAGTAAAGTTGGGTAGACAATCGTAGCATTGAGTTTCTATAAACAAAGAGTTTGTAAGGCAGAGGCATTAACAACTGGTAACAGTGTTATAGTTTCATGTTATAACACTTTTTTCATATGGATATATTACTACTACTACTACTACTACTACTACTACTACTACTACTACCACTGCTACTACTACTGCTACTACTACTACTACCACTACTACTACTACTACTACTACTACTACCACTACTACTACTACTACTACCACTACTACTACTACTACTACCACTACTACTACTACTACTACTACTACTACTACTACCACTACTACTACTACTACTACTACCACTACTACTACTACCACTACCACTACCACTACTACCACTACCACTACCACTACCACTACCACCACTACTACCACTACTACTACTACTACCACTACTACTACTACTACTACTACTACTACTACTACTACTACCACTACTACTACTACTACTACTACTACTACTACTACTACTACTACTACTACTACTACTACTACTACTACTACTACTACTACTACTACTACTACTACTACTACTACTACTACTACTACTACTACTACTACTACTACTACTACTACTACTACTACTACTACTACTACTACTACTACTACTACTACTACTACTACTACTACTACTACTACTACTACTACTACTACTACTACTACTACTACTACTACTACTACTACTACTACTACTACTACTACTACTACTACTACTACTACTACTACTACTACTACTACTACTACTACTACTACTACTACTACTACTACTACTACTACTACTACTACTACTACTACTACTACTACTACTACTACTACTACTACTACTACTACTACTACTACTACTACTACTACTACTACTACTACTACTACTACTACTACTACTACTACTACTACTACTACTACTACTACTACTACTACTACTACTACTACTACTACTACTACTACTACTACTACTACTACTACTACTACTACTACTACTACTACTACTACTACTACTACTACTACTACTACTACTACTACTACTACTACTACTACTACTACTACTACTACTACTACTACTACTACTACTACTACTACTACTACTACTACTACTACTACTACTACTACTACTACTACTACTACTACTACTACTACTACTACTACTACTACTACTACTACTACTACTACTACTACTACTACTACTACTACTACTACTACTACTACTACTACTACTACTACTACTACTACTACTACTACTACTACTACTACTACTACTACTACTACTACTACTACTACTACTACTACTACTACTACTACTACTACTACTACTACTACTACTACTACTACTACTACTACTACTACTACTACTACTACTACTACTACTACTACTACTACTACTACTACTACTACTACTACTACTACTACTACTACTACTACTACTACTACTACTACTACTACTACTACTACTACTACTACTACTACTACTACTACTACTACTACTACTACTACTACTACTACTACTACTACTACTACTACTACTACTACTACTACTACTACTACTACTACTACTACTACTACTACTACTACTACTACTACTACTACTACTACTACTACTACTACTACTACTACTACTACTACTACTACTACTACTACTACTACTACTACTACTACTACTACTACTACTACTACTACTACTACTACTACTACTACTACTACTACTACTACTACTACTACTACTACTACTACTACTACTACTACTACTACTACTACTACTACTACTACTACTACTACTACTACTACTACTACTACTACTACTACTACTACTACTACTACTACTACTACTACTACTACTACTACTACTACTACTACTACTACTACTACTACTACTACTACTACTACTACTACTACTACTACTACTACTACTACTACTACTACTACTACTACTACTACTACTACTACTACTACTACTACTACTACTACTACTACTACTACTACTACTACTACTACTACTACTACTACTACTACTACTACTACTACTACTACTACTACTACTACTACTACTACTACTGCTGTAAATACATTTACACAGGCACCCTTTGCAAACACCCTTCACATAGTTCATTTCCTGTGGACACCCCTACAAACACCAGGAGTCGCCAGTGGTTGCTCACATGATCACATGACCAAAGATGGCGTCTGATGAGAAGATCCCGGATGTCACGCCCGCATCTCACATGGAATGAGACATCCGGGCCCTTGGCCTATCATAGCATGTCACAAGCAATAGAAACCCAAATGCCCTGATTAGCCCAAATGGCTCCTTAAGATGGGCTTAAACATACATGTTGACCACTGGGCAATGCTGGCTGACCACTGGAATATGTGGAATTTGTGGACAGCTAATATTGGATACAGATATATTCTAATTATTTAGGTCTCGCTCTGTAGAGTCTGTACATTTTAATAATAACTAATAAAAACAACGGATAATAACTGAAAAAGATCATAGATATGCCACCTATCTCATGTAGCACCTCTCCGTAAAGAATGTTTAGCATTGCCTCAGGACGTCATATCAAATCATTTCATATCTTAGTAGGCCTACTACTGATCTGAAGATTGATCAGTTATGTATCTAAGAAGCAGGAAAAAAATCCACAAAGGCTTTGATTGCAATTACACTCTACACTTCCAACAAAGCTTAAACAACACTAGTCTAACACTTGCTTGGCCACCAATTACAAGTTGCATTGTACCACCAACCATGGAATGGCCGGTCATTCAGTTGAACCAGGCATTAAGATCACCTCTTAATTGAAGTGTAATCCTCTAAGTGGGGTCTCATCGTGATATCCAGTGTCTTTCATTGCCATTTCCAAACTAAATATTTCATTTCAATGTACAATCTAAAATGCTGAAATCTGTTTGGTAGGGTCTGCAGGGATTTGAATGAAAAAAATATTTCTGGGGGCACCCCAACTTTCTTAGGGGTGTCTCCACCTGTATATACTTTTTTCTTTTTGTACACGTATACAGGAAATAAACGTGTCTGAGTCTGAAGTCACAAAAGGGAAGAGCTCTCTTCCAATTGTATTGCTAGTACACGTAACACCATCTTGATATATTATGACCACTTTGGAAGGTTGAAATGTATTTGCAATCAAAGCCAAAAGATTCTCTCAGACATAAAATGACTGTTCAAAATTGCCTATTTTTCATCATAGTCTACAGCCGAATAGAATTGTGTCCTTAATTACATTCTAAAGCCTTTTCTCTTAAATGGAAATTTGAATCACGATATTGTATCATATTGCTAATACACACACATAGTTAAAAAAGATTGGCTTTACATAATATCAAGAAATTTTAGTTCGTGCTGAATGAGGATACTCTAATTGAATAAAAAAATTTATGAAACATCTAATGATGACATTTATGGCGTCAGATTACTATATCTTGAATAGACCAATCCTTTAGTATATATCTTAGATATACATTTTACCAAAATTTGAATAAATTGATACATTTAAAATATCTACATATACCAAATGAACATATTTTATATAATTTTTTCAGTTACGCTGATTTGAAGCCTGAGATGAATATACCTTTATCTGACGTCAGAGGTAGACGTAATGATGAGATGACTAAAATTGCGCAGGTCCAGCCATATTGCTTATTCAGTCATATACTGCATCTGATATTAAAGTACAGTCAAAATCGGATATAGGCCCCTAACTAGAATCATTCAATTCGCAAATTGTCTTGAATATTGATTTATAAATATAAGTTTATATGAGTTTCACTGTACATCATTTTGTAATAAAAGAAGGTAAATAGATTGCGAAATAAAAAGCCACATCATTCATTCGCGAATTATGCGAGACTTAACAATGATAATAGCAATTTAAAAGTTCAAGTAACACTACTGATATACATGTATAATAACTGTACAGAGCCACATTAATTACTGCCAAATGCAATGAAGTGCAGCCAAATCGAGTTATAACCATGATAGATAGATAGATAGATAGATAGATAGATAGATAGATAGGTAGATAGATAGATAGGTAGTTAGATAGATAGATAGATAGATAGATAGATAGATCGATAGATATGGAAAGTGCAGCCCTCTAAGGCAAGTTCTTGCCGCTATCGAAGGGTGATTGATGAGGGACCGCCAATTTAACGTCTCATCCGAACTACATTCCAGATAGCATTCCAAATCGTATCAACGTTGGCACAATGTCAGCAATGTCAAAACGATGTTGTACCGATGGCGGCCGATATAGAAACTATGCTAGCCCGATTTGGAATGCTATCTGGGATCCAGCTGGGATGATGCTCATGAAAGGTGCCCGGGACTAGGATTGAACCCGGGTCCTTCAGAGGAGCATGGCTTACCACTAGACCACCAAGCTGCCATTATTTTGTGACCTCACGATTTACCTTGCTTAAGTGACTTTTAAAGTCAATTTAAGGATAAGAAAGCTAACTAAATTGTTTGAAAACAGTGTTAACAGGCCAATAATTGCCTTTAATTGGCTTCAAAACATAAAAAATCTACTTATGGATGACCAGGAATTAAAAATAGTGGTGACGTTGCAAGCAACTTGCCAAGTAAACAGGACTACACTTCGTTGCATCCGGCTGTAATGCAATGGCAATGTGCATTGTGATTACATAGCATCCATGTTCATAAAGCATTGCACCATACACAGCATCCTTTCAGCAGCTGCATCATCATTCAGTCACCGCATCCAATAAATCTTTGGCTTTTCCTGACTAACAGGAACTTGAGAAAGAAGAACGACCATAAGAAACTATGATTATTTAATGTGACCCATTGTGATTAAGAGCTTCACAAGTTTGTCTTTGTTTATACTGTAGTGATAAATCATGGGATATTTTTGTTCCAGATCTTTTGACTTTTAAATCCAGAGAAGAAAATACGACCGGAACTAATTTTATTAAAATATGCACAAAAAAAAAATCAAGGTGTTACTACGCCTTACACAGGCGCCCCTAGCGTCAAAATCTGACACTAATCTTCAATAATTAGAATGACTGACGGATGCCACATATATAATACGTAATTACGTATCACGTCATGAGTAAAAGGTACATATAATGGATGCCTAAATTGTCATGTTCTCACACATTTTCATATTAGTTATTGCATTACAAATTGAGACAATGTTACTATCATATAGATGACTTAGATCATGTATGTTCTTCACACCCATACTTTACCTTTATACTATATACAAAGTGTTTGACATTGACTTGTGCATGTTTTACTGACTACAAATGTAACTGCCTATAATCTCACAAAACAGGACCTTCACAGTTACCTTAAGAGTGGAGTATTCACTTGCTCCAGCATACACACAATGTACAAGGCACCATCATTTATGACTCAGACAGGTTATGTCAACAGATGAGATTCATATTTGTGCTTGGGCATGCAGAGAATCGCACCCATGGTCCTCACCATCTTCAATAATCAATATCCTAAAACAGTAATCTGCCACTCAGGTCCATGCTGAGGCAAGTAAAAGATCCCAACCATGGGGTTAATGTGTAACATGGGTGGACCACTCCTCCCTCTCTCTCTGTCTCTCTCTCTCTCTCACCTAGTCAATCAACACTCGATAGCAGCAAGAACTTGCCATATCTATCTGTCTATCTATCTATCTATCTATCAAACTATCTATCTATCTATATATCTATCTATCCATCTATCTATCTATCTCTCTCTCTCATGAGTTCTATGAATAAGATGAGCTCACTCCAAATCTAGTACTTCAGTTTGCAAGGAGAGTGCCGAGGTCAGCACAGTTTCCAGATCTTCCTAGCAATTACAGCTAATCTGGTTATGCGTCTGATTTGGCAAAGTTAAGCTACGGTCTCTTGGTCATAGAGAATGTCAATATGGCGGATAGGCGAATCAGCTCATGATCAGCATCCTCGGTTCATCTCTATCTGACCTCTCTCTTTGTGATTCTGTTATTCTGCTGCTGCAGCAGCAGCCATCAGCAGCCCAATTGATGCGTTCACAACACAAGATGCTGATGTGCAAAATTTGCATTTACCAAATTCGCAACAGTTAAATTAATGATGATATAGATCTGTTGGGAATTGGAAACAAAGTTTAATTTAGTCATTAAAAAATATAATGACTATAAAGCCATCAATATGCACACAATAGCAAAGATTTAGACTACCAATACAGATAAGGATAAGGAGAAGAGATCTTTATTAAAGTGACATGTGAAAATATACAATGAGTTTGAATAAATATTAGCTTTAACAGGATTACACCTCTAATAATTCTAATTATTGTGTATACATTAAATTGTGTCTTAGTTGCATTGCTTTACTAACATATCTCGCTGTTTCTACTTGAGAATCTCTATTTAAATACAGGAATTTTTCAAAAACATCAAGTGCTACAAATGAAGGAAATGACATGATAACTTTCTGATATAGTTCCATATCAATACAGCATCCAATTGCTATCAGTACATTTTGCTGTTATGAATCAGACAGGGGGCCATGATATCCTTAACAATAAGGTAGGATAGCTAGGATCGTTCAGATCTATGAATGCTTCATAATTACTTCAGGTTTACTTAAGGTTTACTTCAGGTTTACTTCATAATTACTTCAGGTTTACTTCATAATTACTTCAGGTTTACTTCATAATTACTTCAGGTTTACTTCATAATTACTTCAGGTTTACTTCATAATTACTTCAGGTTTACTTTATAATTACTTCAGGTTTACTTCATAATTACTTCAGGTTTACTTAAGGTTTACTTCATAATTACTTCAGGTTTACTTAAGGTTTACTTCATAATTACTTCAGGTTTACTTCATAATTACTTCAGGTTTACTTCATAATTACTTCAGGTTTACTTCATAATTACTTCAGGTTTACTTCATAATTACTTCAGGTTTACTTCATAATTACTTCAGGTTTACTTTATAATTACTTCAGGTTTACTTCATAATTACTTCAGGTTTACTTAAGGTTTACTTCATAATTACTTCAGGTTTACTTCATAATTACTTCAGGTTTACTTCATAATTACTTCAGGTTTACTTTATAATTACTTCAGGTTTACTTCATAATTACTTCAGGTTTACTTCAGGTTTACTTCATAATTACTTCAGGTTTACTTCATAATTACTTCAGGTTTACTTCATAATTACTTCAGGTTTACTTCATAATTACTTCAGGTTTACTTCATAATTACTTCAGGTTTACTTCATAGTTACTTCAGGTTTACTTCATAGTTACTTCAGGTTTACTTCATAATTACTTCAGGTTTACTTCATAATTACTTCAGGTTTACTTTATAATTACTTCAGGTTTACTTCATAATTACTTCAGGTTTACTTCAGGTTTACTTCATAATTACTTCAGGTTTACTTCATAATTACTTCAGGTTTACTTCATAATTACTTCAGGTTTACTTCATAATTACTTCAGGTTTACTTCAGGTTTACTTCATAATTACTTCAGGTTTACTTCATAATTACTTCAGGTTTACTTCATAATTACTTCAGGTTTACTTCAGGTTTACACAATGATTTGTCTTCATAATTACTTCAGGTTTACTTCAGGTTTACACAATGATTTGTCTTCATAATTACTTCAGGTTTACTTCAGGTTTACTTCAGGTTTACACAATGATTTGTCTTCAAATGAATGAAGTTTGATGAGGTTTGGAGTTAAGATTGATCGCTGGATGGTGTTTTAAAGTTACAACTCGTTAGTTTCAATATGAGGCATTTCTGCCTTTATCAGTTGTTTATGTCGATCTTATATTATTTCTTTTTTTTCTTTTTTCGTTATTTCTTCTTTTCTTTCTTCCTTCCTTTCTTCTTTCCTTCTTTATTTCTATCTTTCTTTTTATTATTTTTATTTTTTCTCTCTCTCTTTCTTCCTTTCTTTTTTTACTTTCTTTCATCAGTCTCTGTCTCTCTCATATGTCTGTCTTCCAAATTGAGCTATCTGAATTTAAAGATATTTTTAATAGTAAAGTTCTCTTCTGGTAGAGTTCCTTCTGACTGCCTACGAGATAACTCATCCCATTTATCACATCCTCCCTCCTCTTTTTTTGATGACTGAAGCCGGAATAATGACCAGTGGTCGATGTTTATGGCGGCCAGAAAATGGCTACAACGATTTTTGGGCTGCTGCTTTTTTCATCCCATGTTTTCCGCCATAAATCGCTTGTTGTAATCAGTGGAAATGGTGATATGAGGAAAAGGTTTGATAGGGGCTATTGGGGGCTATTGGACCCTTGGATTAATGGCTTGGAAAGGAGTCATCTGCTCTGGCCCTAAAAATCTGACTGACCAAAAATGGCACTACTCATGCAAGACCATTGATGAAAAACCATAGATGCAAGACCATTGATAAAGGACCATTGATGTAAGACCATCGATGTAAGGCCACTGATGTAAGGCCATTGATGCAATACCATAGATGCTAGGCCATTGATGTAAGACCATTGATGCAATACCACTGATGTAAGGCCATTGACGTAAGACCACTGACCATCCTTGTAAAATCATTGATGTAAGACCAGAGTAGCACCAAAAGACATGTTGTAATTTTTCTCAGTCATCTGGTAAAAAGGGTGATACAAGTAACAATTGCTGTATTTCACGGGTTAATATCCCTCGCATGTGGACCTTTTATAGCAGCGTCTGGTCTAGTTGTAAAACAACCTTAAATGTGTTTTTATGTCTAGTAAATGTTGTTCACTTTTATTAGCCAATCAGGACAGCTATAAGCCAATACAGGCTATGTAGAATGGCCGATTATGGCCATGAAAGACCAGTTTTATTTTTTACTTCAAAGTTGTTTTCCTTCTATTGCTGTCTTTGTAATCAAATATGGTGCTATCAGGAATAATAATAGGAACTTTCATTGTCCTACGTGTCATGTATTTTATGTGAGAAGAAATCTGACAGTAAATGTAAGTCAAAATCTGAAGGTTTGTCAATGGGATGACTCATGACCCCTATGCTAACGCACAGGGATCTTCAGGGTTAAATTTGAACAGAGATTACAGCAGAATGTCGATTATATGTTAACCGAGGTTATGGTACACGACAAGATTAAATTAACAACACAGTGAGTAAGTAAATTAGAGTGCACAATTTACATCAGTGTGTGAGCAAATTATCGTATTGCTTTTCTTTCAACAACAAGAGTGAATTGACATAAAATGGGCCACAATTCGTTGTCCTCTGAATATGGTCTAAAATGGAGATCAAACATGAGCATTGACAGTGCCCTCCTGAACAACAGTCATGCTTCCAAACAACTTCAGTTGCACGTTGTTCTAGAATAGTTGATATATTTCACCGCAACAAGCGTCAAACTCTGGAAATAACTGTAACAAGCCTGACATATTTTAGATCTTGTTCCAAGATTGTGAATTTCTATTTATGGCTGGTGCCGTGATCCAATACCATTTGTCATGAACCACAGCTGCCTGACAATCTGTCTTTGAGTCGACATGGTTAAATGTTACACTTTTTGTTTCCTTTACAAATTGTTTTGGCTAGACAGTATGAGATGGCACACACAAGACTAGCTAACACACTCAGGACAGGCATTCATATTTACTTTAGATAGACATGCAAACCATAAGACAGCGAAAGTAGCATCCATGCTACTCTGATGTAGGGGCTAATGACTCGGTATACGCCCATACTTTTTAGTGGGAGACAAGCATCACTGCTTATTTTATTGTTCTTGTAGACCGACTGGAAAAAAAGATTTATCTTATCTTATATTTAGACAGAACCCAAATTCGTTGTTTGTATTCAGCACACAGTAGCATTGGTGTTCCAGAAATACAATTGGAGTAACACATGGTCTGTCACTGTAACTCACAGCAACTCTAGGCACTCCTGTTAACTTAAGGATAGAAGTAGGCATTTTCTCAAGTTTGTTTGATATACATATATATTAGAATATTATAATTGGTGGAGTAGAAAGGAAGAACATGAGCCTGTTTCATAATTTAGTTAATTTCCTACAGTTGCTATAGACTGCAGATAGTATAATGTTTCAGTGCACTTGTGTGACAGCTAATGTGGAAAATCATGTGTAGAATGTACACTGTTCAATAACGACAATGGTATAATTGTACTTCATTTATCAAAATAATACACATCTGTGGTTATATATATTGATGTTTGAGTCTGAAATAGAAGTCTTCAGCATAACAGAATTACCAAATGTTTAAGTAATATGATTGCGCATGACTAAGAATAAACGAAACTTGCAGTAAAACCATATTTGTAGAAATGAGAATAAGCTAAACTTATAGCAAAACCAACCACTACATAACTCCCCACACTCACAGCCCTGGGGGTAAAGGGAATTAGCAAATTGTTTTAGGTCACCAGTTTCACAGGAAACCAGGAGAAGGGCGTCGTAGCCATGGTGACCAGAAGCAGAGCATGCTGGGTAATGGGGGTGCCAGGGTAACCCAATCAATGGACCGGTCTAATGCTGTTACCCTTGGCGACCTGCTCACAGCTGACCAGTCCAAAGGTTTTCTGCAGTGTCATATGGTAACTATGGCAACAAATCTGGACAATTTGCTTATTTTTTTTTGCCATGTTATTTAGTATTCATTAATATCTCTTCTTCTGAGCAGGGCATGCAATCAGAAAATCCTTTTAAACGACTTTGTGACCTAAGTTTATCTTTCATTTCTGAGTTCTTTGGAAATCTTATAAGAAGCATTAACAACACTAGTGTCAGTGTTAAAAACCAGAGGGCTCTGCTGCAGTCTTCTGCAGAAAGGGGTCATCCAAAAGGTCAGGGAGGCAGGTGCGGAATGGGGTCAGAGGTCACAGGTCACCAAGGGTGTTATTTTTGACCTCGGGGCGTTTTCCCATGTCAGTGATGCCTTTCTTTTTGACACAAGCAAAAAGAGAGACCTCTGGTAAGGCCACTTATTCTTCATTCTCCGTTTCACATTTCTAGCAGCATGAAATGTTAGGCCACGTATTCATCATTCCTTGTTTTACACATATATTTTCAAGCAGGATAAAATGTCAAAAAATTTATCATGTTAACATTCTGGTTTATAGACATTTATAAAAAAGAACGGAAACTTACTCTTAGGAGTTACTTGATATAAATTGTTTTTGCAGGTAAATGCACAATTTATTTGAATCGCATTCTCCAAATGATGAAATATGGAATTTTATATTATCAATTCAGTCTTTTTGGAAAGAGAATCTGATTAAGCATGCTTTTCTTTCATTCCTGCTTTTTATTATTTTTAATCTTTATCCCGAATGCATTTTTATTATCTGTTGCATTATTAATAACAGTTTGTATAGTATGTATAGTAACAATAATTGAAATGCCAATGTTGGTGATGATATAAATGGCAAAGGCTGTACTGAATTTCCTCAGGCATTCTGTATCAGTTCTGGTAACATCATGTGAGAAATGTACATACACTTGGGCAAAAAAGTTGGGCTCTGACAGAGTAAAGCAGCAAGATTGGATGCGTTTCAGATATCACATGTTATTTTAAATATGTACAGACTGGCAAATCATACACAGCCTGCCTAATACATGCATTAACCAGCCATTTGTGGATATTTACAAACACTTCCGTGTAATTTCAATTAATATATAAATTGGCAAGTGATTTAGTCTGAACAATCTGTTCTTTCTGTTTTCCAAGAGGTTTCACCCCAGGAGTCATGTGCACTCAATTTTTCCATGTATATTTATGAAACTCATTGAGAACTCCATTGACTTTCTGGTATGGCCAGACTTCGTGTCTGTCAAAATCGCTGTCGGTGGAAATCACAAATCTCAGATGGGGGCCTTCGCGGGGTTCACATGTGGCGTTACACGGCGGACCCACCGTCGAACCCCATTGAGGAGATTGTGCGAACCCCTCAGGACACAATGGTAGGGGGTATTTATGCATAAGGAGGAAGGAGTGGTACAAGGGTCACCAATATCACCCCTTCTTTGCCACATCCAATATTTAGGTCTTGTCCTGAGGGGGACCCTGTGGGGTGTATTCCAATAGGAGTCTGAGAGGGTGTCCCTTCCAATTTCCCCTTGTGCCATTACATCCATACATTGCACAGTGACCCCACAGTCTTCTATTATAGTCCTTCTGTATTGTGCCTTAGTCTCATGAAATAAATACAAAACACAACACAGTGGAACCCCAGAATTAAGATCATGCTTGGGAGTCACAGAAGGGGTCGCAATATCAGAGCGGTCTTCCAGATAACATGCAAGGTCAAGACTCTTTCAAAAAATATATAATAATAAATTGGGCTATGCGCAATTTATAAACTTCATCAGATAGAAAGAAACAGCCAGGTAAGTGCTCTAAGGTAGGCCAACGTTAGCCCGACATTCGCCTGACATTCGTCCAATCTCTATCCAATATGAAATACACTGAGTCGAAGTCTAGCCAATGTGACATTTTATCTCTGATAAACTCCAAAACTTTATTCTTTATACACAAGAACCTCATTCTTCATACCATTCCACTATTAAGACCCCCCCCCCCCCGCCCCCACACCATACATTTCTAACAAACCTGTATCTTGCCATTGTGTTTTTCCTTACTATCGAGATCACACCATTAAGACAGGCACATTTGGACCAAGGATGACCCTAATGGTCAGGCACATTTGGACCAAGGATGGCCCTAATGGTCAGATTTGAGTTATTTTTGGTAGTCAGGAAAGTGACTTAAATGAATGTGGTCTTGTAGCCGATGTAATATTTTTGCTTCATCATTTGGCGGAATTAATTGCTATGTCTCAATTCAATAAATTTACACCAGTGGTGGCCTTGATATTGAGGTCACACTGTCTACATATTCAATATGCCTCTTCCAAGTTTCTTTCAATATGTGACATCACACACAACTTTTACAAGCAATCTGTAACGCTATACATCTCTAAAATTGAAAAGCAACCTACTCTCACCCACACTATACAACTTCAAATTGATTTTGTTTTACTTGGCATGAAGTATGGTATGATTTATTCTTACGATGAATTTAAAAATTAAGAAGCATTCGAGAGATTGAAGAGCATGTGTCAATAAACTTGCATTTAAGTTTGTAGAAGAAATAACACGATGTCAGAGTTTGATAACAAAATATGACAAGAAAAATTGTGACAAAATAATAGTAAATTTCCTACCAATAGGATGAGTTCAACATTTCTTACAATTGGCAGTAAAAAGAACCAAACAAATGTTAGGCGATTACAAAATGATAAGAAAAACTATGACAAAATAATAGTGAGTTTCCTACCCATAAGTTAGGTTCAACAATTCCCAGTTACCTCGGGACATCTGTAATTGCACTTAGCCCAAAATGCAGGGAATTTAATTAATCAAATTTGAATTTAACGAATTAAGGTCAATTCTGTTTGGAATGTGGCTGCAAACAGCCATTGTTGGAGCCACGCTGAATCGGAGTTTGAACAAGCACTTCATTTAAACAATTGCTGCAAACCCTTAAGTGCTAGCAATTATTCGTGGGGTTTAATAGCTTCTTCATTTTGCCTTGTCAGCCTTCAAGAAGGAAAAGCATAGCATTTAAGTTAAATGGACCTTTTTGCAACTCAATCTACAAGCAAAAAAAAAGGTAAAATGTTGGCATTGAATTCGAGGTTAAATCTAATCGTCCTGAAATGTGTGGCTACAGCAAAAAGGGATTGTAATCCAATTTGAAAAAGGCAAAATGGATTAGTGGAGTTAAGATAACACCAGGAGAGAGCATTTCCGGTTCTTGCGGGAATTTCTTGGGTGCGATTGATTGTACTAATTGAATTGCAACGTTTTGAGGATTCAAAATGCAGATGGCGAAGAAATGAGAGTTTTAACAATGAGTCTCATAAGAAATGTTAGGTATTAATTACCATATAAATGCACTAATCTACAATATGGCATTGTAATAATTCAGTTAATGAGCTCAATGCCTGGATTGTAATTAGTTAATGACAAAGCTTAATGGGTTAGAGAAACAGTAGCTGGGAGTCTGTTAAAGTCCCAAGAAATGACCATGAAGTTAAAAGGAAAAGAGATGAATCACAGACTAACAAGAACAACCTTGACAGGTTTTTTCCCCTCAACAGAATGCCAATAAAATGCCTGTCCTAGAGTTGTTGAACTTAAAGTTAATATTTGAAGAATCTTCTCCAAATGTAAGCTTAAATTCTAATGGCTGTGATGACCAGTCATTATATCATAGAACTCAGACTTGTTTATTTCACTCAACAAGAAAAGAAATGATGAAATGTAAAACATAGAGTGAGGAGGCTCAAAAAGACTTTCGGTCGCTATTATTGAGCCTCCTTGCATATAATATTCATTTATAATGGTTCAATTAAAAGTATTTGTTTCATTTTCCTGTTTTTATATTGAAATACAATGAACTGTGCACGTAAGTTTTAAATATTGCAAATTTAACAGTCTCTGATGATGCAAATTTCGTTATACTTAGAGATTAGGTAGGCCTAATTTTTGACGTGATTAGAGAAATTCGTATCTTACACATTGAAAACTTCTGCAGCTGTATTTGAGAAAACTGTTGTTTGTACCCTCGGCCATACCAATGGCCAAAGGGTATTGAGATCGCCTATGGCATCTGTCTAGCTGTCCGTCCGTCTATGTAGCTGTCCATCTGTCAGTCCAGCGCTCTTGTAGAAGACATTTCCCGGAAAGTGACTAAGTTCCTCAAATCTTTGTACTTCCTGTGCCAGATGAAGTTCCATATTATCGCTCACTTCATGCCTTCCCATTTGATTACAGCCCAAAAGAAAACTAGATCTCTCCTCCATAATCAGGTCAAAGCTACAAAGGTCATGTCACTTGGGTGGCCAATCAAATTGACGCAAACTAGGTCAGTGGAACGAGGTTATCAGATGACCTTGTCAGTATCAAGGTAAGGGGCGACAAATTGCATTGTAGGAGGGGAAAGGTAATTTAGGTTGCCATGGCAATGGGCTGGCATCTTCCTAATTTAAGACCTACTTAATTAAGGGGAAATGGGGATTTGTCAAAGGAATTGATAGTTTGAGTGTAGCACAATGAAGCAAGGCGACATTATCTTAAATGGTAGAATAAAGATCTTCACCCAGACAATAACAAAGACACAAAACCTGACAGGCTGAGAGACAGCTGCTGTACAAAGACAGAGAAGCTGATAAAGACAGAGAAAAAGTAAATATAGTATAAAGACTCTATTACAGAGCGAACCGAGTTAAAACAACCTAACAGGCCAACATTTATTGATGTAAAAGCCCAACTTAAAAGTGTGATTGTTACTGGTGAAAATCCTGCTGGTCTTGCTGGTAAATGGTCTAAAGTCAGACACAAGTTACAAAGATGGAATGTGTAAAGAATTATAAATATATACGAACGCTTGTTTTAACAATAATATTGTTTTAGGTAATATTCCACCCTAGCTCGTTTGCCATCATCACAAACACTCCAACAACCATTTATTGCTAACACTCCATTTGACCTATTAACGCATCACCATAGCAACAATAGGTCAAAGATCAAGGTCAGAGGTTAGGCAATCCTACCGGCCAATTGGAGCAATAGGTAGTAATGTCTTTATCGGATGGGTGGGCAAATGAGCACACAGGATGCTCTCATGCAATGTGCCAATCCATATGATGAGTGCTACTCCTTGCAATAAGTGCCTGTGATAAGTGCCCATGAAAAGTGCTTGTCAGCAACACAAGTGTCCATGAGTGCAGTCTGACTATGATTGGGCAAACAGCCAGGATTCGTATATTCCATTGAGTTAAAAAAAAATAATCGCATACACAGTGAAGCCAAATAATCTCAAAAGACCAAGTGCTCGTTGTAAGAAGCTTCAGGGCCAATGTTGAACAAAATTTAATAAAAGCCACTAACACCACATTAATCTATTTCTAATACATTATCTATTGCTGCCATGACGGCCATCCAGTTTTTAACCTAAGTTAATTCTTATCTTTGTATTTTACCTCTATATTAAGACAACCTCTCATTAAGTAAAAGTGAAATTTACATCAAATATGGGACATGACAAAATGAACTGAGCCATTAAAACTTTGATAAATTCATTTCTATCACTGATATTGAACTGGTTTGTCTGTTGATGGCTTTATAAAGTTTAAAAAGAATGACTCCCATTTCTGCTTTTTTTGTATAGCCTTGTCTACATGCCATTGGTCAGTACATTAATCAGAAGCATACGTAATGATGAGATGATACGGCTGCTTTGAGTCCACACCATGTTACACATTTACTCTACGGGTGAGGTATTTTACTTGCCCTAGCAAAGGCAGTTAGACACCGAGTACAATGATTCACAAAATATAAAATAGCAAGAAATAATCCAATGTGTGGTAATATGTTTTTACTTGCCTATGTTTAGCACTAACACCAACATACACTATGCATTAAAACACGACAGATGCAATGTGAAGCTAGTTGTACTGAATTGAGGCCAGGACAAAATGGCAATACTTCAAACAAATGCATTTATTCTGTAACTCACTGCAGGACATGTGGAGAGCATGCTCACATTTCCAGACTTCATAGAAGCTGAGCCCCAGGGCCCAATTGGATGGCAGGGCATCACAGCTTTAGTGCTATAACCCCATTCTATGGGAGGCCTATTTCCTCAGAACTTGCTATTACAAAAGGACCTATTGACCATTCACCTGATGGGTGTCCCCTTTTTTCTTTCTTCTTTCTCGTTCTTTCTCTTTCTGGAGCACAAGAAAGACTGGCTGCCCAATTTCCCCTCATTTCCAGCATTGACAGAATGAGTAGTTTTCTTTCAATAACCCATGGTTCCCATCTCCCTGGCAAGGCTAATTTCCACAGTGCTCACGAAAGGACTCAATGTAACTGATTCCAACTGGATAGGGTGCAGGAAGCTCTTCCACATGCACAAGAACTGTACTATCAGGCAAAAACTAACTGATCTTATAGGAGAACCATACGACTCCCTGATATAAATTTTAGCCATTTGGAACATTACATTTTTTAAATCGGATAAAAAATTGACGAATTTATTGCATAAAATTTATGACGAAATGCACACCAGCGTCATGAACGAACGTTCTGGCTTCGCGTATATTTTATTGAATAATCTTCAACATCAACTAGAGGCGCGCCAGCATTTTATTTTTCGGTCGTTAGCTTTTTTCCTTATTTTGACAGACAAAGACATTTATTTACACAAAGAGACACACAATATACAAACACTAATTGAAACATACATAGACAAATACACAATACACAAGTAAAAAGATATTTAACAGGTATTTTTCACTATGTGTGGGAGGCCTCTCTAATAAGACCGCTATTATTTGCAAATAGCAACGTCTTGAGCTTCCTTATTTGAGCATGCATGGACGTTATTCTGTGTGGTATAAAATGCAGATCACCCGGCTCGTATTACCCGATATATCAGGTGATATGTCTGGAATTGGGGAATAATACAAGAGCACTACCTCAATCCCTACACAGCTATGTTTAGATGTATAGTATCTCAATTGTATTTCTGGACATGCTCAATGCATCTGGTCTGACTGGTCTGAAGCTAAGTACGCTTATATTACCACCTGCTAGAGGCAGACATAATGATTGGATTAAAAGGCTTGGAGTCCACACCATGCTAAACATTTACCCTATGGGTGGTGTCTTTTTACCTTCCCCAGCATAGACATAAAATACAAGGCACCCCCAATTTAACTTCTAATGCAATCGACATCCAGCTGCTGAGATGTAGCTCTTGCAGAGTGCCGGGGGGTTCCGACGCAGGATGTGCCATGCTTTAATAAACGGTGAGAATCATATCAGTATTTTTGGCTTTGACTCATGACAGTCTACCTTGTACTTCCAGACTAGAGTTCAGCAACAGTGAAAGTATTGTACAGTTGAGAAATGACAATTTAGCTTTTTTTTTTTTAATTCTCAACATTTCTCAACAGAGTCCTTCGTATACTCCAGTTCCCATCAATCAAGCCTGAAGGTTACAAATTCAACCTTGTCAATTCTCTTTTCCATTATTTTTGGCTTTTCCAACAATTCGTCGAAGTTTTGGTTTCCCGTCAACCTTCAACTGATGGATGCACGGAGACATTTTTTTCCAAAAGTTGTCTCAACTCTTATATTGATGACATTTCAGTTGTTTTTACTTTGTGCAAAATTGGTCACATTTATCACACATTTTGTCAAATTAGATGACAATTCATTTGTAACAATGAGCAAAAACTTACACGATAGACTATTAAGAATTGTCATTGAGTACGATTGTTTTTATCAGTTTTGTGAACTGATATTGACGACAATCTATTTACTTCACATTTGTACCAATTTGCCAAATATACTTTGGATTATTCTGCAATTATCACAGAGTGCGATTCGATTCTTTGACATTAGTGACACTTTTCTGCTCCTATGAGTGGGGGCCTAGCTCATTGGTAGCACGCTGGGCTTCCAACCATTTTGTCCCGGGTTCAGTTCCAGGTCGAGCCTAAGTTGGATGGCTGTTTCATCCTTCATCTCATTGTCATGGTCCCTGCCTGTCCTAATCAGCCCATCAAGTGCAGAAATACAGGACATCAAGCCCTTATCCACCCACCCACCAGGGTAGGTTCAGTGCATGTCGGTCTTGCTCATGCATGAATGGTTATAATAGCACTACTGACACTGAGAATATACACTGAAAGTATTATGAACGATTTAGTTGGCGTTATATTAGTCAGTGTCATGAATGTTAGTCAAAACGACTAACCTAAACTTCTTCGTAAAAAAAAGTCACTTTACATGACTTCGACTGAAGTTGTCTGAAAACCCGGCAATTTTTGCTGGTTACCATAAAAAGCAACTCAGTGACTTAGTAGGCCTAATCTTCGTAATAAGTGAAATGTGAAAACCCCCACAGCAATCTTAACAATGATGAAAACCACCCATCCTAAGTGGGCTTACATGGCACTATCAAACAAATTAACAAAATTAATCAACAGACACTCAATTGTACTGACTCTGATAGTGTTAAAAACTCTGTTGTTATATCATGTTTAGCGAATAAGCCATATATATAATTTTAATCATATTTCTGAACGACTAACCTAAACTTCTGAACCTTTTTATAGATGACACTGAATTCATTTTATTTATCTATAGATACATGGATTGGTTTCACAGTGGTAACAACCAGTCACAGTTGCGGCACTCAGAAATTATTATAATTGATTTACTATGAAACAGAAATGTTCAAGGTGTTAAAAATCTGGTCATGCATGTATTGCTTGTACCAATGTATCCTTTAATCCTCGATTTTTCAATTTCATCATGACTCACATTTATGACTTCGAAAGTTTGAATTTGTATTTTATGACTGCAGTAGACGTTATGCATACACCAACAATATTTCATATCATAAACATTGGTCAACTATCTATGAATTAACGTCTATTGTAGTTGCTATCCAATAACACATAACATAATATGTATACCATCTATAAGGGACCACAATGGAAATAAGTTTACGAACTTTAGTGTGCTATCCTAACAGTATTAAAAATACTTCCTGTCACCAGTTTCATGGATTTATATCATTTTGATGTTGTTTCAAAAAAGTCTATCTATCTATCTATCCATCTATCCATCTATCTATCTATCTATCCATCTATCCATCTATCTATCTATCTATCTATCCATCCATCCATCTATCCATCTATCCATCTATCTATCTATAGACAGACCATGTTCAGCATGTTGCTACATAATTATGCATCAATTCAGCTCAGTTTGTCACCAACCAAGGCTTCTGCCAAAAACATCTGATAAGCCAGTATAGCCAAGGAGAGACCCAACAGCAACAAATCCACAACGTAATTGGGAAAATGTGATTGATAAAAGGTCAGAGCTAGAGTCCTAGTGTCTCACATGTACATGACCTTTTCTGTTACTCAATCAGCCAGTTAGTTAGTTAGTCAGTTAGTTAGTTTGATATTGCTGCTAGACCGCGAGATTGTCAGAGTCAGCCAGTCAGTGCACTAGTGAATCAGTCAGTCAGACAATCGTTTAGTTTAGCTATGGTCAGTTGGTCACTCTGTATATATCAGTGTTGTTGCACAGCACTTTATACATGTCATTATAGGCAGACATGTTAATATTTTCATTCATTAATTCATTCATTCATTCATTCAGTCCTGGCCACACAGGCAAATATAATCGCTAATGATGAATTACATGAGCTAGAAATACATAATCAATCTGATAATTCAAGCACATCAATCAAGTTATAATGTTAATTGCTATCCATTCCAGCATAAGGTATAATTCTGAACCTCAGTAAGGCACAACCTGAGAAACATTGGACGGGCAACCACTAAAACAGGCTCTATCAGAGCATAGGCTCGCATGCTTGGAATAAATAAAACTTGAACTGTCCACTTAGTGACCTTTCTGACCACTTCGTTATAACACCAGATTATGGTAAGTGATGGACTCAGTGCAAGTCAAGTAAGTTCTTGCTGACACGAAAATGACATTTGGTTGCTATCAGCAACGGACAACACATACATGTAATTTAAAGTGAACTAACAGCAGCATTACCTCTGTTGTTTACAAGATCTGACTTTCTCTTTCATTGTTCTTCACATAGATCTTGATATATTTATAATTTAATTTACCTGTCTTGCGAAATTTATTTTTCTTACTGTCCTCCTAGGAATCCTTACTTTAACTAGTACTATTTTTTGTTTCTTAAGTTTGTTTATCAATTGCATGTCTAGAAAACCGTGTTCCAAATCTTTTTATAATAGTTATATTCATGGCATCTAAAATTATTTATGATAACGAATAACAATGTATACAGTTAGTGTCATAAAATATGATCAACTGTAGACAGCTGTAGCAACTTATAGCTACAGCCAGTAATAAGTTGCTACAGCTGCTTTTGCGTACTCCTAGCTTATAGTCGGCTTACACCTACCACCACTGAAAAAATATAAACCTTGGTAAAAGCAAGAATTTTATCTAAGATATCATAAATATGTACTTTCATATCCAGCTTTGAATAGCCAGCTATAGCCAGACAGTTCTGTTTAGTGGCACATAGCATCGTATGGGAGAAGTTATCTAGTTATGTCTAGGTTTAATTTGACAGGCCGTGTTTAATGAAACTAACTGTACATTGTCTACCTCCTTATGTTTGCCTTTACCTCAAAAAACCTCTTGGGTTACAATTTATCTGCAAAAAGTTGACAGATGAGATGATGAATATGGTTTATGCTATGGAACAGTGACTGAGCTATGGCTCACACACAAAGGTGTAGGATTCGAACCCAAGCACATACGCCCACTACAACGGATGAGTTGATGCCTATACCTCATGCGATGAGACATGGATGTGGGGACTCCAAGCCTCAGGCTTATCATCTCATCATCATGTCTGCCTGTGGTAGTTGGTTATATATGCTGACTAACCTTCAGACCAGTAGCACTGAGACATTGAGATATAAACTGTACAAAAAGCAGGGTTTGAGCCCATATCCTGATTAACTGCCACCAAGCTCCCAACCACTGATTTACCTTGCCCGAGCTACTGAGCTGTTCACTTCAGCGTAGTCTTTTTTATCGGTTATTTTCTGTGGACACTAGTTCACAGGCAGAAGACACTGCATAGGCCGAGTTGGCGCAAATCCTATCGATAAACGGGGGGCAAAATACGCTCATAACTTTGTTGATATTCATCGATAGACAATAAAATATTGTATACTGTAGTATTTTTATCACCCAACACAGATTTTGGCATTGGCATTTCTTTAATTGCCCCCTTAACCCACGCAACACAGAATTTTAGGTAAGCCAACTCAGCATATATGGTTTGTCCTCTGACTGTGAACAAGCCCACAATAAATAACCAATAATAAAAAACGGCACTTAAGTGAACAGCAGATCGCTCGGGCAATGTTTCACCAGAGTTTTTGTACATTGACTCATCAAGATAAGTTTTACAGTACCATTGCAACCCTTGCCCACCAGTCTCTAGACTCTCTACCAAACACCAGTCTGGCCTTACGTAAATTTTTTACAGTGTACAGAAAACCTAATCTGCCTAATCTAACCCAATGTAATATGGCACATTGTAAGAGTGTCCTTGCTATGGAAAAAAGCAGCAGAAAAAAGGTTTGATCAGAAAATTGTGTTTGACCTTGAAGTGACCTTGGAAAGTCATCTCATGACCTTGGAGCCAGACAGACATAAAGCACAAGGGCAAAGCAGTTTAGATGGTAATAGATGAACCCTATACAAAGAGGAAGCTCAACATTGGGGGTTATTTTGGTAGGTGGAGTAATATCTACAAATAACTTACACATTGTAGTGTCTTACTACGGTGCAGTGGACAAACCAGGAGTGGATATTTTTTATCAGAAACAAAGTATTCGCCCTCTGATAGACATGGAGTAAAGTCTGCCCAGATACAACATGGATATAATAGTCAAATAGTAGATACCACACAAAAATAGGTAATTTCCTTAATGAAAAGAACAATCAAGATTGGTTGGCAAGTCCTGTCTTAGAGGGTTCTATTTACTACTCAAATCATAAAGCTGATGGTGAGAATCGAACCCAGTGTCTTGATCTCACCACTCTACCTATAGACAAGAAACTATTGCATAGTTTTGTCTAAACTAAAATGATGCTGGTCTGAAACATCATTAGCAGACGGGATTATGATATGAGACTTGAGGCTTCACATGTTACACATTCATCGCAAAGCTATGGTCTTTACTTGCCTCAGCATACTTGTTTTGTTTTCACATTTCTCCAACAACCACAAAAACCTCTTGCCCAATTAAAATTTCTAAATTTGTAAACTCCTTTTTACGTCCTCTGCCGTTCGCTGGAATCCAGATTTTCTGCCAAATAATGTCTGAATGGGAGATAAATAATAGGACAGGAATTAGGAGAAATAGGACAGGAATTAGGAGAAATAGATCGATGTCTGAGAAATGGCACAAAAAGGGCTGAGGGAGTTCTTACACAGCCCAAGAAATCTTGCTCCACAACTGATTAATTTCACAGCTACACATTGACATTGAGGGAGGAAATGAGAAAGGAGTCAATACCTGTCGTAATTAGGCAGACCTTACATTACAAAAAGATCCCCATAAAATCTCAAGGAAGCACAGAATTAATCAGGATCGTTCAACGCCTTATTTCTTCAAGTGGCAAAATGAATTGTGCATCTCACATTATCTGTCAGTCTATCTGTCTGTCTGTCTGTCTGTCTGACTGTCTGTCTTCTCCTTGTTGGAGCCTTGTTATTTGTGTCTATTGCATTGCTTGTATTGCTCCTAATGCCGAATGAACCAAAGCCGAAAACTTTTTTTGACACGTTCTTTGTGAAAAGGCACAACTTCTACAGCTATACAGATGTGAAGTTTAAGAACTAGAGCGTGAGGCAACTCATCTCATCTCATCCCACCATCTCTCTTTCGTTTCACCTCATATCATCTCACAATGTTGCATTTCTATCATAAAAAATATTATAATATACATTCCAATTTTCATTATGTTCCATGACATCTCAGTCCACTTTATGTAATCTTTCAATGTTTTATCTAAACTTTGGTCATCATAAATGCCATGCTACCTTATTTCATTTTACCTTATATTTCACAGGGTAAATCAAATACACCTGCATTTCAATGAAAATATTTGTACATAGCGGAGTATCTGAATGTACATTCAGCACTTCTACCGTACTTCATGTTATGCACTCCTCACTATATTTTCTCCTCTCTTCTTTAAATTTCTTTTCTGAGAAATTTTCTGCTTTCCTAGCTAATCATCACGTTCCTGCTGTGTGGCGTGGATGTCAGCACTGCACAGAATAAATGACATTAATTCAAACAGAACGAGGCCAGATGCATCACGGGATTGCGTTTGGTGTCTGCGACGTCTGTGACGTGCCGTCTTGTCGTCTGTGACGTTTGCTGTGGGGCGCCTTGTGACATTTGCTCAGCTAACAACCATTTCCACTTAGGTTTGAGTGAAATGATGCATATCACTTGTATTGCTGACGTCACCACATTGTGTTGCTGACATCACAGCCTTGGAATGTGACGTCACAATGCTATCAGTCACAGAAAACTTGCAGTACTGCTTCACTTTCTATAGACCTGGCTGACTGGTTATGGTTTCAAGTTCTCAATAGTGAGGTGGGTTTATTAGTGGGGTAACTGCAATAGTGATCTTAGTGAGAGGTGGTTCAGTAGTAAGGTCTCCTAAAATTTGTGATTTCTGGAAGATATATGTATGTGTATCTCCGTATGGGTACTTTAATGGCCAGAGTTCTATGATATCAAATCTGTCCTGTCCTCAAATTTCTCCACAACTAGATAGAATACAGACACATCTGACTCCTCATTCTACTCCTTTCGCTGATAATTTGCTAACATGTATATGAAGTCAAGAAATAAAGTCTCTGCTAAAGTAAATTTTGGTAAATTTCTACAGTGATCAAGAAACAACAGAACACTGCGTCTCAAAATTGAATCATAGGATATTTACAACAGAGACACTATAAAAGGCAATGACAGCCAAGTGCTGCAATTTACTGCGAAGTCCACAACAAAAATTGTGTTCACAGGCTTGGTGGGACAGAGTGTACTACTCAATGTAGCATACAATGGAAAAAGGATGACACAGTGTAGACTGGTCCGCTGATATGTACTTAGACAGGAGTCTTGTCCTGATCTGAGCGACGTGATTGGTCAATGAGCATCATTAGATCGTGGGAGCTGATTGGCTGTTTAGACTGAGGGAAGAATACAAACGTCACAATACAATAATAAACGTCCTATCCAAGCCTTGTTTTCGGTGCGCATGTTCGCTGACCGAGATATTTTACTTCCGTTTGTCATATTCCTGGTAAGAGAATTTACACTTCACCGGGCTCCACATTGCCCCTTGCGGTGGACCTGAGAACCAGGCTAGACACAGCGCAGTATGAATAACACTTCACTGCGCCCCAGTCTTGGGTTCGAACTTAGGTCTTGGAGACTATGTTTGCGAAACCTTTCACATCATGTTCCCATACATGGCTGCAACTGAGCAAATGTGGGTCATAGTGCCTTGAGGTGCATTGTCTTTTGACAGATTCTGATGCAGAGAGATATGATCATGCATGATATGAAATTGCTTTGCAATTATGAGTCATTACAGAGTGCATGCCTCATCACAAAAATTAGGAAGGAGCGTGCAACAGTGATGGATGAAACAGATTTTGCACCATATTAGTGCTTGGTCATGACATCATTGTGTTGGTTGTTCTACAAAAGGAACTCTGTTTATTGTGTTTTTATAAACTGTTTATAAACACATGAGGTAGAATACAGATCTTTAACAATCATTATTGTGACAATTTATAGGATCAAAATCACATGTTTTACAATCGAAAAGATACTGTGCTTAAACCCTGTATTGTACATCTTGGCTGCATCAATATTGTTGCTTCCGCCAAAATCTTAATGGAAAATTATATATCTGAAGCAGGGAAGCTGGGCTGATGGTTTCTTCAGCAGCTAATTGCTGATGTAATCCTATTAGGCCGTGTCATATCCACAACACAGTGATGAGCGGACAAACTAATTGAGCTCATGATGAGTCTATCAGAAGATGACGGCAAATTGTTCCCCTATAACAGAGCACAATGCAAGCCTCGCTCTGGGATTAACAACTTTCAGCATGTCTCTATATGGATGTATGCACGTATATCAATGTGCATGAGTATGAAATAGGCCTGTCTCTATTGCATAATGAGATGTTATTGTTATATCAATGGAGAAATTCGATGAGGTTATGCATTATGTTCCAATCGAATATGCATATATAATATCATCAAAGATCAACAGGTTCTATCTTAGAATCTGGTGGCATATGTCTATGTCTCAATTCTGCTGGGTCTGAAGCTTAGTAAGCCTATATGACAAGCTGCGAGAGGCAGACGTAATGACGAGAGCCCACCCAAGTTACACATTTACTTGATGGGAGGGCCTTTTACTTGCCTCGGAATAGACACCGAGTACAAGGCACCTCCGATTTAACATCTCATGCGATGACATCCGGCTAGGATATAGCTCACAAAGAGGTAGGGGATTGAACCTGGGGCCTTCAGCAGAGCTGGTCCATGTGGAATTGGCAGATGCCTTACCCATTAGGCTACTTACATGTAGCTGCTAAAAGTATGTTCAATCTACCAATGAAACTCAGCGATTAACACAAGATCAAAAGTGCTTGTTTTGGCAGAACAATATATTTCTCTCCCAATGTTTTACAATCCGATGGATATTTCGGGAACTGATCAGAACATAAGTAACAAATGAAACAATCGCCAAGAAGATATGAAATAAAGTTACAGCAGGGGGTAAGCTGCAGAATGATGGTTCGTTTGTCTATCTAGCCCTTTGTATAACAGCTGAGAACTTTATCCATGAAAACCAAATTGTCAATGTTTTACAGGACAGGGTATAGTATTATAATATAATGTTATTACAAATACTGGGGAATTAAACTCCAGAGGACGCCATATATATATATAAATCCAGGACTCCCCATTTGGCAAAGGCAGTCCCTCAACCAATGAGAGCCCAGAATAAACATGACGTCCTCTGGAGTTTACGTTTCCCTGTCTATGATATCTGCTGTAAGAATGCCCTGTTCCTACTCTACAGATGTTAGCAAGTTTGGCTGGACAAAGCGTGAAAACAAGCCACAAAATATAGAATAATTGTCAAAGCGAGTCAAGCACCCAGATAGCATTCCAAATTTGGCCAGCGTCGTTTCTACATCATTTTGATGTCGTCCACATCGTGCCGACGCCGATATGATTTGGAATGCTGTCTGGGCAGCACACCAGTGCTGCTACCAATGTTACCAATGCAAGTTAGAGCCACCAAAACTCCCAAGTAACTTCGTGCAAGTTGATGTAAATGGAAGTCCCCAAGCGCAACATATGAGTCTGGCAGCAAACAGAGGTAATTGGGTTCCCAAATGAGGTTCCTTAGCAGGTTCTTTAGCAGCCAAAAGGTCCCCCCGTGTCACAGGTAATGGGGAAAAATGGTCCACCATTGTCACACAGAAAAGACTCCAGGCTAAAATGCATTGTATTGTGGTCAGTGCAATGTATACAAATGAGTGTACATAAGTTAGAACGGACATATGTAGAAGCTAGCTTGACAGTATACAGCGGAATTAAGTATGCCCCTAACACACGGTCAGTACGTTATAATAATAATAATTTCTGTCAGTTCAATATAAATTTCTCTGTTTATGGCCAGCCGGAGTGAAAATGTGATTGAAATTTAGTATTTCTTAAACAAAATATTTATGCATCAACTAATGAGATTGAGCGAGCAACCAACATTTTTGTGAATTTTATTTGGAATACATGTACTCTTTTTGTTAGATCATATTATGTGGTAGCTTATGCTAGAAACCAGACAGCCACCGGAGACTGTTACAGCACGGGTTGATTACAGTAGACTTCATAGACTTGGAAACTAAACTCAGAACATGTCAAGAATGCAGGACTCCTACTGCCTAAGCCAATCGGAGCTTGGATTCATCAGAAATCCTTGGGGTTCAGTTTCCGAATCTATGAAATCAGGCTCTAATGCTATAAAATGAGTGCTGATAAGGTAACTTCACCCTTGATTGTTGAGATACTTTAGGCAAATGTGTTACCCTGGATTCGAATGAAAGTACGGGTTTAGTGCAGTATAGCAGACCCAAATCTATGCCCATATTTAGCGTCCATTAAAAATTAAGTTTTATCAAATATTTCACAAGATTGAAGTTCTAGCACAATTAGAATAACATTTTGTGCAAAGTAGCTGGGGTTTTTAAATATGAAACTCTGTCTTTACCGTGAATATGAAAACCGCCATCATAACTAAATTAGTTTGTGACGTCATAAAGAAATTTCAAGCACTTTTACGTCATAGGCCTGGAAAAGAGGCTCGTTAAATATGGTCATAAATCTGGGTCCGCTATACTGTACTTTTTCCGAAAGAACCACTCAGATAGAATTTGAAATTGTATTTACATGACGTCGGCTCTATGTGGGCGACGTCAGATCAACATCGGCCCGACGTAGCATATTATCAGGGAAGGAATATGAGCTGATCTTTTACTATATTGGTAGTTTTTGATTTGTGACAACATCACTTACACAGCATATGTCCTTCATCTTGAAGTTTAGCAAATTGATACAACTGTTTTCTTGACAATGTCTTCTTTAAGTGGCCTACAGAAGTGCCTCAGATTGACACAATATTACAGTCTCCAGAAGGAAACTTCTCAAAAGTCAGTCCAATCAAAAAGTCTCTTGTGACTGTTTAGCTCTCTTCAGGCTGTCACAAACACTAAATAGCCTCCTTCTTCTTACTCTTATTTTGAATGGGAGTCACACATGTCAGACAGATTCTGCTGTTTATTTAAGAATCTCTCAAGTGAAGTGATTCATTGTGGCATCTTTGCTCTCAACAGAACCAAAACTTCTTATAGTTTCTCTCACTTTCTTTTTCTTGCGAATTCAAGGAATCGATGTACCCAAAGATGAATTGATACAAATTCACATCAGGAGAAGGAAAGTATTAAACAAAGTGCTAATGGTACAAAAGTGACTGCTGGTTTAAATCATAACGTTTCACAGTAACCATGGTAACAGTTGCAAGTTTAATTATAAGGCTGCAATGTTCTCTGAATTTCATATCGTGGATTTTCCCAACAAGACGTTGAGGATCAGGGCTTTATGTCCTGTATTTCTGCATCTAATGGGCTAATTAGGACAGGCAGGGACCAAGGCAATGAGATGATGGTTGAAACAGCCATCCTAACTTAGGCTTGACCGGGAATTGAGCCCGGGACCCCGTGATTGTAACCCAGCACGCTACAACTGAGCTAGGCCTTCACCCCCCAGAACATAGAACAATATTGGACACAATGATACTTTTGACCTTGGAATGATTTTATCTTACCTTGCCACAAGGTCACCTATAGTCGGAGAAACATCGCCATTAACAAAGGTCTTACTGGCGAAGTACTTGTACTGGTTGTGAATGAAATCAAATTTGTTAAAACTGACATATGCAATGGTGATGCATACTAGAAATATGCTTTCCAAGTACCTCACTAGTAAGATCTAACAATTTCTCACAAACAAATAACTAGCAACTACACCCCATGTACTTTTACCAATCATCTGTTACAATTAATGTAGTCAATAAACATCAATACAATACTATTAAGGTCACTTAGCATGATTATGTGTATAAGCATGGAACTAAGGGTGGTCGAACCACAGAAACTGTGTACATTTTCAATATGAATACACCTAACTAATGGATTTAATACAAACTTCTATGATCAAATGATGATGACTATAGTATCTAACCTAAATGACAAATTCTTTTTATATTTCAGATACCACTTAATCTACAGGAAGACCACTCCATATACAGTGCATCTTAATGTAAGTAGAAATACATTTCATATTTTTCAAAAGTTGCATTTCTAAGGTATATTTTGCTACTACATTTCTTATGTAGCAACTAGCCAAGCTATATTCCATGAAGCATCTATATAAATAGGTAAGGCCTCTAATATCTTATAGACACGTAGGTGCGGGTGATCTAATAAAATGTCTGGTCTATAAAATGGTGTAAACACCATGTCTGAGATTGTGATGTCTACTCAAGCAGAGTGGATTAAAATAATGATAGGGCGAAAAAGATAATGTCATTGGAAGATATTTGAAATGCAAATAGAAATGGTCTGTGAGAAAGCCATTAGAGTAAGGAGGAGTTAAAAGCAGTTTGCTTTGGAGTTAATGGTCCATTGAAAATGATTTTTAAATGATTTAAAAGATGATAACAAGAAAGATGGAGAAAGAAATTTGCTGAAAAAGGCAGAGAGAAAAGAGGCTCAATTAAAGATACAAAGATTTAAAATAATGAAAAAAATAAATAAAGATCCTAAAAGTTTGTCCATCTCTTGATTGTATATTCACTATGCCAAATATATAACACCCACAATGCATCCCATTAAGGTCCTAGGAACTGAACCGATCCTCTGTAACTCTATCCTGCATACTACCCTGGTGTAAATGGGGAGCTTGCTATGGACAGTGATGGCGATTGTAGAGTGCTTAGCCCCCTGCAGGTAATTCTGTGTAATGGGCTGTACACTCCCCATGGAGTTGAGAAAGGCTCATCCTTGAACAGATCAGTGTAGTTAAATTCGACTTCGGTGATAGACTGCCGTGATGGTGCTCACGATCGAGTGAACACCACCTAGAGTAGAGTGCTTAGCCCCCTGCAGGTAATTCTGTGTAATGGGCTGTACACTCCCCATGGAGTTGAGAAAGGCTCATCCTTGAACAGATCAGTGTGGTTAAATTCGACTTCGGTGATAGACTGCCGTGATGGTGCTCACGATCGAGTGAACACCACCTAGAGTAGAGTGCTTAGCCCCCTGCAGGTAATTCTGTGTAATGGGCTGTACACTCCCCATGGAGTTGAGAAAGGCTCATCCTTGAACAGATCAGTGTGGTTAAATTCGACTTCAGTGATAGACTGCCGTGATGGTGCTCACGATCGAGTGAACACCACCTAGAGTAGAGTGCTTAGCCCCCTGCAGGTAATTCTGTGTAATGGGCTGTACACTCCCCATGGAGTTGAGAAAGGCTCATCCTTGAACAGATCAGTGTGGTTAAATTCGACTTCGGTGATAGACTGCCGTGACGGTGCTCACGATCGAGTGAACACCACCTAGAGTAGAGTGCTTAGCCCCCTGCAGGTAATTCTGTGTAATGGGCTGTACACTCCCCATGGAGTTGAGAAAGGCTCATCCTTGAACAGATCAGTGTGGTTAAATTCGACTTCGGTGATAGACTGCCATGACGGTGCTCACGATCGAGTGAACACCACCTAGAGTAGAGTGCTTAGCCCCCTGCAGGTAATTCTGTGTAATGGGCTGTACACTCCCCATGGAGTTGAGAAAGGCTCATCCTTGAACAGATCAGTGTGGTTAAATTCGACTTCGGTGATAGACTGCCGTGACGGTGCTCACGATTGAGTGAACACCACCTAGAGTAGAGTGCTTAGCCCCCTGCAGGTAATTCTGTGTAATGGGCTGTACACTCCCCATGGAGTTGAGAAAGGCTCATCTTGAACAGATCAGTGTGGTTAAATTCGACTTCGGTGATAGACTGCCGTGACGGTGCTCACGATCGAGTGAACACCACCTAGAGTAGAGTGCTTAGCCCCCTGCAGGTAATTCTGTGTAATGGGCTGTACACTCCCCATGGAGTTGAGAAAGGCTCATCCTTGAACAGATCGAGTGAACACCACCTACCTTTACTATCATTAAATTTGCCTTCCAAATGGTAAATTCTTAGATTTTTCTGAAGTTATGTGTATTCAACTTAGAGGTACAGTTGCCTAATTAGTTAGGCATCCTTGTAGTGAGGTAGAGTCTCACTAGAGCAGTTGGGTGGCCAGTTGATTGGCTGTTATGACTAATCCCTCCCCAAACCTGAATTCCTCTTTATCCTGCCTGATCCTGACACAATGAGTGGCAATGTACCACGGTCTTAAGAGGGCATCATTATGCAGAGTGCTGTAACAAGCAGTAGCAGGAAGGAAGGGGTATTTACCCCGACCCCTGAGACTAGACAAGTACATGGGCAAGTGGAGATCTGGAGCTTAGATCGATCAGATCATACTCAACAGCTGATGACTGGGGAGTGGGGCATCAGTTGACTTCATAGGCAGTAGTCTTGGAGTCGTTGAAGAGGAGGAGGTGGAGGGGTTGGGGGGTACAAGAAATTTTCAGATGCCCCATAATGCTGATATTGCTTCATGTAGGAGAGGGTTGGTTTGGAAAGGGGGTGATGTTTACAGAAAGGATTAACAAAAGGTACTACACTTTGCACTTGATTTGTTAATAGCGTGATGAGAGTTTCAGTATTGTATTTAGTATTAATCTTCTATGGTGCATTGATTCCTGCTAATTGCCCTGATGGTGCTTTGTTTTATTCATATGCTTATAGTTGTACATAATTATCATATAGATGTTTTTAATATGTAACTAAATTATGTTCATGTAGATTGTTCTTTAATTTACTTAATCATTAAATATATGTATATTTTAATTTTTATCCTTGTTTTTTAATTTTTTTTATGACACATGTATCTTTTTGATGCTCTGTGGTCAATAAAATTCTATATATATTTTGATCAGTAAAAGTTGATCTACATGCCTAATTAGGCAGAGAAACTTATATGGTTGTGCAGTCACGTTATCATGTTAAGCAGGTTCTCACCATAGCCAAAGGAGTTACTGATAATATAGAAAATCTTACAAAACGTAATCTGGTGATACATCATTAACTCGGCGTTATGGATGTGAACAGAGCAGTCTTCACATGCAATTTTCGCCACTCACAAAGAATTATTGATAACATGTAGGAGAAATGTGACTCCAACAATTTCACAAATCTACTCCAATTTGTGGTATTTAAATCGTGGAAACGATTGAGAAAAGGTGTGAAAACTTCTTGATATCCTTGATATTATAATAACTCGTAAGTTTCTTAGGAATTTAGCAGCTTCCATGAAGTATCTTTAATTGGCTGGAAATTCCATTCGAACTTTCATTGATCAGAAGATAACGGGACATAAAAAGAAGAATTAAAGTGGAAATTTTACAGATCATGAAAAACTAAGATTGGCAGCTCCTGCTGAGGCAGACCTACTATTAAGTTTAAATTGAACAGCAGATTTCGTGGAATTCCAGATTAAATTTCAACTTCAGTTAATTGAAGTTTCAGTTCTATCTACATGTAGTATCTAACACAATAGACAGGAGGCATGTAGAGCTTTCAGTACTTTAACTAATTCCTGTTGATGTGGTGGATCAAAGAGAATTGCATCACCATTGGCTGCAGCAGCTGTAGCTTTTATATTGTGATGTGAAAAATCACTCTCTGCAGGGTATTGACACTAATAAGCAGATGTTAAGAGAAAGTTGGATTGATGTACTCCCACAAAATCACTAGTTGCAACATGCCTTATTACAAGTCCCAGAGCAGCTGTTATTAGCAACAGCTGGGTTAAATGAACCATGTTTGTTTATGCAGAAGTCAGGGTTGCATTATATTAACACCCACACTATCAGTCAGGGGTGGGGGCCTAGCTCAGTGGTAGCGCGCTGGGCTTTCAACCACTGGGTCCTGGTTATCCTTCGTCTCATTGCCATGGTCCCTGCCTGTCCTAATTAGCCCATCAGGTGCAGAAATACAGGACATAAAGCCCTAATCCACCACCACCACCCACACTATCAGTCCAGTGCACAACACACATTCTAACAACAGATGTTTACTCTGCATATTGTTTAGTCTTAAAGCCGCATTGTCACTCAATATGACAGTGGCTAAAATCTATTGCATTCACTTCATTGTCTTCTTTACTGATCCTTACCAATCAGAGCCTTGCTGGGTTCGTTATCTCTCCATAAAATAAATAAACTTCACCTAGTATTTCAATTTTTTATGCCATCAAAAATTCAATATGTACACAAACCAAGTGATGACGTCACAATACTGAACAATGGCTGATGAGGTAATTTTCATTGTGTTTCTAATGTTTTGGTCTTGATTACTTTTAATGCATCATTTATTTTTTGTAATTAATGCCTGACAGATTAATTAGCTTACACATATTTAATGTGCCTTGATCAAAAAAGGTGATTTTCAATCATTTGATGAAGTTTTAGAAAATAACACCAACCATTTGGAATTCTCAAAACCTGTAGGGTTTCGGTATATGTGGTTCAAAACCCTTTACCGGACAATGACCTTGGTATAACCCTAATTTGTAATAAGTGTGTCTGTTATCAACACGTCTGTACCTCAGAATAGAACTGCAAACACCGCTAGGTTGAAATTTAGCATCTTAATTGCTGGATAAAACATAGTCTAACTAATACAGCATATATTGGGTACACCACAGCACAATGATATAACAATAGTAGTTGGTGAAGAGTCCAAAATTGAGCTTTGTGGGATGAGTAATCCCGTGAAACTATGTTTGACAATACACCATTCACCATTGCCTATATTCTCCACATTGTACAACATACACTGCAGCTGTCCAAAATACACCGCATCTGTCCAACATAATCCAAGCCATCTAACATACACTGCAGCCATCCAATATACACGGTAGCCATCCAACATCCACCCATGCTGGATGACAATGAAACAATCTGATGGGCTAACAGCAGCTTAGCGGAGCATACAGAGTGAAGTTCAGCAGGTTTTGTTCCTCCGTTAGCCCACAATAGAACTTGGAAACCTGACTTCTGAATCAATACATGCAGGAGCCCTTTAAAACATCCCAGAGAAATGGAACCCTTCATACATAAACTTTGATGCAGACCCTTTAAAGAGCAACTCATTCTGTTTAGCAAGCTTCTGTCCTCTACTTTGACTTCCAATGTAGATTGAACATAACATCTGACAATTCATCTGTGGTATGAAAGGGTTCTAACTCACAATCATCCAGCCAGGAAGCAACCACCTTTACTACTAGACCACTGCACCTCTTATTAAGGAATGAGTACGGCATAAATGTACTGACACAAGTCAGAAGGTTGGGATAAAGAGATGACGTGGTCTAATTACAGGAATTTATTCTTTCATATATTCTTTCAAAGAAAGTGGGACAATCCAGTATCCACCAATGTAAGCTCAGTAGGATACTTTAAAATAACCCTTGTTTTGCTAATTTAATTGCCCATTAAGAGGTAAACTGGCATAAGATGAAAGCTTTGTTTATAGTTCTTGACAAATGACAGGTTCTACATTATCTTTATAGATATTTTTTTGTTTCTTAAATCTGTAATCTCACAATCGGATAATTGGGTCGGTATATACAGCGATGCTTTTTCTTGCTCTCTGTATGTTTTATTTTTTCTCGACAAGAGAGAAAATCTGAGTGTCATAGAATTCTCTCTTTATTTCATAAAGGGCATGATACACAAAGAGCATATGCACAGAGTTTCACAACTTTGAAGACTAGGAGCTGGATCAATGAATACAGGGGCAGCCTCTAGTCCTTTGCATTGAATTTGGAAGGTGGCCCACTCAATGTACTTGCTAAAGAAGCACAACTCAGTGTGGGTGACTTGGCGAACAGCAAAACCCCACTATTAGGACCATCCCACATCATGACCACCTCGACTATGAACCAGATCAGCCAGGTTCACCCGCTCTCTAACATATGGAATATGAGATTACATGGCTAAACGTGCCACGTGCGTTTTCCATGAGAGGGATAAACGCATGGAAAACGCATGGTTCTTAGCTAATTATAATGAGGCAAAACCTATGCGTTTTCCATGCGTTTATCCAAACGCATTGTAAACGCACATGGCACAATTGGCCATGTACGAGCAAAAAAAGAATATTAAGAGTAGAGACAATGTTGATTTTCAGATCATTGCTGTGATTCTCAAAGTCTCAAATTTGGGTTCCACTGTACATGGGTTTCAAGAGCAAAATCAGATTGTAACTACACCCAGACTGAAGTAGTTTTTTCCTCTTTTACTGCTGTTTCTCCTTTATTAGGGTGATTGGTATTTTATCATCTAAAGACAGAACAAGTTGTTTAAATGAGATCGTTAAGCGACATCCTATTTCCATTAGAAAAGGATATTAAAGGATCACGCTGATCATTTGCAGAAGAGAACCCAATCCATAACTTCCGACCCAACCTAAAGTGCGCTGTACAAAGTCCAGTCACCAGGCGATCCATCTGCGGATACAATTCAGTCCTCGGAGATTCCACCATGAAGTCTTTCCGTCCAGAAGTCAAAGCAGATCGTCCATCATTTTCGAATATCGAATACACATGACTGAAGGGCGCTATCTAATGGCCGGCTTAGTAAATTAGGGTGTCAAGGTCAGATCACAAAAATATCGATGTCCATGCGCTTCTGGGCAGGGTATGCACTGCGAAGGTTTTGTAGCAAGACCAAAATCCTGACATAAGACCATAGGCATCTCAGAGCTGGCTGAAGGAATCCTATCTCTTCCATACTATTATATTTTGCCCTAGATTTACATTGTACGCCTGGGGGCTGACCCCCTCTGCCATTTTGAGGAATCATCCTCTGACCGCTTTTGATTTGGAAGCCGCTTTTTGTCAATGATCCGATCACTCTTGCAATATTTCTGCATGCAAAAGGCCAGATTTTCCCATTGGGCATGGGACTCTTTTGCCATACATCATTGTAGCAATAGCGACAAATATAATAGCAGTCAACCTTGCGATTGGGGATATGGGGGATATTCACGAATGGTTACCCCAAAACCAAATAGTCCAAATGCTTCTGTATCAATGACAAAAAAGTCAAAGGACAATGACAAAAAAGTCTAAGGACAATGACAAAAAAGTCTAAGGGCAATGACAAAAAAGTCTAAGGACAATCGCTAGTGGTAACAATTGTACTGAAAGGACCCACAAACACCATATTTGAACTTGACCTTAATTGAATTTTAAGTGCTTTGCACTAAGTTTCGATACTAAGGAATGTAAAATCCTCCACCCTTTATAGACCATTTATATTGAGAAGGGATAGACTTCACCATCTCATCATAACGTTTAGTCCTCTTTAAGCCATTAAATAGGGTGTTGTCTTGCACACTAAGACATAAATTGATAGGAAACCTTGTGTACACCTTGCAGCTGAAACAGACCTTTGTATTGAAGTCATTCAGTGCAAATCCTACCAAGTGCCCTTCCTCACTTTTTAGGCAAATTGACAAACAATTACAAAGGCAACTGTGCCCTTATTTGGCATGCTGTCAACTTTGCTGTCAACTTCACTGCCAACTGTACAAGTAAAAGTATCTTATTGAACTGTTGCAATACTTTTAGTACTTACAAGACTGCAACTTCTCAGTGCAGCTACAACTTGGAGCAGCAGTATGTACCTCTTTCGAACGTTATATTGTTGATATAATGCGAAGTAATTCAAAGCCTACTCATCCATTATTAGTGTACATGGCATCATCTTCAAAGCTGGGATGGTTGAAGATCAATGAAGCTCCGATAATCCCAGCATCTCAAGTTGCAAGGCTCTTGATGCATGGCACAGCCAAAGAGCAGGCATTATATGTCATTGGCAGTCATTTTATCTTGTTGTGTAGCTAATGAGCTATTAGCTTTGGCCTTATATTCTCCCTTCTTCTGCACATCGCAGCCTCAAACAGCCGTCCTGGATGTCTCACCCTCCGACCTGTATTTATCATGACCTTCAATTATGATGATATTATGATAAGCGCCACAAATATTGATAAGCGTTCTGTGGGACATCCCGCACAGAAGACCTGATTCCCTTGATCTATGTGAGGACAGCGAGAGCAACCACAAAGCCAAAGAATTCATCATATCTTCCCGAGCTGTTGTTCTGTACGCTACAAAAGCATGACACAAGCCTCCATGTTTGAACATCAACGTACTTCATCAATGAAGTATTATGCAAAATAAATTGGACAGATTATTCTTCTACAGAATCTCCTTATCATATTTATTAATATATTTACCCAATGAACTACATGTTTAGTATATATTAAACTGACATTTCTCAAAGATTATTATAGCTGTATCTGCAGTTAGCCGTATAAGAATGTGCAAAATTCACATATTCTTAGCAACAGAGTCAGGATTACCATTAATGGTCAGACATTAACTGATAAGTATTTTCGAAGGTTGTCGTAACTCCATCCGAATACCCATACTTTAGGTTGGAGGTCTTCGAACTACCCATGAACTGTTCCCAGATCAGACCGTCATCCATCGAGCAGCTGCCGGACCATCCTGATTGATGCCCGCTTTCCTAACCTGATTTTATCAGAGCCATGTTAAGTGGAGAGCCTCCGAAGAAAAATGACCTTGGCCGACTGAGGTCATGACTTGTCGTTGTGGAAGACCAGTACAGATTGACAAGGGACTTTACATTTAATCTTCTTTCTGAATTGTAAATGACCTCTGCTGACCTTAAATGACCTTGAAATTACCAGTTTGACCTCCAAATGACATTTATTTTCACTGAGATAATAAATGGCAGTCCCTAGGACTACAACATTAAGTTAAGTCAATCATAAATTCCTGATTACCTTGAAAAATGTCTTTTAGTGATTTTAAGTGTTATTAACATGATTGCCATGAACCTTGAAGAATTTTAGTAGTGATCCTTTCTAATGATATTCTGCATTTGCTATTAAACTCAATACCAAGATTATGGCAGATACAGGCAGAAATCTATCTGAATTCAGAACGATAAAATCATATATTCAGAACGATAAAATCATATCTCAAAAGCAAATAATGTTACCACAAATGTTGTATAAACCTCCATTCCATAATCCGCGCTTGGTTTAATTACCAGAAGGCAACTTGGTTAGGGTTTAAGGCTAAGCCATAAAAAGATATCTGTAGATAGGGAATGGATAGGTCAGGAAACTCGATACAGACCGCTAATGTCAGCCACTTTCAAAAAGTTGTAGAAAATATACTGAATGCTTAGAATCGGATTCGAACCCTGGGCTGCAAACAGAAGCAATCAATACCATAACCACAGGGCCATCACGTTGTATCACAACTACTCCACAATGACCTTGAGTTGACCTAGCAAATAACAAGGTCATTCCTTGGGTATTATGTAAAGTTCAGGCTCAACCTCCTTGTTACTATGATCAGGCAAACTCTATGAGAACCAACTGAACTGTGGCTAATGAGACTACACTGATAATCAGATCATTATATCTGCATGAACAGCAAGACTAGGAGGACACATTGAATGCAACTTTATAGTATTATTCATAAGTCCGGAACATCAAGTGCTAGCTAATAAGATATTAACAATGATTGCTAAAAAGGACCATGAGGGTTTATTAGGGTTATTTTGTTTGATTCGATATTTCTTCAATTGGTGTAGACAGGTTTAAAAGTAACTGAAAATGTGATTGTTTCAGTGCATGCTTCTGAATACACTAAAACAACAGGACCCGGTTTCACACGCTAATCTGGTTGGTGGGTGAGTGGGTGAGTGAATGGGTTAGGGCTTAACGTCCTGTATTTCTGCACCTAATGGGCTAATTAGGACAGGCAGGGACCATGGCAATGAGATGAAGTATGAAACAGCCATTCAACGTAGCCTCGGTCGGGAATTGAACCCGGGAACCGGTGGTTGAAAGCCCAGTGCCCTAACACTGAGCAGGCATTATATGTCATTGGCACATTTTAGGGTATTGGATGTACCTTACTGGAAGTAAGCCAGAACAGAAAACATAGAATCTGATGTTTTTTTTTACAGCAGATTTCATAAAGTTGGAAACTGAACTCCACAAGACTCCTTGTCATGAATCCAGGACTCCCATTGGCTAAGACAGTCTTTTAGCTAATGGGTGCCTGGCTTCCCATGATGGCGTTCTCTCGAGTATAGTTTCCATGTCTATTAGTTCTACTACAGCACATGTTTATATGAATAGCACTTGTAAAGTGCCTTAGTCTAAACATTGTGGTAAGGCATTGCTGATTTCGCCGACACAAGTTTCCAAGTTTCGCATCATTCAGGACTGAAACTTATGATGCAGTTTTGCTCCAAGGTCACGAAAGGACACCACAGTTACCTAATGGTCTTAAAAGCACTGAAATTAAGATAAACGCATTTAGATTTTGAAGGTCAATTCATTTTTCTGGAGTAATCTGCAACACTGAAGCCAAATATCTAATAGAGATATGATCGTCTACATGGTATCATTGCCGTTAAAGGTCAAGTAATTGAAGATGTGACCTTTGTAACAATGGTTTTTGCAGGATTAGATGTTTATCAATTGCAGAATGCAGATAGTCGACAGTTATCGGAGAAGTTTCTTAATCTTAGTGGGAGAAGTGAGTCAAATATCTTGCAAAAATCACACATTTTTATTGTAATGCAAAAGAATCACACATCCAGTCTGCATGATCCAGTTCAAACTGGTTTGGTTTCATATATAGAATAGTAAATATATCAAGAGTGACAATATTAGCCGAATTGCATTAGCTATAATATTGGCAAGGGATAACTGTAGTTCCCAGAAACTTTAAATAATGCGATGAAATTCAAATCATAAATGTTACAACGGTTAACCTGAATGTCCAACTGCACTCATAAAATAATTCAAATCAATATAATTAATAGTATATCATCCTAGAGAAGGCCCAGGGTGGGGGCCAAGCTCAGTGGTAGTGCACTGGGCCTACAACCACTGGGTCCCGGGTTCAATTCCTGGTCGAGCCTAAGTTGGATGGCTATTTCATCCTTTATCTCATTGCCATGGGGACCATGCTTGTCCTAATTAGCCCATCAGATGCAGAATTACAGGACGTAAAGATGAGAGGCAGCTCAGATGTAACCCATGAAGAATAGTGGATTTTTACGGAATGTTCTGTGTATTTCCACCAGGTGGCTATGACAGAATACCACAATTATATTGGCTGAAAATGTTCCCGCCTTTGATTGTGATTGGCCAAAGCCAAGTGCATCCAAGCAGCAGTATTTTTAGTGCATTTTAATGTATAGTTGACATCTTATTCAATTGATTTTTGGTATTTGCCTGAGAAAGTTATATTTATTGAATCTGTGGGTTAGGCTATGGCTATGTCTGAAAAGCAAAATGAGAGGAAGGACTTATGTCCTGATGAATTCAGGGCTGCTCAGTGAAAAGACTATTCCCAGCTCAGGATTCAAACCTGGGTTCCTACACCAATGTGTCACTGTTCTTTGTAGTGGAATTACTTTCAATTAGCACTCTGCATAATTTGACTCAAATTCACAGTTAAGGGCATATACAAAATGTAAAACTGCCAGACATAACTTTAAATTGGCTATGTTGTTGCCATGAGGAATGATAATAACAAGTTTACAACTTTGATTTCCAATCAACACCAGGCTACTACAATGCCATCCAGATTAGAAACCTTTTTCACTTGTAAACTGAAAAAGATATGGAGCTGCTGTAAAATTAAGCCCGGACTTATCTAAACTCTGATTAATTGAGGTCTAATATTTGAGATAATTTAACTCAACAAAGTTATGAGGCTTATTGAGTAGATGGTAGTGGAGGATATTGAAGGATATTTTGCCTTTTGTTGTAGCAAAGCTGCTATATCAGGGATGTTATTAATCAAGCAAACCCATTTTCAGAAGAAATGGAGATATTTATAAAAGGCAGTAATGACAGCTGATTACAGTGAGAACATGTAAGTGAAAAAGATTGTTTCAAGTCTCAGTTGATAGGCGAAATAAGCATCTATTAAATCAGTTGCTGCTGCTGCTGCTGCTGCTGCTACTGCTGATGTTGCTGCTGCTGATGCTGGAGCAACTCAAACGTTTGTAGTAACATCCATAAGGAGTTTTAAGAGCCATTTGATGCAATCTAATTTCATGGAATAATTCAGTTATTAGAAAATAAGCCCCACCATTAAAATGAAGCCAGAATCATGCAAAGTTACACCAGTAAAATGACAAGGAAAGACTGAGAAATATTGCCTTGTTAATCAGATTCAGCAACCATGTTTTTTAAGCAGGTCATAGATATCGTTTGCTTTGCTACAGTGCAAAATAATTAAAAAATGTTTTTGAAACGGTGTTATTAAAAGCTGAGTGCTTAATATTCCAGAATAAACCTTGCTTCATCTTGAATTCGATAAACATGGACGGGCTGAGAAAGTTCAGCTTGAACAGGCCTGCCAAGGGTGCATTAATAAGTCGGTTGAGACACCTCAGCAAAATCAATTAAAAACAAGTGAAGTATGTTCCTTTAAACGCTCTGCTGTGGGTCCTGGGTTTGATTCTAGGCCAAAGCACTTTTCACGAGCTACATCCCAGCTGGATATGTAAACTAACTAATTTGTTAAATGTAAATCTGTGTAAGGGGGCCACTCTTGCTAGCGTCTTACCAAAGACTTATTAATAAGTGTCCTCCTAACCCGACTGTTACACATTTTTTGTAAAATTGTCATTACATGCATTTGTTTATGTATGGTCTAATACAATGTACTGTCTCTGTCTGTCTAGTTGTCGTGCTGTCTGGATGTCGATCGCAAGAGACATTCATGGTGATTTGTACTCTTGTGTCTATGCTGAGGCAAGTTAAGGATCCCATCCATCCCAGATAAGATTCCAAATTGGCCCAGCATCGTTTTCATATACGTCACTGTCGTTATAACAACATCGCATTAACATCCCCGACATCGCGCCAACGTTGAAATGATTTGGAATGCTATCTGGGATAGGGTAAATGTGCAACATGGTGTGGACTCCAAGCCTTACATAAGCGGACTAAGATTCAGACCCAGTAGCACGTACTGAGACAATGACATTGACAAAGTCTTTGCTTCATGACCTTTTAGTCACAACTTAAACTTAGGACTCTTCTGGAGCACATGAATAATGGACAACACACTTCTTTACATTGTTAGTGCAGCCCTTGAAAGTGACTTCTTAGTGTTACCTACTGTATCTGCTGTCGATGGAAAACAATCTACTTAAAAAGCTAAGTTACTGCTGTTGTGGCTACAAACTATCAAATTTACTGATCTTCATAGTTGAGTGGATTTAATTAAAATAGTGCAATAAAAAGAGGTGTAGGATTATGAAGTATTAAGACAGTTGAAGAGGAAAGTGTTCGGTGTGACTTCAAACAGACCTCATCAGGAACCAAATCACTTGCTAGAATGCCTTATAAGTTACAAATATCTACACTGTAGTTATGTACAGGTCTTGTTTTATCTTGTACTTGCTATAGGGAAGCCAAAAGAACTCCAGTATGCCTTTATAAGATGACATGAGTGATGGAATAGAGCAGAAAGTAAAAAGGCAAATAATGCTGGGGGAAAGGTAACGCCCCTGGAGTACACCCTTGCAAGTGATCTTGGCAGATGCTGAACCCTCCTTTATATCCAGGTTACACCCTGGTCACTTTGTGGTCAATTGGGGCACTATCCTAAGGCATGTGGGGTTCTGGGGTCACCTTAGGGCTCTGCTAGGCCACCCTTGGTCCACCCTTGGTCCACCCTGGGTCCACCCGGGGTCTAGAAGAGCCCCAGGCACCCCATGGCACTTAAACAAGCAGTTAGACAAGCAGCCTGCCTCAATTTGGCTGATTTAATCCCAAGTCAACCTTAGCCAAGGCCAGGGGCACAACACACAAGTTCACTGTCTGCTTGTTCACTGCAATAACATACAGGGAAGAGTATTACTGTGAGATAAAATATGTGATGAAATAGGGGACATAAGTGAATATAAGAGATAATGTACACTACATAGTGATCCTCAAATTGACCAAACTTGCTCACAAAAATCATATAATTGACTTCTTGACCTAGTTACATGACAAAAACCTAACCTAGTACTATATGATTTAATTCAAACAAATTCATTGCTTAACCAATTACCGAAACCTGAAAGCATGACAGAAATTTATACAGCAAAGATGTTGCAGCCAAATTTAGACAATATAGCTTGAGGAATCCCGATAACATAAGGTACAAATTTTTTTTTGTGACCTCACAATGTCGGTAAAATTCATTCATTCATTCATATTGTGATAGTTTACATCACAGGACAAGGAAAGAAAACACGGATGAACAATAAACAGAGCACAAACATTTGATCACCATACCCCTACAAAAGAATAGAAAAAATGACACAACAAAACATCAGACTTGATCACTCATAATACCCGATAGACAACCAATCCTGTTGGCCAACCACAAGTGAACTGCAGCTGGAGCTAGCTACATCAAGTGAAGTCTGTTACTGGACTGCACAGAAACCAGGCTGAGTCACTCTTGAGTCACCCTGACAGGCTGTGTGTCAATAATAACCCTTCAAAAGGGTCCAGCTAAATCCCCACTAGCTCAGATGGGAACCTAGCTCCCTGGTCTCTGCTTTGAATGCTCAGAATGCAGATTGATGGCTGGTTTAAAACCAAATTACCTCCATACCAAAACACACCGCGGATATCAACTCCACATTTTTTACCCTCTTTCTATATTCCTTGTTTTCTGTTAAGTTGCTATCTGAGAATTTCCAGTGATATAGAATCGATACGCAGACCTATATCTTACAACTACACACAAGCGGATGGATTTATAGATTTATAAACTTGAAGATTGTTACCATGAAAAGCAAAAAACAGAACATAGTTCAATAAATACATTATTTTAAATAAGCATGGAGCTCAAGGATATAATCAAGATGAGCTTACCAGCCCAAATGACAGAACACAAGAATATCATCATATGTATGCAAGACCAGTTTATCATATTTCTGACCATCTGACAGTTCTTTGTTGTAACACTATATCATATGTATTCCCATAGGCCAGACTCTGTAGAGAGACACTGTGGTCAATTTTTGTGCACATCAGAGTGGACAGCTATTAGGTTTAGTCCAGTGTGGACAGGCCCCATTGTAGATAAGGGATAGTGCCACTTGTGGCAATCCTGCTGCTGATAACGGAATAAAAAGCTGAGCTTTATTCTACCGAGGGATACTGCAGGGTGATGCTATGAGTCCATATACTGCTGTGCATACTCATACAGAATACACTCTCTGTGTGTAGTGAGACTTATTGACTCTGTACGTAACTTGTGCTCCCTGAAAATTGTGTTGAACTGAAGATTCCTTTAACATTTAAGTGTCACAGGGAATTGTGTTGAACTGAAGATTCCTTTAAGTGTCACAGCTGGACTTGAGGTTCGTTAATCTTTATTTATGACATGCTGTAACCACAGGAAACTATCACATCCAGTTGAGTGGTCTAGTGGTTAAGGCAATGACGTGCTCCACTGAAGGTATTGAATTCAATTCAGGCCAAGGCACGCTTCATGAGCTTCATATCAGCTGGAAATCAGCTGCACGAGACATAAATTGTTGGTGCATTGTATTCATTGTCTAAGCTGGGGCAAGTAAAAGACCCTGTGCATGGGTAAAATCACAACATGGTGTGGACTCCAAACCTCATCATCTCATCATTATGTATGCCTCTGACTAAGCTTCAGACCAGTCAGACTTGAGACAATAAAAAGTAATACTATACTGAGGTTGAGTTTCATGAATATGTTGAAAAAGTTTAGAACAAGCATTGAGATAAGGCATACATTTAGTATGCTGTGACAGAACCAACTTCCAAGAGTCAACACAACATCAGTATATACATTTATTTTGTTACAGAGAATTCTGTATATATCTAGTAGACAAAAATTAGGTCTCATAGCATAAGTTCTCTAGCATACAGCTGTATACATCATATGCAATTATTGATTACACTGTAGACATGTTGTGAAGTTGCACAACAGCCATTTGCAAGTTCTACATGACACAAACATAGATGTGAGGCTACAAGCAGCTGCAATTCATAGCTAGAATTCACAACAGCTGCAATTTATACAGCTACATTTCACTCAGAAAGCTCCCAAATTCTTGTAAGTTGCTTGCGGAGACTGTCAATATTTTTACATTAGCAGACATTTCCATTGTATTTCATCCGTATTTCAACCCGCTGTCTGACATTGTAAATTTACAAGCTTGCTGGAGACGTTAACGAACAAACCCATATTGATCATATTCTTCGATCTTTCTTACTTTTTTTGTACTACTCTGCGCTATTACTTATGCTCTTAACGTTTCTCTGATATATCATGTTCATGTACATTTTAATGTCCTCTAAGTAATATATGATACAGTATAAAGGTATAAAGACTTTTGGAGTTTAAATACTGCTATGCGGTTACATTTCTCCATTTCAAAATGATCTACATGGTGTAAAATTATATTTCAAAGAGAACCCATGATAGATAAATGACAGGTATACGAGTCATGCTCTTAGAAATATCTCTTCTTTAGTATTACAACAGAACCAGCATTAAGACGACCTCACCATTAATACCATTTAGACTACTTCACCATTAAGACCACCTCACCATTAAGACCACCTTCCCATTAAGACCACTCACCATTAAGACCACCTCACCATTAAGACCACCTCACCATTAAGACTACTTCACCATTAAGACTACTTCACCATTAAGACCACCTCACCATTAAGACAACCTCCCCATTAAGACCACCTCACCAATATAACTACCTCACCATTAAGACTACCTCACCATTAAGACTACCTCACCATTAAGACCACCTCACCATTAAGACTACCTCACCATTAAGACCACCTCACCATTAAGTCTACCACACCATTAAGACCACCTCACCATAAAGACTACCTCACCATTAAGACTAGCCTTATAATTATATTAAGACCATTGGGATCTAGACCCAAATTTGGAATAAAGGATTTGATCTGGACTCAACTCTATTCTTACAATTGCATTCTGCCTCCCAATCAAGACACCTCGCGATTAAAACTGATAAAATTTAGAACCGAAGGTGGTCTTAATGGATCGGTTCCGATATACATGCACATAAAATGCCTTGAAAATTTAGACCGTGAACCGAAAGATCGACTGAGCAAAGAATGTTCTGTGTCCAATGGGCCTGGTGGTTCAAATTGATGAGCTTTTTGTTTGGCTGTTTTTCCTGAATAATATATAGTTAAAGCAGACAACACAGGCATTTTCACTTCATATAAATGCAGTTGGATAGCTGAAACTGGAAATCAATACAAGGTAATGTCCACAAAAAATAGACCAATTTTGATAAAAACGGATTTTTGATGGAAAAATACCACCATCCGAAGACCACACAATAACAGTGACCCATTGGCTAATATGCACACAGATTACAGCTGACTTCTCAAGTATTACAGTAATTCATATCTTGAAATGACAATTTCCATCATTCCTTGGTTGCCATAACAACTGAAGCATCAGCTGTCACCCTGCCTTTTGCAATCATGCATCCATCATACAATTCATATGTGAGCACTTTCTTCCAAGTGATTAGACTGCTAGCAACGGACAATATGTGCAAAAAGATGCAATCTTGCAATAGCTTTGTGTAAATAGAATGCAGTATATATCATAATAATTGCACCATTCTCTGGTTCCTTCATACAGCAAAACAGCAAGGTTGAATCTCCATATGAAAAGCTTGAAAAGGTTGCTGCTATGTATTACAGTTTACGTCTAAAAATTGAATCATAACAGTCAATTTATCACATTAAAGAAGTTGCTCGGATACCGGGCGATTTCCTATTTTGGTTATAGGTACAATACCAGACCCATTGACACTTTACGAGGTAAATCAGTCTTTCGAATGAGATGTAATAGCTAGGCCTCTGCCACAGTAAGTGCAATGCCCCACCCATGGGGTGAAATTTTAACATTACATCTGCCTTTGCAACAGGTCAATAAATGTAACATGTGTTTTGAAATATTAAGAAGTTATTTAAGCATCAGACCAGTACTGTATAATACAATATCGCAGGAAACAACCCGGAATCAATGACCAGAATACCAGAAAATTTGATGAGCAAAGTAGCAAGCAAGAATTTAATAGCTATACAAATTAAACTCTATTCAAAATAAGTTTATCAGAATACAATAAAATTATTGAAACAATAATATCGGTTATTAGAAGAATGGGGTTGTTGAAAACATAATAAAAATAATTTAAATTTTGAAGATACAGACTATTAATAGACTCTCAGTTAATAATTTAGTTTATTAGTTTATTAGTTATGATGTGCTTGTCATGTTTTGGACTTTAAGAGTGAAATGTTTTTATTAGCGGCTTGTATTTTTTTATTGTGTATGTGGATTTTAAACACGTATTAATAGTTAACTTGGTGGCTGGAACCTTGATTATTGAAATTTTATTGCTTTCTGTATTTACATTAATGTCTCTTTCATGTTATCTTTTAACTGAATGACATATGTATCACTTATGATATTTTACATGTCAATAAAATCTATATATATCTATTCATAGTTTGGACGTCCATTCACATTCAACTGAATTAAACAGTATAATATTATGTTGTTTTAGTCAGGGTACGTAACAAGGCCCAAAATCAGGAAATTTCAGCCCCGGCTGTTATATACTTTGTTTCTTGTACCACCATAAAGCTGAAATACTGGAGATTTTGGCCTGATGTGTCAATGTACCAAGATCTGATGGAGTCATGTACCGTTATTTTCAATCTAGCAGGAAAATGTTGCTAGATATGTCCTATAATGTAATTATTTTAATTGTTAATGTTGTAAATTTCTAGTAGGTTGTCTTTGAAACAAGCTAATTTAAGGCCTTATCTACCCAATTCAAGAATATTGACACATTAGGCCAAAATCTCCAGATTGTCAGCTTTCTTGTGGTAACAAGAAACAGAAAATAACAGCCAGGGGCTGAAGCTCTGTAAATATTGCACTTTTGGGGTTTGCACCCTGACTTCTTTTTCCTATTGCAAAATTTACAAATCTTTAAAATGCAGAAATTCTGCTTGTTTTAAATTTTAAACTTCTCTCAAATTACAGCAAAGAATACCTGCAACAACAAAGCCACTTCGATAATGATTATTCAGGTGTCAAGGAAAGACGTGGTGGGAAATCTTCAATTCTGCATTTCCAAAATGCACCGAACATTGCTTTGTGAAAAGAAAATTTAATTGACCCAAACAGAATACACGGCTTTGATCAGGCGAGCGAAAGAGGTTGTGTTTAGACAACAAAATGTTTGAATACTTGAATAGGATTTGTTTTTAAAACGATTCTTTTTATTTAAAAGAATTTTAGGGTTGAGTTGCCTGGAAGTTTCATCAGAACCTTTTTAATTCAACAGTTTTTCAAAACTTGACAACAGAAACGTTGTCAGAGCCTGGTAATAAAAGACAATTGCCCCCAAAGTAATAATTCGGTTCAGCAACAGCTACAAAATTATAAGTTTAGTATATTTATTTATTGCCTTAGCAATAATAGTATCCAGAACATTGCATTTACCATCAGTATCAAAAAGCAGATATAATGATGAGATGATATTATCAGGCTCACCGTACAGATACCTTTGATTTGATCATCCATCATCCTCTGACACTATTAATTTTGGTCTGTAAAATGGCGATATCCAAAAGTCCGTCAGTCAATTATGTAGCATTGATTTTGGAGACTGAGTGCACCCTCAGTTAAAGCCTCTTCTCTAGATATGAGCCGTGGCTGCCCTCACAAACCGTTTTAACCTAGAGCTCTCTTTGTGCAGATAAAGGTATTGACGCAACTTGTGGAGAGGAAAGTTGAGATATTTATGACACTAAGTTCTCTTCCTTTGCTCTCCCAGAAGTGATTAGAGACTCACATTCTCACAGTTTCAAAGGCAAGTTTAATTAGCAGTGAGAGGATCACATACTTAAAATGTGTGACAGTGCACTGGAGTTCAAATGATCTACACTGTAAAACAAACAATCTCCAATACACACCCCAAATTCCTGTTGTTCTTAAATATGACATATACTTGCATGGAATCATCATGGCATTTGAAAATAAAATATTTATCTTTTTTTATCTTAATATCGGCAGTTGTGTAGGATCAGGTTCATACTAAATTTGATTTTGGTAATCATGATAATGGCTTTTGTTGATAGAAATTCAAATATAAGCAAAAAAAAATTCTTTTTACAGAAAAAATCACTCTGATTGATTTGTTTCATATTGCACAGTCACATATGATACAAATTTATATGTATGCACTTCCACTTAAAATCAATCTATAACTTGACCCTTTCATTAATGCCAAGAAAAGGCTTGACAAAAGATCCGGGACATAATACTCTCAAAAATGTTTCCCTTTTTTAATAAAAGTTGAACTAAATAACTCTGAGGCAATACGATGCTGAAGCTAAGCCAAACAGTACATGGACTGTGTTGCACTCAAGACTCTTGGCACTCAGCTGGGCAGGATTAATCTGACCAAGTTTATCTGTCAAGGCGTAAGGCAACTCTCACACATTAGCCAGGATTACAGGTCCTGGGTGTCTGCAGAAGTCTTAACAGAAAGAAAAACATTGCCAGGGTGACCGGAATGTTGATGAGAATGAGAAAAAAATAAGGATAAAGTGCAAGGAAAAAAAACCAAAAAAGTAATAGGATTGCTACTGAGCAATCTATAAATGTGGAAAATGATTGGTTAATAATACAAACAAAAAGATATGGTTTGAATGAATAAAATTGCACTTAGAAATAGTCAATTTTCTTTATCTTATTTTGGCTTATACAACCAATTTGATTCCAACACCTAGAAAATTTAATCCATTTATGCATTGAATACAGTCATAAGCTAAACTGACCATAAATGTATACAATTAACTACTATTATCATGGGTATAAAACACACTTTAGAAGACCAGCCACAGAGCTAAATCTAGTGACAGCAACCGAGAACGACATAACACAATCGGACCATGCAACAGAGCATCCCGCTCAGTGCCTCCATCCAATGCTCCCGGGATGCTAATTGGTTTCAGATGCTGAGGAGGATGCTCCCTGCATGTACAGTGAAAGGCTTATCTTCCCTTCAGGTCCATCTGATTAGAGAGAGAATAAGAGAGAAAGACTTCATCCTTTGATGTCCCCTCTACATTACCTGACTCGTTTGGTCGACATGCTACAATTTATGTTTTACCAACTTGCAGGGACTAGCTACTTTAGCTTTTGAAAAGTTGACTTACTCAGTTACTTGCGTGTTTGATTTGTCTTGCCAAATTCTTCACACAATGTTGAATCTGTTTTAATTGTGTGCATGCAGCACTACTCATTAGAGCACTCTTGTAAAGCTAATACAGCAACCTAGAGTTAGGAATAATTACTTAAAACCATAACAAGCCGAACCAGCATAAATTGATAAATAATTAGTTATTACAAAGAGTATCATTCACAAGTGGCATGTAGCATTTTGCTTAAAGGTCCACTGTCTGTCAAAATTACTATTTTCTAGAACTTCATCAAATGACCTTATTTGATCAAGGCACGCTAAATATGTAAAAGCAAAATGAATCTAGCAGGCATTAATTACAAAAAATAAATGATACATTGAAAGTAATCAAGACCAAAACATTGGAAATACAATGGAAATGGCATCATCACCCATTGTAGAGTATGGTGACGTCATCACTGGGTATGTTTACATATTGAATTTTTTGTACCTTAAAGTTAAATTCCTGCACACAAATGAGCATGTAATGGTGAAAAATTCATGAAACAAGGTAGTATACTGTATAGTGGATTATTTATATGCCTTTACTGGTCACCAAAGTGTTACTGCTGTGTGTGTGTCAGTCAAATGGATGGGTCATTTCCTGGCCTCAAGAATAGTAGCTGAGCATGGGGGGGGGGGGGGGGCTACCAAGTTAAATCTTATTCTGACAAATATTTTATACTCTGCTAAATGCCCAAGTTATAAGAAACTATACCTAGCAACTTGAGCATGAGGTCATCAAGAATATTGCATGAGTAATTAATAGCTTTATTCGTATGTATAAATTCAAGATTAATAACAAAAATTAAATATTTAAAACAATGATTTGCATCCAAAAAAAAAAAGCAAAAAAGAGGATTAGCAAAAACCCCAGATAATCAATTTGTTGATAAATATTCTATAATATCACAGATATCTTGTTTACTCAGACTAAAGTCTTCACACAACTCATCCCTGATATGAATGAGTTCCATAATTTGATTTATTAATAGGTTGCTGATTAATTAAAAATCATTGTGCACCATTCTTGATCCTAATCTGAATCCAAACCAAAGTACTTCTTATTGCATGGTCCTTCTGGATCCTTTTGTTAGTAAGCTTCTACTTCAACTGGTTATCATCTAGTATCTAGAATAACTTGTTGGGTTCTAAACTTCCCAAAACTTCATCGAATCAAATTGTGACAATTTTAAATTTACCAAGTTATGAAGTGCAAAGTTGAATAATGAACATCAAAGAATATTTTCCTAAATGAAGCCTCACCATGTCAGTGTCAGATTGTTGACATTTGTAATTCAGTTAAAATGCCAGCTCAAGACAATAACATGCTAATCCCTACAAGGGTTGAGTTAACCCTCTCAAAGGATGAATTACAACTGCCGGATTAATTTTGCTTAATCAGCGAAATATTATCTGTGATGTTTAATTTCAGATTTGTCTGAAGTTACCAAGGTTATGCGAAACAATATAAAATGCATAACAGCTCATTTAATAATAGCGTGATACAGTGTCCTTCGAAATTGGAGGAAATTCATCATTCAAACATGGTTAAATCTTAAATTCTGCAGTTTAATTGCATGCAACAGGATGACATTGTTTGTTAAAAGAAAGTTTATAGACCAAATGGGACCGCATAGCTTTGATCAGGCAAGCGAAAGACAGCATTGAGTGATAACATTTCTTTTCTATCGTTTGCGCTTGTAACTTGTTCCTTTGTAAATTTAGCACATCCTACCCGCATGGTTAGCCCTTCTGGATGTTTGAGTGTTCAGAAGAATCGCATCTGGATAACTCTGGTCCAAACTCGTGGTTGTAGCTTGCATATATTGGCACAAAGTTTGAATCCATCCGACATAATCTCACAATTGTCTTGTTGTAGATGTGGCTTTGTGGTCATGGTTACTGCTTGTTCAATCAAACTGACTTCACTGAGTCCAAGTGGTGGTGGTGGATTACGGCTTTACGTCCTGTATTTCTGTACCTGATGGGCTAATTATGACAGGCAGGGACCATGGCAATGAGTTGCCATCCAACCTAGGCTTGACTAGGAATTGAACCCGGGACCCAGTGGTTGGAAGCCCAGCACGCTACCACTGAGCTATGCAAGTGTGCGCTCAAAGCAAGCAGTGAACTAGTGGGTGAGGAGGAGGGCTTTTTGTCAGACATGGTGCAATACCTTCCGGCCCACATTGAAGTTTTAAGACCCTCCCTAAAATCAACAGTAATTTGAGCATACAACAAACTTTGGGATTGGCCCGAGCTTCTAATAACATTGTGACATCACATCAACACTTAAATTAATCTCATGTGTAAAATGTAGTCAGTTTTATTGAATGCTCTGTAAAATATTTTAATCATCATAGTAAAGCTACACTTGATTTAACTTCTCAGATCTGCCGAAATGAAAAATGTACTGACAGAAGGCAAGGTGGGTGGGTGATTAGGGCTTTACATCCTGTATTTCTGCACCAGTTGGGCTAATTAGGACAGGCAGAGACCATGGCAATGAGACGAAGGAGGAAACAGCCATCCAACTTAGGCTCGACCGGGAATCGAACCCGGGACCCAGCAGTTGGAAGCCCAGAGCGCTACCTCTGAGCTAGGCCCCCGCCCTTCCGACAGAAGGCAAAATGACAGGTGAAATCGTTATCTATTTCATCATATTTCTGAAGTTTCGACTGACCCATAAAGTTTTTCTGAGAATACTAGAGAAACTAACCGTCAGATAAATGTGGCCTAGCAACTGGTTACCTTTAGATAGGAAGGTAATTGCTTTTTGACTGATGGCTGCAGTTTGCATTAAATATCTGTTGTTAACATTACTACAGTAACTATGACAATTACTTGTCACGTTGTCACTATTGGTTAAAGCATTCATTCCACTTGTTACTCAAAGAATGTTGAAATAGCATTTTATTTTATTTCAGAAATATTAAATAATTCATTCAGATGTGAGGATAGTGTTGACACTAGGATTTTTGGATCTAAACAAAAGAAAGCCACCTGTGGGTGTTTAAATGCACTTTACATTCACTACACAAAGTCTGTAAAACAATGTGAAACCATCGCAGTGAAAATAACACATCAGACGAAAAGTTTAGGAGGTGTTTTTATGTCATCCATCCATTAAGATGATAAGAAAGTATGCCTCACAAACGTACAGTACCTTGTATAACTCATACCAGGAGATTAAAGACAACAGCGCACTGCAGCGTAGTACTAAATATACCTTTTCGGAGAAAGTGTGCCATAAAACACTGCTGCCATACCTGCTTTGAATTTGAGATCAGTAGTACATTTTTATACATCCAGTAGGAACGAGACCACTCAGCAGCTCAGTGAAATACAAGGCACAAAAGATTAATTTTGATGGTAAGGTGCAGAATGATGAAGAGTGGCATGCTACATATCAAAGTTGAAGTAGTATGTTGCATACTTATTGACTCTCATGGTATCAGAGCTTTATACAGATAGTTCTAGATGCTGTTGCTTTGATCAATGGTGCTGGCACAAACAAAAGAACTCAAATCAGACTTCCAAATTAGGTTGCTCAGGTTAAAGAAGCTGCGTGAAACATGACCAATTTCTTGGAACATGACGACCCAAACGATTATCATCTCTCTTGATGACAGATGAGATCATCTGGGTGATATTTCACAAGGTACTGGACCGCTATACTGACCCATGGTTTGATTACTACCAGAATCGCTGAAATCCGTCTGCTCAAATTGAGCTTTATCAGCCTCCTGGGCTGTGCTGACCCAACTCATTGCTACTAATTTTTCCCTGACCACAACTAAATTTCCCATCTGCTATCTACAGATTGCAGTATTTGTATTATTGATGGCAGATTTTTTTTTTAAGTTTCTGTTCTGATCTATATTGACCTCTGATTGGTCAACCTACTATATAAGTTTAGAAATGTCTGTTGTAATATGTTGAAGTGAAACGTGCTGGCGTGATATTAGACCCTGAAATATTAAAGATGAAGTTACAAAACTTGTAGATAAATCTAAGTCATATATTATATCTATCCTAACTGAAAACCTGCAGTATATTTTGTAAGACTTGCTAGATATTGCCAGGAAGATCTTTTAGATGTTTCATGATTTCTTCAAAGTAAACTTTTTACTTATCTTTCATATTTCATATTTTCTTCTCTCATTCCTCCCACATGTGATTCAGGCTACATTAGTTCTCACATGTATGTAACTCCTACATGGGGAATATAATTGACTTTAATGGTCCTTACTGGGGTTCCTACAGAATATTGGAGACCTCTGGCTGCTCTTGAATTAAAGAAATGTTAAGATGAAATAGCGCGTACACAAGCTCTTATCTCGGAAAGGAATCTACTTCATCTTTTTTTTTCTCATTTTCTCAAACTTTTATCAGTATGTGTTCTTCTCTTCATATCTTACAAAACTCTGTCTGTATGTTTGCAGCATCCCTTTTGTGCGCTTTTTTTTTAAATCTAGTATAACTTAAACTTAAACTTGGATAATCGTTGCTTACCATAGATAAATAGATGTCGAAAGTGCAGCCCTCTAAGGCAAGTTATTGCTGCTACCAACTGGAAGAGTCCATTAAAAAACGAGTTCCATTTTTAGCTTGAAAATATTAACTTTATTAACATCTATAAGTAAATCTGCCATGTTTATTTTATGATAGTAACTCTACATCCATCAGTATATATTTAATTAGCATACTTGCATCATGCTAAGTCGAACATCTTCAAAAGGTTCTCATAGCACTTATCTCAAGTAAAGACAACTGGTCCATATAACAGTATTTTGAAAGTTATGGACCTGCTCATGGCAAGGGTGGTAACTCTGGGGATGAAGACCTCACACCCAAGTGACCACTGCAGTGCTTTGCGCAATGTACATTACAGTTATGCCTGTCTAGCTATCCCATACCCAACATAGACGTGTACAACTTTACCAATTAAAACATTGTTTTAACAACCCATTGGTAAGATACATGGTTACAATGCCAGTCATACCACCTTGTAACACTAATAATGTATGAACCCCTATAATAGTGTTATTCAGTAGTTTGCTAACACCCATAATGCACCTGGATTTTTACTCTTCACTGTGGGAGGTGAATACCATGATAGAGTTCCTGTAAAAAAAATTTGCATAGTGGGAGTAGGGCACTAATAAATACACTGCTATCAAATACGTAAAACTAACAAAACGTGTGTCAAAACGTATGTCCTTGAGAAGCTTGGACTCTCAGCTGTTCATATGTGACTTTTTTTTCCCCCCAAGTCAAGACAATCATCCAGTATTGGAGAGCATGTTTTTACGGGCCCATGCTTATCTCTGTACCGGAACTCTATTTACAAACGTTAACATAGAACGGCCCGGACCCGGACTCCAGCACTGGAGAGCGGACAGCGGAATACTGAGTTATAGTGGATAATGCATTAATGAGTATGGTTACAGAAATGTGGTGAGAATGTCACATAACTCCCTCTGACAGCACCAAAGTCATCCCTTAAGTCCTGGTCAATGGAGTAAAGTGTCTCCTGCTATTACCTCCACCCCCTAGGGTGCACTTTGACCGTTTGCAAATGAGACGCGCCCTCTGTCCTAGGTCAGCAAATCACGACCCCTAGCGGGCATAGAGAGCAAAACCTTGTTCTCTTGCTCAATAAAAGCATTATGGTCATCGCAATGAAGGGTAGCCACATAAAACTATCTATTGTGTGTCTAGTGACACTTCGGTGACTGCAAAGCGACCATAAAACAGTCGCTCAAAGAGATAAAGATGGGAACCTAACTGTGGTTGCAGACCGTGTAGAGGCATATTATGTACTACATACAGCAGAGATATAAGTATGGTAAATATGGTAAGCAATGATATAACAATATATACCAAAGCCTTATATTACAAATGTTAGAAAATGCCAGATATAAGGACTTCCTGTAACACTGGCAATATTGCCGACTATGCCAAGTATATTCAGTTGATTGATTCCTACATGGCCAGATGAGCTACGTGCGTTTTCCATGCGTTTAGATAAACACATAGTTTTCACCTAATTATAATAAGGCAAAAACCATGCATTTTCCATGCGTTTATCTTTCTCATGAAAAACGCACGTGGCACATTTGGCCATGTCGTACAATTGAATTTCAATTTCTGGTCACTCTGGTAACCTTGAACAAAAGTAAATTAAAAGACAGGGAATTTGGTTGATAATCATCTCAATCTTCTAGATCAAGGTTCTATATAGTGCTTCAATATCAGATGTTACTCAATAATACTGTAAAAGTATTCACTTTGCTTCTTACTGAGCAATTGCGAGTACCGGCACATGGCAACTAAATCGGATCATTCAATGCCTAAATGTATCTATTATGTTAAGGCTCAGCAGAGGTAAGAGCACTAAGAGAACAACATAAAGATGTGTGCACTAAGAAACAAGACCAATAAAGACCACAGGAGACCACAAACAGTCCAAAATCAAAGTAGCAAATCTTGCAATTCGGAGAAACACAATACATGGCATGTTGGCCAAACAAGTCAGGTAACGTAGGGAGCACATCAAAGGATGAAGTCTTTCTCTTTTATTCTCTCTCTAATCAGATGGACCTGAAGGGAAGATAAGCCTTTCACTGTACATGCAGGGAGCATCCTCCTCCGCATCCGAAACTAATTAGCATCCCGGGAGCATTCAGCATTGGATGTTAGATGGGGATGCTGTGTGCAGCAATGTTGCTGAATAAGTTTGTTGCACACATATCGTAGCAGAGATTATATTTGTGTCACATACCATATAAGGTTTATATATATGTGTAAAGTTTGTGAGCATAAGATGGTGAAAAAACGGCACAATGTTCTACAGTAGTTTTTAACTTGCAGACGAGTTGCTTTCAAAGTTACAGCATGCAATAGGTGGATCTACCCTTGTACTATCTTACCACAGAAATGTGCAGCATAGTTCATTGACCTCATTCACCTTAAGAATGTAGTTGAATTCACACCAATGAGTTTACACTGCTGGAACCAATAATATTGTAAGGCCTGCGATCACACATCATGCAGTGTACTACAATGGGCCTCACACAAAATTTTAAACCCACAATCTCAATAAATGCACACAAAAATATCACATTTTTATGTCTGTTATCACAGGGCAACAAGTTCAACCAATGGTGATTCTTTCATACATTACCCATTCAGTAAAACTTGTACCAACAGATTCCACTCACTGCATCCTCATAAATTATTTTTACACTATCTCATAATCATTCTGGTCACCATGGCAATTTTTTCTCTTCTGTTAGGACTTTTGCAGACCAGGCCGAAAATCCCAACTAACATGTGTGAGATGCCTTATGCTTCAACAGATAAACTTGGTTAAATTAATCCTGCCCTGCTGAGTGCCAAAGTGACAAGTGCTACAGAAGCAAGGTACTACAAGCTTTTGCTTGTGGTATTCAGTGCATAAGTTAGTTCAGTTGACCGAGTAGACACCAAGTGCGGTGGTACAGGCCGCCAAATATCTCCAGAGAAATTGAGCAAACTAAAAGAAAAATGAGGCATGAATGTAGCACAAGGTGTCATAGCTTGTGCAAGAAATCAACCATACAAACATAGTGCATGTAGTATTGTGTTTTACTAGTAAACACAATATTCTAGGTACTACATGGCCAAATGTGCCATGTGCATTTCCATGCGTTTGGATAAACGCATGGTTTTTGCCTCATTATAATTAGCTAAAAACCATGCGTTTTCCATGCGTTTATCCTTCTCATGGAAAAAGCACGAGGCACATTTGGCCATGTAGTACACAACATTTACTTGGGTTATATCGCTGCCACTGTGAATAACCTTAAATTTGATCACAAAGGGCTCATGAACATTTGTGCAATTGAGCTTCAGTGCACTGTCACACATTTTAAGTGTATGTGATCCTCTCACTGCTGATCCAGCAGGTCTTTGAAAGTGTGAGAATTCGAGTCTCTAATTACTTTCCAGAGAGCAAAGGAAGATAAGTTAGTGAGAAGTTAGAAGTTAGAACTTCCCTCTTCACAAGTCGCATCAATGCACAAAGAGAGCTCTAGGTTAAATACAGTTTGTGAGGACAGCCACGGCTCATATCTGGAGAAGAGGCTTTAACTGAGGGCGCACTCAGTCTCCATAATCAATGCTACATAATTGAATGACAGGCTTTTTGATATCACTATTTTACAGGTCAAAATTATTTGTCTTTGAGGGTAACAGATGATAATAGTGAAGTGTCCATACTGTAGGCCTAACATTATCATCTCAACATTGCAGCTGCTTTTTGATACCGATGGTAAAAGCTGATGATGTATAAGCCCAAAGCATTGTGTGTTCATCTTTAAGTTCTGACATCTGAATAATCAACATTAAAAATAATGTTGTTCATACAGGAATGGTTTTCTTTTGTCATCTGAGAATTTCAAATTTTAATAATTTTGTATTGTAACACGATGCCCGATGATGATACTTTAGAAATTTGCAGATTGGCAATGTGATAAGTATTATTTTCTTCAATTTAGTATAAAGATGTCATTTAATACATAATGCATGTGTACTCTGCATAATGAATGTTTCTTCCAGATATGAGCATCAAAATTAGAAATTAAATGGATGTAATGCAATATTTCTTTTCTAGTTGCTTAAAGAATAATCACTTCTTTCTAGGATTGATTAAATTACTGGACAAGTATCAAGAGCGATCACTTAAAAAAGACAATTAAGTTTATCATCATGCAACATTGAATATTCTTAAAAGATTTGACACTATTGTCCTTTTAACCACAACCTGAGGTCACCGAGTGTTGTCTACAAGATCTATGCAATCTTTCATATGTCAGAAAGTAGTCCTAAAAATATTGTTTATCTTCCCCCAGAGAATATATGAAGAAGAGCACACATGTTCAAAAAGAAGAAACGAAATGGATTAGACTCCCCACCAAGATAATGGCTCTTGTAAATGCAGTGTCATATGGAACATGCATTAATTTTGTAGAACTTTCCCTCTTGAACACTAATCATATGTTCTGCATAGGATCTAACATATAAGAAATTTCACATAGAAAAATGTACAATTTATGAAAAGAGACAAAACCATGAACATTTGGCAAGGAAACAATTACGTTGAATTATCCGAACATTTATCCTTTCCTAATGAACATTTGGCAAGGAAACAATTACGTTGAATTATCTGAACATTTATCCCCTCCTAATGAATAACAATATATCTAAAATAATATTTTCATTTAAACATCTACAAAGAATGACAATAAAATTGATAGCTTGGCTGGTATGATTTACCTTAAGAGAGAAAAAAACTTACTTGAGCAAATCTAGGCACTCCATAATACAAATACTGCAATCTGTAGATAGCAGATGGGAAATTTAGTTGTGGTCAGGGGAAATTTAGTAGCGGTGAGTTGAGTCAGCGCAGCCCAGGAGGCTGATAAAGCTCAATTTGAGCAGACGGATTGCAGCAATTCTGATAGTAATCAAGCCATAGGTCAGTATAGCGATCATGGTCTTATTCAAATCTCACTCTGAACGACCTACCCTATCATCATGAGGTTTTTCTATATCTGGTGTATATTTCTGGTACAGAAGGACAACTTTTCTTATTTGGTCTCCTTAGCAACCCATTTTAACTTACTGTACTCAGTCTCATGATATCTTAAGGCATAATTGAAACCGCCATTTATGACAATCCATATGTAGGATTCGAGGATGTCTTTATCCTTTGACTTGAATGAAATAAATTAGACTTTGGTGATGCTGTACTTAAGTTTGGGTGTCCTTAGTTTAAATCAATTGTCCAGTTGTATTCAGGTGTGACCTTTTATCATTTAAAGCAATGCTGGTTGGTCTAGTGGTAAGACGCTTGCCTGCTCCTTTGAAGGACCCTGGTTCAACCCCGGGCCAGGGCACCCTTCATGAGCAAAACATCCCAGCTGGATGAGATGAGATGTTAAATTGGTGGTCCCTTTTACTTGGTTCTATGCTGAGGCAAGTAAAAGATCCCACCCATGGGGTAAATGTGTAACATGGGTGGACTTATCTCACCTCATTAATCAATCTTCGAAAGTGGCAAGAACTTGCCTTAGATGGCTGCACTCTCCACATCTATCTATCAATCAACAGCAAATTTCAAATAGATTTCTGCTTAAGCTACTTCAAATGCCATATAACAGATTTTGGTCTACAAATTTGTAAACATAATATAACTTGTTTTTACATAAATTTTCATCAAAGAATAGGGTTGTTCCTGAATGCTTTGAAGTTTTGAATACAACATACACTGTACAAGACCTATATACAGGACAAAATAAAAGCCAGTGTGTCTTCATGAAGGAGAATAGCCATATTTTACCATGAATGATAATCAAATTGAGTTTTGAGGTTTCTTAATACATATATTAATTAATACCATCTATGGTCCACTTTTATCAAAATCGCTGTAGTGGTCAAAATTGTCAGACTTATTATCATGGTAAAATAAACTAGTTATGTTAGTTTACAAATTCTGCACCCTAAAGCAGAGTGTATAGTATACTTTACGCTGTTTATTTCAATCATATGGATCATTCACAGGGCTATATAATTGCATCAACAACATTGTGGTCTCAGCAGCTGGGCTCAAATTTTAATCCTTTTGTTTTCAGACTAAAAATCCCCAAGAAGAAAGCCATTAACAGGTCCTGCGCAAACATCTAAAATTCCTAGCAGGTAAGACGAGCACTGTTTTACGATATCTATTCTTACTGATGTTGCAGTAATAATTCCTGCAGTCCTTTAATCTTTGCATAATGCAGAACAAGGTAATGTACGTGCCTTAGCCGAGACTTCTTTTCTAATCTTTGTAATGGATGGAGACTCATGTTACTCAGTGAAGTTTACTATTCTTTTGTTCGCGCTTTATCTTTTATTGAGAAAAACACTTTCCTTTCTTTCAAAGATGTCATTGTATACATTCTGTAGGTAAGGACACACATACTGTAAGTAAGGACACACATACTGTAAGTAAGGACACACATACTGTAAACAAGGACACACATACTGCAAGTAAAGACACACATACTATAAGGACAAACATACTGTAAGTAAGGACACATACTGTAAGTAAGGACACATACTGTAAGTAAGGACACATACTGTAAGGACACACATACTGTAAACAAGGACACACATACTGCAAGTAAAGACACATACTGTAAGTAAGGACACACATACTATAAATAAGGACACATACTGTAAGTAAGGACACACATGTGGACTTCTTCAAACTAGTCTAAAAACCAAAACAACACAAAGAGCTAAACAGATTTACATCAGCCATATAGTATGTATTGATAATAACAAACCTGGGGAAATGAAGTTCATATAAGGTTGAAGCAGGGGATTGCTGGATTCTTTGATGGTTTTCCATTGAAAGCTAATAGTAAATAGTTGGTAGGGTCTGTTTGGTTTGTTGAATTATATAAACATTGTACTTATAAAGCCATTTGATTGAGCAGTAACGAGAGGTGTAGCTTTAATCAGCATATAGTACATTCAAAAGTCACCCGAGGCATTCATGATTCAATAAAGGGCGCAATGCTAATAACCTATAAATCAATGGTTTCCTGGGGTAAAAGCAAGAAATATGCCAGGTTTAGCAATGCATTACCAATATTCATTGATACAATTTGTATGAAAAGGTGCATGACAAAGATGTAGTAACAGAGAAATATTAAGAAATTATAAATCAAATTTTGCACCAATGACAATAGCAAAAATCTTCTTAAAACGTAACATCATTATTCAAGAGTTCTGTGATTTTTTGTATATTTACAAGGTCATCTGATGACAAAATCTGCAACTTCCATAGAATTTGAAAGGTCACCACATGGTGAAGATCAGCTTCAAGATCCCTGGTAATGTACGAGATAAGTGACACGATGTGTACAGAGCCTCACATAAGTTATTGCATACCAGTGCCACCTATTCTCCTTATCCTAATGGATACCACATAAAAGATGCTAAATTGGACAGCTAAACAGTGACCATCCTCATTTGTCTCAAAGGGTGATAATGATAGCCTCCATAGAATTAAGAAATTGAAAAGAAACATTATTTATTTGTCCGATTAACTGATTAAGCTGTAAACCAACAAAGCGAAGAAAATGTATGCACATGTCTTAGGCCCAAACATTTAAGCTTTTGGCTGAAGTATTGGTCAGTCTAACAACTATTGATGAAGGGAGAGCTCAAAAAGAAAAATGTATTTATATCTATTTAATTTTCCTTTCTTTTTACCATACTGTTTTATTTTCTTATTTGTGTATTTTTTTCTTTTATATCATATAATATATTCTAACATGATAAGATATAATATTATAGACAATAATTTATCTTTATCTCCATAAGAAATTTAAGCTTTTGGCTGAAGCATTGGTCAGTCTAACTACTTTGACAGTATTTTCATTAGACCAATTCTTGTCAGATATATCTTGGGTCAATTTGTTTGTATTAAAAAGAAAGGAGTATTGTTGGATGCTCACAATACTGACTGCTGAAGCATATGAAAGCATAGTATTTTCAGTCTTATCATCTCATCATTACATCTGCTGCCGATGACTGAGTATATGAGGATCCTTTGATTGAGGCTTTCATCACAGTCTAAGTAAAATCTTCAACCATGAAGAATGGCAATTTTTTCTCTCTATTTCCCCAAATACAGTGCCTCTCATTCACATCAATCAATCAATCAATCAATCAATCATGAATGTCGTCTCTTGCTACTTCTTTCCTATTTCATCTTATTTTCTTCACACCTCATCAGAATTCAAGACTCGCCCTTAGGTCTTTCTCGGTCGAGACAGCAGTGAACGCATAAGTATAGGAGCTCAGATGTTGTGAAGAATAATAAGACAGCATGTGTGGGACTGATACAGCCGGCTTAAGATTAAAAATACATGCCTTCCTCTGAAGTAATAATGTATAAGATGTCCCAGGGCAGAGATATATATGTAATCACATGACAAATGAAATGGTAAAGTTTGCTAGAAAATATATTCATCATGAACTGTGCTATTCATCCTGGTAGCCTGTTATTTAATAACAGTCAATTCAATTATCATACTCCATCTCCTTTATATTATATTTTATAAACTAGAGTGGTCTAATGTTAATTGGCTTTAGCAAGGAATACGTTTTGATGATGGAGTCCTCACCATTTTTCATGTGGTAACATAGGTACAGGTAAATCTAAAGGTGTGTTTACTAGTCTGTTATCAGCAAATGCCCTCAGTGGACTTCACACAATACCTTGGTCAGCAGGCTCGGTTCTCTGTGGGTCCTTGACAACTCTCTGGGGAGCAAACAGCTGTTGAAATCACACTGCGCCAATACTAGGCAATCCAATGCCATCTCAGCCTATAGCCAATTCCCATTGACACCTGGTTGGAGTGGAGTGGTGGTTTTCGGAGGATCTGCTCAGTTCCTCCAGTGGCTGGTTTGAACCCATGATCTTCCATTTACTAGTCCAACACCATCATTGGACTGAGCCATAAAAATTCACCACATAAGAAAAACGATCTTCAACAAATTCCAAAGATGTGCAAAGAAAAATATTTGTAACAAATCATGAACCTCAGAATAATTACCTTAATGTGTGTGGTGAATTTCATTGTGGTTTTGTTCGATGTTGCTGAATGTAATGCCGAACAAGTCAAACTTTGACATCACAATTCACCGATCATTAACCGGAAATGCTGCCCGGAATTATCCACATGTGATGTCATCAAATATTCAAATATCCCCCTGCAAGTCAAGCGGGTTGGATGTGCTAACCTTACAAAGGAACAAGTTGCAAGCACAAATGGCAGAAAAGAAAGGTTATCACTCAAAGATATCTTTCGCTCGCCTGATCAAAGCTACGCAACTCCATTTGGTCAATGAAATTTCTTTTAACAAACAATTCAATGCAGTTGCATGCAGTTTCATGCAGTTGCATGCATTTAAATCATAGAATTTAAGATTCAACCAGGGTTAAACGACGGTTTCCTTCGCTTTGGAAAGCAGCCATGACAAATTATTGATAAATGAACTGATGCATCGTATACCTATTTTTACACACAACTTTTAGCAACTTCAGACAAAATTTAAATTTTCTAATTTTAAACCTCACGGCTAATATTTCACAGATTTAGCACATTTATTCTGCATGGTTAAATCAGCTTTGGCATGGTTTGACTCAACTCTTGAAAGGATTAGCATTTTATTGTCTCTTGGCAGAATTTTAACTGAATTACGAATGTCAACCATCTGACACTGGCATCACAAGGCAACTGTTGTTTAGAAGCTTCAGTTAGGAAAACTGTCTGATGTCTGATGTGTCAAATTCACACTTCATGTGGTGTGAAATTTTACACTGTTTAAATGTGAGAAGCTAAAAATTTAACTCTTAACATGTTTAAATTGTCCTCTGAAGCATAAAGAAAACATGTCACAATGACCATGTAATTTATCTATAGTAGTACAACAGGCTTTGGTAAAAGTACATGAAAAGGATGTTGAGCACGCCCATCTTTTCTTTGGAAGTAAGATAGACCAGTTCACAGTGTTGGTCACTAGGATTCACTCCAATTGCTTGACTTATAATAAGAAAAATTGTCTTCGGTATCCCAGCAGTCAATATTAGCCAACTGAATCAATGGTAAAACATGCATTCTTGGTCTTCAGAGATGGTATTCTGGCTCATAATAATCTCGTGGAATAACAATATGAAGTCGTTACCATGTATGACATGTTTCACACCAGAAAATGATTGTTTGTTTTCGGACAAATAATTTTGTCGCTGGTGCCCACTCAATAGTTGGTTTAAAATCAGCCGTTATATTATATGCTCTTAAACAATAATTGTCTAAGTCAATCAACATAATTGTTCAATTTATGCAATTATTGTCTAAGGAAATAAAATATGTTGGCTGATTTTAAACAAACTATTTAGTGGACTCCAGCGACACAATTATTTGTCTGAAAACAAACAATCATTTTTAGAGTGTTTCACTATGCACAAATCTTTTGTTAAATCTGTTCTATGATTGCTGTCTTGTCATTGATACTGCATAACTAGTCACTTAATAAGAATGTTAAATTTTTTTTTTCCATGATTTCTGTTGCTTCACAACTTGCCAATCTATGGAGAAAACTATCTAAAATTCCCTCATTCATAGGTACAATTTTGTACATCTAGTTTTCTCGTGTACACTAGCTAACCATACTAATTACTTATCCAAACAGTAGCCAGACATTAACGACTTTACAGGTTAAAACTTCGTTAACTTCAACTACCCTATACTAAGCATGGCAGCAGTCCTGTCATTTTTCATGGTATCTTGCAACAGGTTGAATAAATATTTTCTGGACAGTATACACGCATCAGTGCCAACTATCACCATTTCACATCATTCAAAATGAGTAATTAGCTTTTATCGGCGATGACTAAGTCATGCAGTGTTCACATTAAAAATTTTTAAGAAGCAGAAATTGACATTGCTGATTCACTGCATGAAAATGGTTATTGAAGAAAAATAATAGCATGTCACGATTAGTAATAGCGCATGCACTCATTATTTTTGAGCATATAATTGATTCTTAGAGGTAAAAATACTGTAAAACCGTGTGCACATTAAAAAAAAATAATAAAGACTGCTGCATGGCCCTCATTCTGCAAACTCGGGTGCAAATGAGGGCCATGCTTGCTTGGCTACCCTATACCCTATGCACAGGCACACATAAAAATTTATAAATTCTGCAATGCATGCATTCTTATCAATTGATACAACAATCTCACTAGCCACATTTGCCCATAACAATCTACGCCATAATATCGTGAGGATGTACCACCACCCCACTTCCCCTACCCCTCGAGACTGATAAATCCACAATTCAGGGGGCAGACAGCACTGATTCTGGCAGTCATGAAGTCACAAATCACAGCCGGCCAGCTCCCATCTGCAACAGAACCCTCTCACTTGATCTGTTGTGTCTTCACAGTCAACACATTGCCTGTGTTGGAAGATAGTAGGGGGTTTTTTGTGTCTGATTCAAGCAATCTGGTCATTGTCCATACAACTTCACAACTGACCCTTCTTCCATCTTAATCCCTGTTGGTTTGTGGTGTGTTTTTGGCTACTTTTTGAAACTTCTTTATTACAAAACCAGGATATAAGTCAAAATAAGGTCGACCGTATACATTTTGTAGTAGTTCGACGTTAATTTAGCTGCTAACTAAATATTTTCGCAAAGACTCATTTAATGCATAACATTAACCTACATTTTGAATATAAAATATCAGCAATTCATCATTTTATTTCTACTTCAGGCGATAATATGTCACACATCAACATCATCTTGTGGACAACTCAATATTGCAGAGACAATAATAATGTTAAAATTGTCTTATGTTTAAATCTATAGCCTGTAATTGTAGGTGCTAGAAATAAATAAATAAATGGGTATAGTGCAGTATACCGGACCTAAATGTATGCCCATATTTGGCGTCCCATGAAATAATGAAAAGTGTCACTATTTCTAGCCCAAATTTGTTCTAGCACAGAAGAGGAATTATTTGCGTAGCACAGCCCCCGTTAAAAAAAAAACTAAAAAACTATTTGTGACTTGAAAATGAAAAGAGCGGTCGTTTTTTGTGACGTCACTCATTGAATTCAGGGATATGACGTCATAGGCATGACAAAAAGGCTCGTTAAATAAGGGCATAAATTTGGGTCCGCTATACTATTTTTTCCAAATCAATCAATCAAAACGTATAGTCAGCATGGCCAGCGAGGCCTGGCATGGCATTTTTGCCTGTCCTGTTAGCTGTACAGACAGACAATTGATATGTGAAGAGAAAGATAAGTAAGTTTACTGAGAAGGATGGGACCAACCAAATAAATGTAATGCTTCAAGTCTATCCTCTAACATCAAAATAGTCCATAAACTCTGCTTAGCCTAAATGTGTCTATTTTTTTGTCTGTATATGTGTAATATTTACACTGCAAGCCAATGCCTGTATACTGTTACTTCAGGGAGCTTTTGGCAATACTTTGTCTGGAGTGTCTGGTGTATTTAATACACAGTCACTACTTGAAAAAAAGGAGAAAAAAAAACTGGTGTCTGGTTTCTTACAGTAAGCTTGAGTGAAAACTAATCAGTGGCTGGAATAGGTCAGGGAGATCTTTAAGCATTTACTTTTCTTTTTAGTGCACATATTCAGCTCTAGGTTTTCAGCTTAAAATTAACTTTGCGAATCTTATTCCCAAGGGTTACCGTTCACATACTTTCGGATGTATGGTTCAGCAACATTAGTGGCAAATTCAAGGATGCATTATTCTGTCATAACTATCACTCTAGCTTTCCTGCACAAACTTTGGAAATTGTCAAAAAATGATGATAATTACTAGTGCAGCATATTGTTATTATGAAGATCACAAAAGATGAGAAATTTACATATGTGTCGATCATGTTCCCTACAGTGAGATAAAGTGAAATTGTGCAAACATAACTGGGTTCAAACAAAATGTATGTGCAGTTTGTTCCAAAAATAATGGGCCGACATGCATGAGTAAGAGAAGACAAATTTGTTGAATGATGTTATAAACTAGAACCCTCAGCGCAAGGAGCAAAATGAGAGGTCACTCGTTTCTGTACACCATCTAGTTGCTAAAAAATTCATAACAGAACTGTCCATATGTTTTTAATTGGGGTTGCTTAGTTTTGATGTGGTCTTATCAGGCACTACACAATTGAAGATAACAGAGGTAAATTTAATCAGATGTAAACTTGAAGCAATTTCAGACACAGAACATGATAGATGTAACTTAAATCTTATTCTTTCAAAAACTTGTATTTTGTCTATGATATTAAATAAACACACATTTGCAAGAAATTATATGATGGTGTACAATGACAAGCTATTGTTTTGCAATTATTTTTCATTCTATGGTGTTTCACAAAACAGAAAAAGGCACCTGCTTTGTAATGTCCTTTCAAAGACACAGAATTCAACAAATACTGTAAACACCCACCCAATGGCCAAGTTGCAATTGAAACTACTCAGCAATGAGCAAATGGGCATACTAGGGTGCAAAGACAATAGAGATTAAGAATACAGTAAATTAGTTCTCCATTGTGATGCATCCCTAACTAAATTTACACAATCAAACAAATGTTTATCTGTTTTAGTATCAACCAGGCATTCTCAGTTGCATGAGACGTTAAATTGGAGGTGCCTTTTACTCCTGGTCTATGCTGGGGCAAGCTAAGACCACACACATGGGGTAAATGTGTAACATGGTGTGGACTCCCAAAGCTTTGCCATCTCGTCATTACGTCTGCCTCTGGTAGCTTGTCTTATAAGCTGACTAAGCTTCAGGCCAGTAGCACTGATGCGATATAACACAACACCTCTCACATCTTTTAAAGTACTTATTTGATCCAAATTATGTTTCTCACAATTAATACAAGCAGTATTAAAAGTAATTAATAATGCTTAACCTCAAAACTTTCCCTTAAATACTTCACTCTATAGTTACCTTAATTTGTAAAGTGATTGTTTTTTCTTTTTCAAAATGCGTTTTGTAATTTTACTTTAAAGTCAGTTTTGGACAAGTCTAGTCTGATATTTCGACTCCATTCGTGACAGGAAACAGAAGCATTCAAGAAAGCTGAGAAAGCTGAGAAAGCTGAGAAGGCTTTAAAGACATTTCTTGGAACTTTTCACTTTTAGATTAAAATCCAACATCGAATTTGTCACAAGAAACAGAAGACTAATAAAGTCAGATTAACAGAAACAAGAAACCAAAACTAAAGTCAAATTTACAATAATTACATCATGGCAGTCTTGGAATGAATCAGAATGCAATGCGAATAAAAATAACCATGATTGAGTTTGAAATTGCGCCTAATAGCAAAGTTTTCATTATTTAAGAAGAATATTATAAAAAATACATTGTTATTTAAAATTCTGAATATATAAAAGCAAATCGGAATGAAACTGAGGTCAGAAATAACTGTTAAATGTACTTTTATTCCGTAGTTGCTGAAAAAACCCCAGTGATTCAGTGTAAAATGACGTCATATTTCCCATGGCTAATTTATGTTCTGTTGCCTTACCCTGTGATCATAAATTATCCTTTTGCCAAATTAAATGCAAGCTTCACTGACTATATTTGAACCAATAAATACCAATAACAATCCAAATGTATCACATTACATCATAGTTTTCCTCATTCATATTTTATAATATACATAAAATTGTATTTACAAGTTTAGAATGACTTACATACCATATCAACCATGGCTGGCCATTTCACATGCGCGATGCATTATGGTTAAAAGGATTGTTACATTGCACCTAGTGACGTCACCATGGCAACGAGGAACAATGGATGAGGACATCCATTCATCAATGCATTGTTCAGTGTGGAAGAACCCTAAAAACATTAAGATGGAATAACCCTGCATGCCAGCTTCTGTTTTTGTGTGACGATTATTCCCAATTATCACATTACTCAATTGGAGCAGAGTGGAAATTTTCTCCCGCAGTTAATTGCTCCTGCAACAAAACGCATTCCGGAATGAACTTCTTCGATCAATCAAGAAATCGCGCATCGATTGAGGGTCTGACAAGTCAAATGGTGAAGACGTTTTCATTCGCTGTCCAAATCATTGTGATGAGGATTTAATTTGTGTTTAACATGCACTTCTGCAATAGTTAAACGTGCATTAAAGATTGCAGGAAGAAGAGGGAAGCTCTTTAAACGTAACTCATTAATGCAGTTTTGAGAGTTTTAGAAAATTGCAATGACGTGCCCAGAATGAAATTTCCTTGCACAAATGCTCTTAAATTGTCGGAAATTGTATGTTAACAGCGTTTAAATTCACATTTGCATGCTACAGTAAATCTCCATCCATCTTGCAAGTCCTTCTCAAAAGCTGAGTGCACGTATTTCTATTGCATATATGAGCACATACTGCAATTTAAATGTTGAAATACAAACCTAAATACAACAAACAAGTATCAATAATATGAAAGTATTAAACAAAAAAAGTATACAATATTTATCCATAGTGTTTGTCGATGTGGTTTCTCTAATGTCAAACATCTTCAAGCACATTACCAACGTTCAAAAACTGGTATTATGACCCTAATTTTAACAATGGTAGCAATCAGCTACACATGGGACTTGGATGTTCACTACAACTTGGGTCGCAACAATGTAAATTAAACAATGTTGGAAGTAATTTCCAAGAAAATCTGAACAGCACTAGCTGCCACCCTACATTTGTAGGCTAAGTGCAAAACATGTACTACATTCCTACCAAGTATCATCTCATTATTACATCTGCCCACAATGGTCAAACAGGCTAAGTACGCTTTATTCAAATATGACAATGAAATACACAATAAAAAATGTAAGCTAACAGTACATTTCATAGACTTGGAAGCCAAACGAAAGATGACGTCATACATCCGGGACTCCTACTGAATTCAGAATCACATGACGTCCTCTGGAGTTTAGTTTCCAAGTCTATGAATTCTACTCTAATTTGAGCTATACCTGGAATGGTTACTGTATGAACTCTAGATATATCTAGTATAATATAATTTTGGATAGCTCACTTTGAATTTCACTTGGGTATGCAGGATAAACACCCACTACTTAGCTCCACCCACTGAACATCGAGTCAAAGTCGTCTGGTGGTGAAAAGGGGTCCTCTTAACCCTTTATGCCACCCCATCAACATTCTACCCCACGTCTCCCTTAATGACCTCCCGAAGGACATTTCAGAAGGCCCTCAGGAGTGCAGAAGGGCTTGAAGCCCTCTAAGGGCCCCAGGTGACAATGCATGTGAGAAATGCCCTTCAAGGTCAAATCCGGTGTTCCCCAAGGTCATGCAACTCCCACTTGGACTTCACTTAGGAGTCACCTTAACAGATGTAAAGGTAAACCCCCAGCACTCAGGAAATTGTGAGGTTTCTATAACGGAAAGCTTCCCAGAAAACATTCCAATTCTACCTAGGCTATTAGGGTTTACACAATACCAGCTGCTATAGTATTTCAACCACTCAGTGAAATAAAAGTAGTAATTTGCGTCACAAAGCTAACTGTGGCCAAGTCATTGTTAAAAGTTTGTTTTCCTCTATCTATCTATCTACCAATCTATCTATCTATCTATCTCTATATATATCTATCTATCTGTCAAACTATCTATCTATCTATCTATCTTTCTATTTATATATATATCTATATATCTATAAATAGACAATTACTAAGATTGATGTGGGAAATCTCTGGCACCATGAAGATGGCTTCTGATTGGCTGCAACACAATCTGGGTCATTCCACATCAATCAGACACTGATGAGCTAATGAGAGTGTTGCATTCATATTCAAAGAGAATTAGGTCAGGTCATTCTGGGCTTCTGGATTTTCTGTCAGATATAGCAGCAGTTGGGTGGTCTAATGGTTAAAGCAGCTGCCAATTCCACAATGGCCAGCTCTGCTGAAGGTCCTAAATTCGATCTCCGGCCAGCTCGATGCCTTTTGAAATGTCCTTGGTGTCTATGCTTCAGCAAGTAAAAGTACCTACCCATGGGGTAAATGTGTGACAAACGTGGTGTGGACTCCAAGCCTTGTAACCTCATCATTACATCTGCTGGTTATACAAGCTTACTAAGCTTCAGACCCAGTATCATTTAGACATTGACATTCTACAGTATGTGCCACTTTGGGTATTACATTTTTTACTTTTGTGTTGCCACCATGCAAAGAAATGAGTTCAAATTTATATATTACTGAAAATTACATTGTGGACACATTAACACTAAACCTAATGACACCACGTCTTGGTCATTAACCCAATATCTGGATTAAAGATCTAGGACATGCTCCTTGAAGAAATCCCCAGGTAACACCTAGTATTCTCTGGGTGAACATTACTTAGGGCTACAAAGTCCTAATCTGCCATAATCAGAGTGATGCTATTAAGTGCTTCAATATTTTATGAGTAGCCTGGTTCTTTAAGATCTCTCTTGACAATATATATCCAAATACGTATCCTCACATATTCTCACATATCCCCCCATCTTATGTCTGAGATTACTAATCCCAGCTGGTCTGAAGATGCCTTATGGGAGGCAGCTTGGTTCTCTCTTTTTTTCCTTATTCTTTTTTTTATCCCTCGTGGATAGCCAGTACACGTGCCTTGTGAGGCTTCTATATTTTCAATAGATATTTTGAAACTGATCACTATCATATTTGGCAAAAATAAATGGGAAGAAATTTCACAATTTAAAAATAAAATTCTTCAAAATACAGAGGAAGAAATTGCACAGCAAGGGTATTTACATCATATCTCAAATGAGATTATCTCATTGTAAATTTAGAACAGTTTTTAAATATTATAGAAGATGCTCAAACAGTGAGTTACCATTATAGTAACCCTTTTTGGCTCTCTTAGGTATTGGCAATGTACCTAAGAACAATGTAAAAAAGTACTACAAGCCATATCATTTGATCATTATTTCTGCCTCTAGCAGGTTGTCAGTCATATAGTATACATTTACACGAGGTTAACAACTTTAAGAGTTTTAAAATGACCACTCATCTGACACTTACTTCCCTTCAAATATAGCTGATGAAATTAGGTGGATGCCAGCTGAAAGCTTCTGAGATATTTATTTGATTGCTGAGGGTAAAAAAGTTTAAAAATCACTCTCATAATAATATATAATTTCAGTCCAATACAACCACGACACAATAGCACACAAAAGCAATGTAATTACAATAAAGCAAATGAAGACATGTTCTATACCCTATCTACCATATATACCATCAGATAAAAAGTAACAATTGGCCATTACCAGAGAAGGCAATCTCTAAAGGGCATTTACATGACCTTAAGGCACGATAAATTAAAGGTCATGGGCAATCAAAATCAAACTTTACCAGTATGCGACATAGAATACTAGAAACTTGAATTCCGAATTTCACATAATTCTGACTTTGGTGTAAAAAGATATTAGCGTTTATTTACGCCAATTCACACAACGGCATTTTGGGTGCGATCACTGAAGCGTAACTGGGTCAACTGAGGCAGTGACGTCAGAGTTGCTGCTGCAGGCTCCATCCACTGTGGAAATAGTATACTGAATATATGGGAAGTGACACATTTGTGGATTATAGTCATTATCACATTGTTTAGTGATGTTAACGGAATAATAAGTTTGTAGGCCTACTGGTTTATCAATTATTCCAGGGAGAAAATAAGTTTAATACTGATAATTATGAAAGAAAAGTATGAATTAACAGTGAAAATTATTGAAGTGCAAGCACCAAGGGTTAATTTAGGCTTCTTTCTTTCTCATGCATGTAGGTAATAGTAGATGAGATATTGTTTTGGAAAATGTGATAATTGTTCACGTTTTTCTCTTACTTAGTAGCCTACTATAATTCTATATTATTTATGGCCATGAAACCCCAAAAAAGCACAACCACATAAATTTAGACATTTTATGATGTTTCAAGCATGTAAAATGTAAATAAAGATCATAATTAACTGGATGGCATGAAAGGAGATGAATAAGAGAGTCTGATCCTGCAACAACCTATTTATCATGAAACAACATAATAAAGTCAGTCACTTTCATTTTGAGTAAGCAAGCCTGATTCTATGGCAGTCTTTTAGAATTTAGGTCATATGACCTAAATAGTATTTCATAGATAAGTGATTCAACATGGTTTCACATAAATTTGTATATATACGTGAAATAAAAAGTAATGTCTATTGATATCAGAATGCAAAATCATTATGTCCTATTAATTATTTACAGTTTAAATTATGATCAGTATTTTCATAGGCAACACAACCCTGATAAAGCTTTTATTTTACTTTGGTGATATTTGTATTTTATTCTTATCTATCTCTATAACATGCTGGCATTTAATTAGAATGTAGATGATTATCTTTATAATTGTTTATATAATCATCTTTGGGGGTCTGCAAGGCAATTACCAATTAAGAATTCGACATGCCTCAGTGGTCTGCCCAAAACTTTGAACTGGAATGAACAGCTTGTCTTTGAAATATTATGATGATGTAATCATAACTGCTTCTTAGAGGGGCATTGTTTATTAACTGTCTAGAAATAGGACACCATTGTGTATTATCAGCAACTAAGAACCAGCACAGTATATCAATAACAGTAGCCAACCCCCCCCCCCCCCCCAAGTCCAAAATTTAAAAAAAAACTTCCTAGAATTGCCAAATTTCAAAATTTAAGCTGATATATATTACGAATATTACTACGAAATCAGGTAACAGTAGGGAAAAGGTTAACACAAGCCACATTTCGAATGTATGTAGATCAATTGTAAGAATATATATATACGCACAATTATTTAGAAGGGTATCAGCTGATTGATAAATATATTCTCATTTTCTAATAATGAACCCTGTTAACCAAAAAAATATTTTAAAAAGTTGCACATTGTATAAGTATTATTAGCACTGCTATAATCTACTGAAATGCATATGAATTAATAATTATTGTATTTTAAACATATATAACTATGAGTCATGCACAAATGAAATCATGAAAAAATACATGAAAAAAAAATAATAATAATTATATTTATAACCAGTAAAATTATGTAAGCTAGCCCTTGTCCTTGAATATATGATCCAAGTTATACTTAATAATTTGGGTGTCATAATAGCATCAAATTCATTTAACTCATCCAAGCTGCCAGGGTTATCCATGCTGTGTGCCATTCAACAGCAGCAACTCTGACGTCACACGGACGGCCCTGGTGGCAGTTACTGGAACTACAGTTTTTGGATCCTTACATTTGTGAAAAGAGCGGGAGTGCGACAAACTTCGTTTTTTGTTGGTAAAATTTATGCTAAAGTCAGTTTTTTCACTGCAGACCTTATAAATGAACTTATAGCTATCAGATAAGAACATTTTCGCTAAAAGTATGATTTTGATTGCCCATGACCTTTAAGGCAATCTACCATTAATGGCCAATTTTCTCCACCAAATTAACACTTGAGGTTGCCAAGGGATGATTATTCAGGAAGTGGTCAATATTACTGCCCTAGATGGATCATCCCTAGATCTGGGCTAGTTAACATGTCAAATCATCCCTAGATTTGGGTTGCTTAACATGTAATGGGGTTCAAGTGGGAGGGGGATTGCTGATAATAGCCATGGTGACCCAGAGTGAGAATTGAAGTGAGCTTGTGGGATGTGGGGGGGGGGGGGGGGGTGATGAGATTTTTTGCTGAGTTAATTACTAAGGTAATGCCCATATTACACACACTGAAATATTCTTAATGAAGTGGATTCATGGTAGAATATTAAATACTGCAAAATATTTGATTAAAAAAACTCGAAAGATTTGAGTACAATTTATGTATTTAGATAAACATTATATATTACATTTCATGATGTCAATATAGTTAAAAAATATATAACTAAATAAATGTATAGAATATTGATGTAATTGGACCGACCCGGAATATAAATAATGCTACCCCATGTAATGGGCTAATAACTCATTCAATAGGTTTACCACAGCAATTTACCCTATACTACGAAGCAATGATTTTGTTTATATTTTTTTAGGCAAAATCTTACTATTTATAGGGGTTAATGCACACACAAAATGGAACGATAATTGTAGCGGTCATATGACACTTTTTTCTGACATAGCAGCTGAGCAAGTTCTGCAGGAGAGCACACACACCATAAAATGTAAAATGTCAGCCTATGAGTTGGAAATCATGTCACCAAGCTCTGCATTTCACCTGTTATCACAGAAATGGGCTATTTCGTCTAAAACATTGAGAGGTAGTTACCCCCCTCCCCCCATTCCAACACAACCCTCACGTCTTCATGTCTGCATCTGCTGTAAATAGCCCCCTCACGCTTGACTGCTCACGGGATCCCCGGATGTACCTTATCTACAGCAGCGCCACCTCGCTGCAGACTCCACAAATAGAGTAGCACCCCTGCCAATTAACTGTGGCTATTGAGGGGCAACTAATGGTCGAAAATGCCTTCCAAGATGCCTGCTAAGTATCTGGTAGTGTCTGCAATGGTTCCACACCACGCTTTAAACACCCAATTTAGAGTTTAGTGCAATAGAAAAAAGGGTACTTTCGATTTGTGTGAGGACCTGGATTAAAATCAAATAGGTCTCTGTTACCCTTCGACTTGGCAGGTATCAATTAACTGTATCCTATGTAATGGAGTTAACTACAAGTTTAATGGCATAACTTGAGATAGTGTCATACTTGAACAGGTCTCCAACAACTCAGTAATCTGGCAAAAAATATAAATATGGGTAAGCGTAACAGTTTGTTTTACCACATAATCATCATTTTATCGTTGCTATCCCATACTTGCTTGCTCGATTGAGTCATGTGGGCCCGGATACTTAAGAAATGTGCAAGGCAATAAAGATTGCAAAAAACCGAATGGAATCAATTTCAAACACATTGTCGATGCACATTTGGGTCGGAATGGGAACAATTTTAGGCGCATTTAAAATCTCCGGGCTTTTTGTGGTACACTGTCTCTTTACAAAAACGGTTCATATGCTCAATATATTCACAATAGTGACATTTAGGCTTGCATACGACATGAGCGTTAACTACAATTCAGACCGCAACAGGACCAAAAAATGGTGTCAGGTCCATGATTGTGTTAAATGCGAATTTGTCTGATATCATTGTAAATATATATACAAGAAATAACGTGGTGTATCTCAAGCCACAGAAGAAAATAGGTTAACTAATTAAATTAGCTAATGCACCCATTGTATATTTTTGTTTACAAGGTGGCCCCTATCACAGCTTTGTAGGTTTTAGGGGTTTCCTTGATAAGGCATTGATCTTCTTTTTTTCCCTTTATACTACATACCTCGTTTTCTATATGCATACACTTCAATATCTGTTTGTAATACTTGACCATATGTTAATATTATTTTGTTTGAATGTTGCCATGCAATGTCTGTCAAAATAATAACTTCAAGTCCATTCAATTTTAGCAGTTGGGTGGCTTCACGGTCAATGCAACTGCCGGGGTTAAATGCCTGGCCCAGGCACTCTTCATGAGCTACATCCCAGCTGGACGTCGATTGCATGTATCTTTATGTTGGAGTTTCTTTGTACTGGATGTCTATCATGAGGCAGCTAAAAGACCCAACCAAATGGGTAAATGAGTGCCATGGTGTTGACTCATCTCATCATCTTGTCAAATAAGCTGGCTATAAGCTGGCTAAGCTTGAGGCAAGTAGCAGTGAGACACTGATATTGAAAACTAAGGGTTTCAGATTGAAAGTCTTGAGGCAGTATTAAAGCCGCCTTAGAAAGCAGCAGGATTTGTCTAACAGAGAAAACAAAGAGAGATGAAGGAGGAACCCATATGATGACTAAGTAATAAAGATACCACCTGCCAGGAAGCTAAGGAGACAATTAGTAAGACACGACTGTCACACTGATGGCGGTCACATTCACAAGACTCAGAGACATGGAATAATTCAGATAAGACTGATCTAGTTGCAGGTTTACATATACTATAGCCCTAGAACTAATAGATTAAGAGGAGATTTTGGCCACTCACGAGGGTTGATTGATGATACAAGGAGGGTCCATGCCACCTTACACATTTATTGCTTGGGTGGGATTTTTCATTTGCCCACGCATGGACATCAAATACAAGGTACCATCAATTTAACCTCTCAAGCAGACAACATCTTAGACAGAACTAGCTGATACACAGTGCTTGATATTGTCTCAATGCTATTGTTCCACAACTTAGTCAGCTTCATGACCAGCTAGCTGCTAGAGGCAGGGGTAAATTTGAGAGGTTTGGTGTCCAACCCATGTTACACGTTTACCCCACGGGTGGGTACTTTTAATTGCTGCAGCACAGACACCAAATACGAGGCACTGCCAATTTAATATATTTTGCAAGCAACAATTATAAACGTCTATATGAATAAATTATCAGAATTTTCTGAACGCCCCTTGTATAGCTCATGACAAGTGCTCAGGATATGGGGTACCTCCAGTAAAGTCAGCTAGTTCTTTGGCACTAGACCATTCGGCTATGGGATTCTAACATGAGCCATTCAGAAGAACCGCCCATAGCTTTAACCACACAGTTATGCAGATGTTAATACAGGAATAGTAGTGCACATTTTCTTCACTGCACCAGAGCAGCAAAAGAGCGGCGAAAAGGTCACATTGCTCACTTTGCTGGAAGGGTTCGTGCCAGCCGAGGTGTCTTCCTACCTAATTACCCACGCATCCTCATGCAACTAACATCCCAACCTCAGCAGCCACATGTCAGCCATCACTATACACACATAACTCTCCACCCACACGCTAGATGGCAGGCATGTCACCGCCCATGTACTCACTGCGCATGCGTTAATAGACGTTTCCTAATGTGGTGACATCTGGTGGTGTGAGAGTGACTTAATGACGTTCTGATGCCTTACAAGAGGATGGTGTAACCTTACATGGGACAAGATTGGATTTGTCTTCTTCTTGATTTATTTATCTATTTCCTTAAAGCTTGATTTTCACTGATAGTGGCCAAAATCTTTTGCATTCACTTCATTGTTTTCTTAATACTAATAACCTGCCATCCAGAGCCTTGCTGGCTTCATTATATAAATAAACTTCACCTAGTATTTAATTTTTCATGCCATCAAAAATCCAATATGTAAACAAACCAAGTGATGACGTCTCAATACTCAACAATGGGTGATGATGCCATTTCCATTGTATTTCCAATGTTTTGGACTTGATTTCTTTCAATGTGTTATTTATTTTTTGTAAATAAGGTGATTTTCAATCATTTGATGAAGTTTTAGTAAATAGTAATTTTGACAGACAGTGGAGCTTTAATATTTGGAATTTACCAATCTAGATTTCAACCTTCAGCTCAGGAACACTTTACCCCACTAAGTTCTCAAAATGTGCTAAATGAAATCCTGCAGTGCTTCTATTCCCAAAACAAACTTCACTTTAAAGTCAAACAAAAGTATACAACTTGGGTGTAGACTTTTCCCCTCAAACATACATGCAAAGTTTGCCTTTCCTGACACGAAGAGCATTCTACTTCAATGCAAACACAGCAATGTAAACGAGTCTTCAAGACTGTTGACAGACATGATGCTAAGATTACTTCAGATAAAACATATATCTATAGGGCTTACACTTTAGTCTAGCACACATTTTGATATTTTTAAAACATGTATCTATAGGGCACATACTTTAGTCTTGCACACATTTTGATATTTTTTAAGTTCTGCCATTATTTGACAGGTAAGAAAGAAACAGGGTGAGGTTCTTGAGTGGGTGGGTGGATTAGGGCTTTACGTCCTGTATTTCTGCACCTGATGGGCTAATTAGGACAGGCAGAGACCATGGCAATGAGACGAAGGATGAAACAGCCATCCAACTTAGGCTCAACTGGGAATCGAACCCGGGACCCAGCGGTTGGAAGCCCAGAGCGCTACCTCTGAGCTAGGCCCCCGCCCTGTGAGGTTCTTGAATGATGAATAGGCTTGAACATGAAAATACAGTTAGTTTCATTAAAAACGGCCTGTAAAATTGAACTTGGACAAAGCTAAACGACTTCTGCTATACGATGATACCTGCCACTAAACAGAACTGTTTGGCTATAGCTGGCTACTCAAAGCCGGATCGAAATTACATGCAGCACCATCCGAGAGTTACGCATACTTGTCATTTTTCTGTGAAAAGGATGCATGTCTATTGCACATTCATATTTATGATATATGAGACAAATTTCTTACATTTACCAAGGTTTACATTTTTTTCAGGTAGGTGTTAACCCACTATAAGCTAGGAGTAGACAGAAGCGGATGGGTTTAGCTTTTTATAGCTACAGCCAGGAAGATATCGCTAGAGCAGCTGCTACAGTTGTCTAGAGTCGACCATATTTTATGAAACTAACTGTATGGCCTGAGAATTTAAATAGCTTGTGGTCAATAAACATAGGGCTGTCTAAATGACTGAAGGGTTGTCATATACGAGACCCAATTACCAACAAATAGTCAACATTTACCAACATACTGACTACCTTAGAGTGCCATAGATAACCCATAGTTAGTTTGACGACCTTTTGTTATCAGTGTGATTGGTAAATAGATCAAACTAACCTGTAAAAGTTTGTTGTTCGCAACTAATATGTGGTTATGAAAGGTTTATACCAATTAAATAAAAGCTAAAAACACCAAAACTAACCTCTAAAAATTGTAATGCACACTGATCAATATATCTTGAGATATCGAAGTTTCTACGAAGTGGAATTCTGCAAGGGTTTCAGAGACTTCCTTGCACTGCACCAGTTTCCTCACGACGTCACCCTTGCATGCTCTGCATGCTCTGCTCTGCATGCTCTGCTCTGCATGCTCTGCTCTGCATGCTCTGCTCTGCATGCTCTGCTCTGCATGCTCTGCTCTGCATGCTCTGGTAGTTCTGTGAAGGTTAAGACTTAAGTGCATAAATTGTTGAAGGAATCTATATTAAATACGTGTACTACGCTGCATATTCTCTTTATGTCCCGTTTAGTCTACTTATTGACACAAAGTTAATGTGAATGCAAATTATCAATTCAGTTATTTGTGATACCCCATGCTTTCAGGTGTCCTAGCATGAACATAGTATGACCTTAAAAGCTCATTTAATGTCATGTTTTTGGCATGTTTTTAACATTGGGAATCCAAATGTAGAACAGATGACAAAATGTGTCCTGGATGTCCTCCACCAGCCATTTGAGATGTATACATCTATGGTGTATATTTAGCTAACATGTAACAATGTGACCTGCTGGAGTGCACAATATACCACCCACTGTGTAGTGTGCATATTGCAAAAATCCATTTGACATAAAGCAGCAATGCATTAGCTGAAAGGCAGATGTGCATCACAAAAGGCACACATGAACCTCCAGGTTGATTGCTTGCTTCAAAGGCACCATGATAAGAATAGAGATGCTTGCTTGCTTGCATAGTTGTCTTGTATGAAGCCTAACAAGACATTTATGTAAGATTAACAGCTGTACTAGATTCATGCAGTCCTCAAACATAAGCTCACGTGAAATGTCTAGTATGAGTTAGCGACATTAGAGGAGAACACGTAACCTAGACATGGCGTGTGTCTCCGCCTCAAAACAATTCTGATAAAAATCACAAATTAAATGAATAAATAAATTACACGTAGTTATTCATGGGCTCAAATAAAATAAAACATATTCAATCACTATTCTTTCAAATATACTGGAGCCGTATATTAAGAATACTACATTTTAGGACTGCTTGATACATGTACCTTGAACTACTTCATTCAAATTTAAGACCATCAATTTTGAAACCAGGTGTACTCTGTCCATTAGATTTCCCACCATTTTACCACCACGTCACTGATGGAGAAACTCAACAGTATGAGGTCCTGCTTTTCATAACAATAATCAAACCAGCAATTTGAACTCATGTCCTAACATGACATAGGACAATCCTAACCATTTGGCTATTAAATAGACATCTTCACTTGCAACCATAGGTGACAAATAACATTTAATAACTGCAATCAAATATTGCAGGAACTGTGTGATAAGATAAACACCATAGGCTATTAATATATTTTAAAGTTCTGCAATCACAGAAGGCGGAACAGCCACAGTGGCCAGGCATTTTCCGACCTGATGCACATAGTGAAAATGAAAAAAAAAAATAAAATGAAAAAAGGACAAGACCAATCTCATCTGAAAGCCACAATCCTAACAAAAAGACCCCATAAACAGGGGGAAAAAACTATAAAAATCACAAAAGAAGTGTCTATACAATCAAAGAGACAGCTCAAAAGAGCACGACTTACCAACCTAGCCAAAGAACCCACCCAGAACTTATTCAGGAGGACCAAGAAAGCTCAAGACACCGGGCTAATCTCACACAAGAACACCTCCATTGTGTCTGAGGGGTCTGTCGATAAATCCAGGAAAAGGGGTTCACCGCCAGATGTCTCTGAACTCCAAGGTCCTCTTTGAGGGCAATTGACCTTAACAGAAGACCTACAACCGGAAGTGAGGTCCTTAGAAACAGGAGAGAAGGAAGGACCTTGTGGAATTGCTCCAATGCTGCTGCATCAATGTTGTATATGTGTTGAGATTCATCGAAAATATATAAGAACATCTAAAAAAAGCAGGCAGTATTGTAGTATACAAAGACGGTGACAGACAAACACTTTTACCTCTCTATCAAATACACCGTCGGTGCTGGCTTAAGTTACCAAAATAACATGCATTATTAATCCATGAAATGGTAAAATATTTCCTAAATACAGTATACGTGTACAGATTGAGCAGAAAAAGTGGACTTATTAGTAAGGTGGGCTTATGACGAGGTTTAAATGTACATTTCTTGAAGATTCATTCATCAGACGAGAATGAAATAAATTTTGTTGGAGATAATCGAACCCGTGAAACATAAACGATACACATTTAAGCAATAGCTTAAGCAAGTTGATGTAATTTTGGTTACAAATCTTACATGCATATCACAATGTAATAACTTTTTAAAATTAACATGGTCTAAATAGCGACCAAAAGTAGCATAATCCTGAGGCAAAATTATAATGTAAAAAATGTACAGTTTCATGAATTGAGGTTGGGTAAGTACACTTCTGTAGTGCATTTGAAAACATCGGATGAGAACTTTGAAGTTCATGCAGAAGTTACACAAAACTCCAAAATATTGCGATAATTATTGGTAAATTACATCTGAAGAATTTTTCTTTAATCACACCTGTGCTGTACTAAGAGCATAACATTTACCACAATTTCAGAGATGCATTTGCCATTTCCATTTTGAATTTGAATCCAAATTTCAGAGACTTCATCTTAACATCAACCTAGGCAGATATTTCAGAAAATTTTAAAGTAAGGTCTGAGTGCATCGTGCAAACTGTATTTCTACCTAAGTGAAAGGTTTAATGGGACTGACATTAAGTAGAAATACAGTTTGCACTGTGTTGTAGGACCTCATAATAGATCACATAATCCTAAATATATTTGGTCTTAATGGTGAAGTAGTCTTAAAAGTGAGGCAAATTGCTAGGGTGAATACAGTTAGGTCAAAAAGTATGTGACAGTAATTCGTATTTGGTTTTAGTAGTGCAACTACTCTAGGGCCCCGATGATATCACGATGACGTAATTTGCCCCGAGGGCTTGATATCATATCGAGCTGTACCTGCAGACCCCGACGATCCTGAGTCTCTCCTCCATTTTGCCCTCAGGGCGTTGAGCTGCAGGGATCAATTGTAGCGCCTGAGGGTATTCTCCCTTTGTAGTTAGATTTAATTAAGCTAATTTATTCTGGAAGATTGTTACTCAGTGTTTAGTTTACGTATTAAATCGATACTCCGCGCTTAATTTATGTATTAAATCCCTGAGGTTGTTTTTATAAAAATTATTGTATACACGCTGTCTGTAGACACATCAATTTGAGCACTGTAGCCTTTGGGGGTCTCAAAAACCGTGTAACATGACAGTAGTCTGTTTTAATTAGATTTATTTACTAGCTGAGACACCAAGGTTCTTTTTTGATTTATGTATTACAATCATCACTTTATTTCCATCAAAATTAGCGTATACTTAGTGTTTTTTAGAAATGTATACAATATATTTGTGAGCTATGTGCGGAGCTAGCAAACCCCAAAATCTGTGTATATGTCTCGCAAATAAATAATAAGCCATTGAAGTCTCTGAGGTAGCACTACGTAATTATAAACACGTGCGCCGTAATTGAGAATTAGACTCGCTACTGGTATAACACCTTCACTCAATTCCTTACAATTCATACACGCGAGAGTGCTCAGACAATTCTTTAACCCCAATCACAGCTCGAGTACAGTACACCTCGTCTTTACAAATTGCTCAGCTCCAATCTCTACTTTACGCAATATCAAATATATATATATATATATATATATATATATATATATATATTTAACTTGCTAAGTGCAATTTCTACACTAGTATATAAAACATATTTATTTTTTATTTAAGTTGAGCGAATTAGCAGGTAAATTTTTAAGTGATATAGCTCTGCCTGAAGACATAACCGTTAAGTTAATCAGTCATGGAGACCGAAGGACTTTCTCAAACCCTGAGGGCAGTCACGCGCTCATCAGTACGGCGAGTCACTGTTATCTGACTGCTAGTTGTTTGTAAACGATCTTATCTCTGCTCTGAAAAGGTGTGCAGAGCACACATTGCGATAAGGATGTGTTGTATTAGCTGAATATGATAAGATTTACACGCGCGATCGTATCACAGCATTATACCCAAAGCAAATTGGAGCAGGTTTTATCACTGCATTATACCCAAAGCAAATAGGAGCAGGTTTTTTTCAGCTTGTAACACAGTGGCATCGTGCACCTGGTGTCACACCAAATGAGCTCTATTATTACCTGATATGTAGATCAGTGTAATGTTAATAGTTTTAAAACAAAAAAAAAAACACATAGTAACTCTATTCGAAATCTTTTATTTAAGTAAAGCCAGTACTTCGGCTAACAAAAAAACACGCACTGTCAAGTCCATTCAAATTGCAATAAGCGTAAAAAAAAACGATCTACTTAAAACACAAAAGTCATACATAAAAAACGTAAGTTTAAAACAAATTGGTCATGGCACAAGTTAAGCATTTTTTCTATATATATATATATATATACTTTACTGAAGTCTAGACTAGTAGTAAAAAGAGCAACACATACAATAGCTCAGAGTCAATAGCACAATGCAGGCAGTAAACTACTATCTAATCTATCGGAAACACAACGATACACCGACTGTCAAAGAGCAAGACGCATCAATTACAGCGATGCATTAGGTCTACGCTAAATCTACAATGCAGTATATCTATACTAAAGCACGTTCAATACAGAATTAATATAAGTCAAACATTAACACACACACACACACACACACACACACACACACACACACACACGCACACGCACACAGGCACACAGGCACACGCACACACAAACACACACGCACACAGGCACACCCGCGCACACAGTAAACAGTATATACATGAGTAAAAATGACTAAAAGAAAAAAGTTGAAAATGCCAGTGGAAATTAGCTGCAATGCACCCAATCATTGCGCAGCAGCAGCAGCCGCATTACGTAGCCTGCTATTGATGACATTATTGATGTCAAGCCATGCCTGATTCCTCACTCTTCGGGCACGGCGAGGCCTCGGCAAAACATCAGCTGCAGCTACATGTTGGTCAGGGTCGGCGGTAGGGTGCTGGAATGGCTCTCGATCATCGTCACCCCTAGCAGTATGGGGGCGTATGCGAGGATCGTAATTAACATTCGTAGGGTGTCTATCGTCGTTGTTGTTGTTGTTGTTGTTGTTGTTGTTGATGTTCTCTCTGTGTGGAATACCTGCCTCCTCCTCCTCATACAAGATCCAAGCCAAAACGAAAAACCGTATCAGGCCCACCAGTGGCCGCAGGTGTCTTGTTATCCTTTCTCGCTTCTGGAAAACATGTATATATGATAAGTACACTTCAAGGCGATTGTTTAAACAACTATAGCGATTATCGCGAGAACGTTTAATGTAAATGTTTACTCAGCATGTTTAAGCGACAATAGTCACAGTCTTCATCGAGACAGTTGAGAATAACCACTGAAAAAATATCATTTCAATTCAAAGAGATCCTACCTAAACCTGGAAAGGTGTTGTTGCCTGAGGAGGGCCCCTGTCCATGGTGTGCATATCGCCCCAAGTGCAGTTACAGCACTTCGCTATGAGGTGTACGGGGTAGAGCAATAAAGCCATACACTTAAGGCAACCCGCCACAGCAAACAGTGCGGGGTCATTGGCACGCGCATGGCTGTTGATGCGGGCATGAAGGTTGACAAGACTCACCAGTATACAGCACGTGGTGATCCCGCCAAAAATGGTGCTCAGGCTTGTCCACACCATCATCCCCACGTCATAGCCATGCGTTTTACCCGAGTCAGTTAGGGGCTGAGCATGTTCTCCATGCGCTGCAGTGGTGCCGACCTGCACTGTATCACTTTCAAACCCTGAGGTGGCATCAATTTTCGTCATCGGTGTAGTATTCTCAGTCGTCATACATCTCACCCAGGGGAAGCCCAGGGTCATTTCACTGCACTGATCAGAAGAAGGCCCCACAACTAGTACGCTTGCAAAACCAACTGTGTTACGGAGACTCGTCATATCGAATTTCCCGCTCGTTTTAATGATCAGCATCTTGTTGTTCCTGCGATCAGCACTGAAAAAAGGCGCTGAGTGAGCATCTCTGCACAGCACATAATCCGTGGAAGTGCAGCTGCACTGGCCATCGTTACCGCATGCCCATGCAGTAATCTGAGGCAAACTCAGAAGCAGAATAATTCCTGCCCCAATCATAATTCCTTTTCTTGATTCTTGACGTGCTCTCTGTCCTCTTGAAAAATGCTCAATGATCTTGTGACCCCTAAAGAAAACCCCTCACGTGACCACTGGGCTGCAGTGGTGTTATGTAATGAAACAAAAGGCAGTACCAGGGTGTACAATGTAGAAACAAAGGACTGGGGTATATTATACTCATGGCCACAAGTTATATTCATGCAAACCAATTGACCAAATAAAATCCGATTAATATTTCTCCCACTCTCTTCAGCAACGTAAAGAATAGCGTGTTTTTTCCATTGAAATTTAGCCAAATTGGTCAAATGGATATAATGCGTTATTCTGCACCAAATATATTAAGGTGACCTTTAAAGAAATTAAAGTCGATTTACTAAACACGTATTTAGAGTTATTCATCTCATAATTTGCATAGTGCTACCTCAAATATTTTAAAACATCATTTACATCACATTTCACTATAAATTAAACGTATATATTACACGCTACTTTCATAATTATTATATATATATATATATATATATATATATATATATACAGATGAAGTTTTATTAAAAAATTAATATAATTGATTATACACTGCTCATGCAGTCAGCTGTATCGCAGCTACGCTCTCCGAAAGTGAAAAGCTTGTGCCCTAAAGCCACCGAAGTGACATACACCTGCCCAATCTGACACCGACGACGCTGGCCAGGCCGGCCGCGTAGCTTGGGGAACCGCTCTCTCGGCCCTCGGGGGAAATATCGAGTATAAAAAGTACTTGTCACAGGGTCAGAGGGCATCATTGAACGGCAGTATCACACTGTAGAACGACAACTGAGCTTTCAGTCACCGGGATCAGCACTTGGACTTTCAACACTTCGCTCTACACTTCGCTCTACACTTCACTCTACTCTACTCTACTCTAGAAAAAAAGGTAAGTCGCATTGTAAATTTATTGCGACCATATACTCTGTTTATTTGGGCGTACTCTAGTGAGTATCGTGTTACCGTAAATGTATTAATATGGTACTGAAAAAGCCAAGACTCGTATATGATTTGAGGTAGACATTTTATTCAGACATTTTTTTTTCGTTACACATCATTGCAAACACATATGTATAGAACCTTAATACCTTTTTAATCATCACCATACTCGCAAATATATATATATATGTTTATAGAAGAAGCTTAGTCATATACACGACAAAAAAAAACATGCTTATACAGTCGCATTTACATATTACATGTAATAGTTCAATTCAATTCAATTCAATTCAATTCAATTCAATTCAATTCAATTCAATTTAGTCGAGACTGGTAGATTGGCCATGCCATACCGTATAGAACTAATTTACATACTTCGTGAAATAGTACAATTCGCTTCAATTCAATTCAATTTACCTGAGACCGGTAGATCGATCAGCGCATGTAGTATAAGTCTAATGTACATATTACCCGCAATAGAGTAATTCAATTCAATTCAATTCAATTCAATTCAATTTACCCCAGACTAGTAGATTGAACAATGTATACAGTGTAGGGTTAATTTACATATTACATGCAATAGCTCAAGTCAATTCAATTCAATTTATCTGAGACTAGTAGATCGATCCGTGCATACTGTATAGGGCTAAACAATGACTTTTTACGTCAGTTATTTTACTCAGCAGATGTATCACACTTGCAGGCTCATATTTCCTGCTTCTATAGTAAACGTATACAAGCGAGTAGTAGCCGCACTGTCTATTAGCTAAATGCTCAGAATACGTGGTACAATATTTAAATTTGGACATAAAAGCAGTCATTTCTCCATTGTAGGTCCGCTCTCCCAAGGAATCGAAAACCTCTAGATCACAAGATTCTTCATTTCGAGTCTTCTTAATTACATCTCGGCTATGAACGACCAGGATCATCCAGTGTCCCACCTCTCCGCGTAAGTACGAGTTTTCGTTACAATTCACGATGTAGCAGCGTTCCCGCTGGTCTGGTCTCACATATTTCAGTGCATTCGAGGGCATAATGGCCATGACATATGCAGTGGCAATGGTGTCATTCCAGAGTATCTCATATAGTTGATCGGTGTTCATGTTAAATAGAGATTACGTGCGTAATCAATTTCGAATAGGCCTGGATATGTCACCTTGGTGAGCATAACAACAGACTCCTGTAAGGGCGACTTGAATCGTAGCTCTATTCTGACACAGCCCTCTCTTGTCACGGGGTAGAATTCATCGTAATTTTGAGGAGCCAGGTCAATGACGAATAATGTGTAACCGTCCCTGTATTCCTCCCTGCTTATTCTTGCCTTGTCTCCAATAGCTGACTTTCCCCTGTAGAGGTCTGAGTAGCAATGAAGATACTTATCCGCTGAGAAGTCAATGCTCAGAGGTCCACCGGGAGTGGGCGTCCCCGATAGCGTGACATTGACGAAAGTGATGTCATAGTGCTGAAAATTGTAGGGATTCTTGAGCAGGCTACCGCTCATTGATTCACCTGACACAAACCCCATGACAATTTTACTGGGTACTCTTCCATTGAATGCATCCTCAATGTAATATGAAGATGTGTCTCTTGCCAAGTTGAATTTTCGTAGCTCTTCTTTTGTGTAGAAATATTTCGCACGCGAAATCTCCTTCAACATCACATCCTGATGGCCGAGTAGAATAAGCCCGGTGGGAGTCACGTGTTTCAGAATTAAAGTAATGTCCACAATCTCTAATCGGTAGTCAGTTGACTCTTTATTGGCGCTTAGTAGTCTGAATCTGTTCGATGTGGGTGTGAGTGTCAGGTCTATGGTGACACCGTTTAGGAGATATTTGTTCACTTTGAAAACATCAACATCGACTTTACCTAAGAGTTCAACAGTGGTGCTTCCACTCATAGCCTCGGCTCTCTTTTTAAAGCCCGCATTGCTACCTAGAGCAATACTAAGGTCCTCCATGAACTGAGTTGTGTCTTTGTGAAACATTGAGCATTCCAAGTCAGCATCATTCAGCCCATCCTCGCATAGGAGGGTGTTCATTAGGGCCTTGTAGCTGTACCCTGTTTGGCCACCAGTCACCACTCTGTCATTAAGTCGTACTTCCACTTGGTCCCATAATGCTTGGGCCAGGTTATTAACTGGCCCCACACTCCATAAACCCTCGTCTTCGCTTATGTCTGATTTGCTACTTGTAGGAGGTGCATCGGCCGAAGGCTTTGATGCGGGCGAGCCCGAGGTGGGCCGTTCTGGTACTAGCGAGCCATCTCCTCTGACTATTCTCACCCGTGTAGACAAGTAGACATTTGCCAGGTCTATGTATGAGGTGCCCACACCCGGTACGTGGAACTTAGCATCGCCCTCGGTTGAAAACTGGTTTACGGGTTTATGCGTCAGGTATTTCACGTCTGTAACTCCCAGATTGCTCACAGGCACACTGAACAAATTTAGTGTGTCCTCATAGGCTAGGTCAGCCGATTCTAGTACTTTTTCACCGCTTGACATGTTGAGTGAATATGTCTTTGAGTCTCAGTGGCTTCTTGCTAGGAGTCCCGCCCTGAACCTGTCGCTTGCGTTTAAGTCGCTGCGTCACTGCCTTGCGCTGAGAGTGTACTGATTGCCCTCGTTCTGTGGCCACTCTTTTATCGCTTTTAGCCACCAGTTCCGCTTGAGCCATTTCGTTTGACTGTTCTATAGGTGACACCACTGTCAGAGGTAAATTTTCATGGTTCTTTTTCGATCCATCTTCGTCGTCGCTCCCTGTACCCTTCCTGCTCCTGTTCTCACTCGATTCGATAACTATGGCCCTTGGTTTATTTGACCAGGGTCTCGTGCGGCCTACAGTTTTCTGAAAATGGGCTATCCATGGTTCAGCCTTCATGGCGGTTAGCGATTTGTATCTCTCTTCCATGTCAATTCCAGTGTGCAGTGAGTCGATTGTACTGTCTCTCTGGCAAGTTCTGGGAATAAAGTTCCTCTCGAGTCCCTAAGCTCTATAGAAAGATGTCTCACGTCCGACACTCTCAATGGAACATACAGCACTGGCTGCACGCAAGCGAAGTTGTGTCTTTTTATCTCTCCAAGGGGGATAGCTCGCAGCACTGGGCTGTAGCTATCACCAACTATTGAACCTTCAAGCTGAGGACATGTGACATACATCACCTCACCCTTGGACCACCTATTGTTAACCGAAGCAACAGTTATGTCAATCAGGCCTAGGTACCACTGTCCATTCAGCTGAGTATTTTTTGGAGCGACGAATGACTCGGGCATCTGCACAGTAAAACTCCCTGCATTGTTGGATGGATTGATCCCCCTTGACTGCCAGCTGGATACGTAAATAATCATCTCCACCTGCTTAATTCTTCTTCTTCCTTCTCTTTTTTTGCTTCAGCGTCTTGAGGTCACTACTCTGTAGCCACTGGTTATATTTGCTAGGCCATGATTGATATTTAACCAGACTCTGACTCACGCCGTCGCTGTTCACTCTTGTCTTAATCACCTTTTCGATGTTGAAGAATGCATCAGGGTCAAACCTAACAGGCGTCAGTTCATTCGAATAGAAAGGCCCATCGACTGTCTCACCGCCGTAATCCCTGAGGTAGTATACGGCTATACCATCAGAAAATTTTCTCCCACGTACAGTGAACACTTCGCCTGTAAACTGTTCGTCATATGAGCGAGAAAAGTTCTTTCGGCGATGATACGCAGCTCTTACTCGGTCTCCTACGGCGAATTTGTAAATGATTCTCTTCTTGTTCCTGGCGGAAGAAATGGCTCTCTTGAAAGCTGTAGCTAAGTCTGTGGTGCTTTGAGTCACATACTGGTAGTCCCAAATGTCCTGCTCATTGTCCTCATTGACCTGAGTCGGAGTGACACCTATGCTCGAATGAACGGTGCGATTATACGAAGATACTATATTCTGAAACTCGTCGATGTACCTGTAGCTGTTGCTGTATTGGAAAAACTGGAACAGTCTTTTCTTCAATCCCTTTATCACAGCCTCAGCGTAGTTTGCCTTGGTTTCGGTGTTAGTGTAAACAGTCTTGACACCGTACTCAGTCATAAGAGCCGCTACCCTTGCATTGGTAAATTCGGTACCCCTGTCACTCCTCAAGAAGCGGGGTAGGTCTGAATCGACACCCTCATCAGTTCTACCTCTAGGCTCCTGAGCCGCCGTAGAGTCCCGATCTTCAGCAGTATTAGCTTCTATGGCCGTGTTAGTTCCGTGGGCGCCTGCGTCATTTGAGCCCGAGGGGCCTGAGCCCTCCGCATAGCTGTCTGTAAATATTTTCACGAATCCCCCGCAGATGTGTTTCCCTCCTTTGCTCTTGACGGGTACAGCACGGCAGTATCTCGAAAAGACATCTATCGCAACAAGAATGTATGCGAAACCGTCATTGGCTCCAGTGAATCTGACGCCATTCAGGACGAGTAGGTCGCAGTCCCACATGTGATTTATACCAGGTGCAATGACGCGGCGATACTTGACAGGTTTTTCCCGAGCCTGCCTATGTAGTGTGATAATGTCCTGCGATTTGGCCCAGTCGTCGATCCTATTGAGACTTATATTGTATCTCCCTTCACGCTTAATGACTGCATGTAGCTTAGTGGTGCTTGTGAAACTACCAGGCAAGCTTGGATTGTAAAAGCGCCTCGTCAAATATGCATCTATATCTTTAGGAATGACCATTACGCCGGTTTGACGCAAATCCAGGCTGTTTTATTCTTCGTCTTTCGTACTTCAACTTCGGCACTACTTTCACTGCTACTAGCCCTACTACTACTACTACTACTACTACTACTACTACTACTACTCTTCGAGACTATTTTCTTTTTTCTCTTCTTCAAACTTTCTCCTTCTTCTTCTTCTTCTTCTTCTTCTTCTTCTTCTTCTTCTTCCGCTTCCCTCTCTTCTCCTTGAGAGTACTTATTCTTCATGTAATGCAAAATTCGCCTCAATTTGGCATTCGAGATGAGGTTTAGAGGTACATCGAACTCTAGGAGGAGGCAGTAAAACTTGCGATGCCCACGAGGTACAGGGAACTCACTCGATTGAGTGTGGAGTAGCGATGCTGGGTAATCGATCACTGACGTGTCACCTCCGCACGAGTTGGTACTAGAACCACTAGCAGTTAGCACTCGTAGAATGGCGTGTGCCCTTGACTTATGTTCTTTAGAAGTCAGCGTGTTCTCAACCTTCCTCAATACCGACTCGCCACTGTACCTATTGTCATCAACACTGGACGCATTGTCTCCACTGTCACCCCGAGAGTGCGTAGAGAGCTCATCCGATCCAGTTGTCAAAGTCTCAGCACGCTCAAGGCTGAGAGATTTATTTTCATTGCTAGAGGCCCCCCCACCGCTGCCAGGGGGCGTACCTGCCCAAATTGCAGGAGGCACAAAAGGCGTAGCAGCGTCTGACTGTGGCAGGGAGGACGACTGGCCTGCACCGCTGCCTATGGCAGCGGTGGCGGCCAGACGTCCTGGCTCATCGTGAGACTTCTTTCTATTACTCTCAATCAAACTTTCGTATTTGTCATGAGGTATCAGATAGACCTTCCTGTTAAATTTCAACGTCAGAGCCATCTTCGCGTTTGTCTTCGAGTGACTGTAATTTCTTCACGTGAGGTACGCAGAGCTCCAAAAACTCCACTAGTGTCTTGTAGTGCGTTAGGTAAACACGCTTCAACTGACTCCTGACTGTCGCGCTGATCCTTGTTGTTGGGCGAAATTTACTAGCCTTCCCTAGAACTAGGCGTGACACCTTCCTAAGCACTCTCTTACCTCGGCCTAACTCGTGCAGAGTGTCACTGGGTAGGCTCAAGTTGCCTTCCATGGTGTTCACTATGACCTCCGTTATGCAAAGCACCTGTTCTCGGGTAGCACCATCCAATAAGATACGACTCAGTCTCGACGTCACTCTGTAAGTGCGTATTAAAAGTTCTAAAAAATCCATGCACATCCGGGCCCCCATCGCCTCTGACATTATTTACGAGTGTATAGTACGAGAGTGTCACCGGGCAGAATAGAAGAGCTCAGTCTTATGTCCTCGTCACCCGAGCCAGTCAAGTTGTTAACTACTAGGTATCCGCGTGGGTTACGCGTTGCGTCCTCGTACGCCTCGACTAACCTCTTGGGAGTGCCGGGGAACATCTGCCGTGAGAGGAAGTGTATCTGCTGTAAGTCTCGACACGTCTTCATCAATATTAAGTAGCCTGTATTGAGACTGATGGTGCGCGAGTAGCGCGACTGGTGGTAGACATTTTGAGTTAGCATAATGACTGAAATTCTACTATGGTGAACATCCCTAGTGAAGAGAGAGCACATTTCACTAGATTTACATATTTCGTCCATAAGATCATCCAAAACGAGTAGACTGTGCCCCTCCTCGTCTGGGCTTTTCAATTCCTCAATCATCTCGAGTGTAGGTAGGCCGTGATGAGTGGATA